>JAPDVR010000001.1:5687277-6107277 GCA_026230005.1 Gila orcuttii | reverse complement strand
TAATTATATGTCTATCCATCCATCCATCCTAAAATAATAATATACTGTTGTGTCTAAACATTCAGAAAATCACAAAAAAAATGTCCTAGTTTACACTGCCAAATTTCACCTCAGATGGAGAGTACACCTTCTCACCGTGTCACTTGCACAGTTTCAGGACATTCTGATGTTGTATTACAAAATAAGAGCCCTCCAAAATTCATAAATAAGCTGTTGTCTATACATTCAGAAAATCACAAAAAAAAAATCCTAGTTTACACTGCCCAATTTCACTTCAGATGGAGAGTACACCTTCTCACCGTGTCACCTGCACAGTTTCAGGACATTCTGATGTTGTATTACATGTCAAGCCCACTTGCTCAAGGTAGAGTTGACATAGGGGAGACCACACTGAACTTAATATTTAATTAAAATGCTAGTTTATTAATGCATGATTTACAAAGAACAGTAAATGGGAAGCATAACAAAAAGAGAACTGGCCAGGAGTGCCGACCGACGCCAGCCTCTCATTGTCAGGCCGAAATAGCAGGAAGCCACCAAGCCAGCAGGAAGGCAATGATTTTATCAACTCCCTCATCAGTCCACCAATTAGCATGGCACGACCCACCGGAACAGCTCCACCTAAAAGTGACACAGAACATCAACAGTAGGCAATACAGGCTTAATTGCCCACACCTGGCCAAGCCGGGCGTGACATACAAAATAACAGCCCTCCAAAGTTCATAAATAAGCTGTTGTCTATACATTCAGAAAAACATTTAAAAAAAAAATCCTAGTTTACACTGCCCAATTTCACCTCAGATGGAGAGTACACCTTCTCACCGTGTCACCTGCACAGTTTCAGGACATTCTGATGTTGTATTACAAAATAAGAGCCCTCCAAAATTCATAAATAAGCTGTTGTGTCTATACATTCAGAAAATCATAAAAAAAAAATCCTAGTTTACACTGCCCAATTTCACCTCAGATGGAGAGTACACCTTCTCACCGTGTCACCTGCACAGTTTCAGGACATTCTGATGTTGTATTACAAAATAAGAGCCCTCCAAAATTCATAAATAAGCTGTTGTGTCTATACATTCAGAAAATCATTTAAAAAAAAAAATCCTAGTTTACACTGCCCAATTTCACCTCAGATGGAGAGTACACCTTCTCACCGTGTCACTTGCACAGTTTCAGGACATTCTGATGTTGTATTACAAAATAAGAGCCCTCCAAAATTCATAAATATGCTGTTTTGCCTTTACATTCAGAAAATCACTAAAAAAGAAATCCTAGTTTACACTGCCCAATTTCACTTCAGATGGAGAGTACACCTTCTCACCGTGTCACCTGCACAGTTTCAGGACATTCTGATTTTGTATTACAAAATAAGAGCCCTCCAAATTTCATAAATGCGCTGTTTTGGCTTTACATTCAGACAATCACTAAAACAAAAATCCTAGTTTACACTGCCCAATTTCACCTCAGATGGAGAGTACACCTTCTCACCGTGTCACCTGCACAGTTTCAGGACATTCTGATTTTGTATTACAAAATAAGAGCCCTCCAAAGTTCATAAATGCGCTGTTTTGGCTTTACATTCAGACAATCACTAAAACAAAAATCCTAGTTTACACTGCCCAATTTCACCTCAGATGGGGAGTACACCTTCTCACCGAGTTACCTGCACAGTTTCAGGACATTCTGATGTTGTATTACAAAATAAGAGCCCTCCAAAATTCATAAATACGCTGTTTTGTCTATACATTCAGAAAATCATTAAAAAAAATTCCTAGTTTACACTGCCCAATTTCACCTCAGATGGAGAGTACACCTTCTCACCGTGTCACCTGCACAGTTTCAGGACATTCTGATGTTGTATTACAAAATAACAGCCCTCCAAAGTTCATAAATAAGCTGTTGTCTATACATTCAGAAAATCATTTAAAAAAAATCCTAGTTTACACTGCCCAATTTCACCTCAGATGGAGAGTACACCTTCTCACCGTGTCACCTGCACAGTTTCAGGACATTCTGATGTTGTATTACAAAATAAGAGCCCTCCAAAATTCATAAATAAGCTGTTGTGTCTATACATTCAGAAAATCATAAAAAAAAAAAATCCTAGTTTACACTGCCCAATTTTACGTCAGATGGAGAGTACACCTTCTCACCGTGTCACCTGCACAGTTTCAGGACATTCTGATGTTGTATTACAAAATAACAGCCCTCCAAAGTTCATAAATAAGCTGTTGTGTCTATACATTCAGAAAATCATTAAAAAAAAAATCCTAGTTTACACTGCCCAATTTCACCTCAGATGGAGAGTACACCTTCTCACCGTGTCACCTGCACAGTTTCAGGACATTCTGATGTTGTATTACAAAATAACAGCCCTCCAAAGTTCATAAATACGCTGTTTTGCCTTTACATTCAGAAAATCACTAAAAAAAAAAAAATCATAGTTTACACTGCCCAATTTCACCTCAGATGGAGGGTACACCTTCTCACCGTGTCACCTGCACAGTTTCAGGACATTCTGATGTTGTATTACAAAATAAGAGCCCTCCAAAATTCATAAATATGCTGTTTTGGCTTTACATTCAGAAAATCACTAAAAAAAAAATCCTAGTTTACACTGCCCAATTTCACCTCAGATGGAGAGTACACCTTCTCACCGTGTTACCTGTACAGTTTCAGGACATTCTGATGTTGTATTACAAAATAAGAGCCCTCCAAAATTCATAAATAAGCTGTTTTGGCCATTTGATAACTAGTCATAACTAAAAAAAAACATAGGGACATGCATAAACCCCAGAGGAAATTCTATAAACATTTGGGAAAGTTTGTGGGTAAGAATGGAGTAAGTGTCCTTGTTTATTGGAAGTTTATCTCTATAGTCTTTGACCAAATGGCTAGTGTCTCCTGTGCTGTCTTTTGAGGCTTGTAGACACAGTCTTTTGCTGAGATCGTTTAGTGGAGCTGAGGTGATAACGGCATTTGAAGAGAACTGGTTTCAGGGCGATGACAACAGGGGAGAGGGGGAAGGTTTTCTGATGACTAGGGCATTTTGATTAAGGCCATTCATTACAATATTGTGATTAGTAAGTAATTGGTAAGTACTGATAATGTGTCATAGTTAATAGTTTTTAATGAGGTTAATTTAATTAATTATTAATTAACTATCTCAGTCCTATATTGACTATTACTTGTTGATTAGTTAATCTAATTTTCATATTATTAAATAGTGTTAGCTTAACTGTTAATATAGAAGTAATCATTTGTCCTGCATTACAGATACCCATTAATGATGGGCAATTATTGTAATGTTTTATCATAAACATGGTTAGTTACCCATGTGTTTTTTGGGAATGTGTTTTTTTAGATTAAAAATTAAAATATTGAAATGAATGGTTGTAATACAACACATTAAAAAAAACTAATTTTCACAAATTACAGCAAATCTGACTGATGTTACAGGGTAAATTGCAGTTTTAATTGTGTATCCTTATAATTGAAACAGATATATGTTTGATGTCTTCTTAACATTGTATTCCTAATTTATAATGCAACTTAAAATAAATAAAAACATTTCCCCAACATTTCTTATGTAGATAATTGAAGGCCTGTTTCATCTTGCTGTCAATCAACTGGAGATGGGGAACTCCATATACATTCTCAATCACTACACAGCATGGGTGATTCTGAATGGGGATAGCACGCAGATTGCCCAGCAGAGTTTGTCAAAGGTGATCACAGTGGCTGGACTATAGTGTAAATATGCAAATTTGTGTGTGTGTTTGCAGGGACTAATATTATAAGGCTTACACATGAAAAATAATACATAATCTATTGCAAAATTACATAACAAATTTGCCTGCTTTCCATCTTGCTTTAAAAAGGTAAATATACTTAATGATGGTTTAAAATGCAAAGGTAATTATTATTTATCTTCTTCATTAGGTCAACTTGAACAATTACCAGGCAATTGTTTCATTTGTGAACATCAACAAGGTCCACTGGAAACTTCTGGTGAGTAGCTGAATGAGATCTGTCATTATTTACAGTGTCTGGAATATTATTAAAAGATGTACATTCTCCCCACTTTTCATTTTCAGTACATAAATGCGGTCAACCACACTGTGTACCTGTTAGATCCCTCAAAAAGTTACTCAGAGAAAACTGATTCCATTCATGCAGCCAAAAAATTCAGTTCTCTTACGAGAGGTTCTCTCGTATTGCGTAAGTTTAGCTTACGCTACGGGAAAGATTCATCTTCTCGAGATACTGAAGCCAAAAAATTATCCTTAATTTTGTATTCATTGTCAACGCAGTGCAGCAGCTAGCAGACCTAGAGCAGGCCATCTCGCGTGCTCATTGGCTGCCCTGCGGGCAACTGCTGCAGCCTACCAGTGAGCCCGGCGTGACGTCACGCCCAATGAAGGGCGCCCGCGCCTTCATAGCGTCATAGCCCGCCAGAATGGGCGTGGCTTAGCGTTTAAAAGTAGGGGCTGTAGGCTGACTTCCCTGATTTTTCGTCTTTTCGGCGAGCTCTTCGCATCGCTGGATCTGAGAGAAGCCACCGCCGCCGTCGAACAGCGAACAGCCAGCTTAGGACAGCGCTGAGGAAGCCGGCCGTCTTCGCCACCTTCAGCCATCCGTGCGAGCTACGCTATCCGGCGACGTATCCTTTTTTGCCTTGCTATATATTCTAAAAGAGCAGCAAGCGTCTTTTTAAAGATGCCTCGCACTTCCTGCGGCTCGTGTAGAGCCCCGCTCAGCGCCGGAGACCGCCACCTGATCTGCGCTCTCTGCCTGGGCCTGGAACACGCAGAGCTCGCCCTCGCGTCCGGGGGCTGCGAGCTCTGTGAGGAGCTTCCGCTGTTGACCCTGCGGGCTCGACTCGAGGCCTTCAACACCGCAGCAGTCACTCCGCCCTCTGTTGGACCGCGCAGGAAGAAGCGCCGTTCCCTGAGACAGCCGGAACCTGTGGCCACAGCGACGCGCTCGCCGGAGAACCTCCCTCGAGCCTCGCTTTCCCCTTCCATGCCTCTCCTCACCGACGCGCGACTGCCGCTTACGAGCCTCACTGACGTCGCATCGGAGGATGAGGCCGAGGAATACGCCACGAGAGACTGCTGCTCCATCCTGGCATCGGACAGCGAGGAATGGTCGCTTCATTCCGCCACCTCGTCGATCCAGGAATCCACCCGTACCCGCGCTGGAGCTGATGCGGAACTGATGCGCCTGCTCACACAGGCTGTTGACCGTCTCGGGCTCGAATGGTCGCTGCCAAAGGAACCCGCGCCGAACAGGCTCGACGGTTGTTTCCTTCAGAGTCGCCGCCGCGCAGCTTCAGCAACTAGGCCCGCTCCATTCCTGCCGGAACTTCATTCGGAGCTGACGAAGTTGTGGAGTACACCATTTTCCTCGAGACTTCAGTCACAGGCCTCCGCGTCGCTCTCCCAAGTGGACGGCGCCGCCGAGAAAGGGTACACGGCTATTCCCCCTTTGGAAGAGGCGGTCGCAGCGCACCTTTGCCCGCCCTCTGCGAGATGGCGGTCACGGTCAGCCCTCCCGTCTAAAGCCTGCAGAGCCACGTCCGCCTTGGTCGCCCGCTCTTATGCCGCCTCCGGCCAGGCCGCGTCAGCTCTTCACTCAATGGCTGTGCTACAGATCCTGCAAGCCGACCTCCTCCGTGAATGGGATGAGAAGCGCCGGGATCCAGCTGCGGTTACGGACCTGAGAAGTGCGACGGATCTCTCTCTCCGCGCCACCAAAACCGCAGCCCAAGCCATCGGACGAGCCATGGCCACGTTAACTGTGACCGAGAGGCACCTCTGGTCAACGCTCGCGGATATGAGGGAATCTGAGCGAGCCACCTTCCTGAACGCGCCGCTCTCCCCCACTAGTCTCTTCGGTCCAGCGGTGAACGGGATCGTTGACCTCTTCTCTGAGGTGCAGAAGACCACGCAGGCCATGAACCTCTTCCTGCCGCGACGCTCGAGTTCCGCCACAGGCCGCTCTCGCGAGAGACAAAGCCAGCCTCCTGTGCGAACCAGCACCCAGCGTCCAGCACAGCCTCAGCCTTCGCAGCGACATAAGGGCGGCCGCCCTAGGTCGCGCTCAGACAGCCATCACAGACCGCCGCCCGCAAGAGGGCCTCGGCAAAGCATTACACTGAAGTCTGAGCACGCGAAGCCCTCCTAACAGAGAGAGAGAAAAGACGCGCGTGTCCCGCTACGGCCGGACCGCCGTCAAAGTTCATTTCCCTGTCAGTCCCCTTCAAACAGGCTACTGCAGTGGTTCAATTAGCAGCCAACGAGCCGGTTTATTCACCCTCTCGCCTGCACACAAACGCCATTTTCACGGCGACCCAGAGAAATCTCAAAAAGAGTATAATGTCTGGTCCGGCTCACGCCGTCAGTGTTTTAAGTGTAGTGAAAGTGCCCACGCCCCAGTGTTCACCCCTACACATAAGCACTCCGAATCCCGTGTCACTCACAGAGCACACTCTCATAAAGCGCAGAAAAGCCGCTCGAGTGTTGAATGTAAGAAATGTGTCCACAGGTCTGTGCCCACTATCTGCCCGCTCTGTTACATGATCAAAGAAGCAGGTTATGAATGTAAGTCTCGTGCCCGCCAGAGAGCGCTCACGCTTGCTAACACAAACCTCCCCCCGGGCTCCGCCCGCGCGTTTAAGTGTCATCACAAAACGCAGGGCGTTAATAAAACGCTCCCCATCCATTATGATCGGGGCGTCAGATACAGTTGTAAGTCTCGTGCCCGCGTACACGCGCTCACGCTTACAGAAAGCTTTTCCGCCCGAAACGCTGCTCGTGCGTCAAAAAGTGGTAAAAGTATGTTCCCCATCCCTTATGATTGGGACATCTCACATAAGTCAGCCAATTTCGGCTGTCAGCGAGTAGCCATTGCCCAGAACCGAGAGCGCGCGCGCCACGCTTTCGGCTCCGGTTCAGTTTCACAAGCCCGCAAATGGCGGCGGTCTGAACCCGGAGGCCATTCGCCCCCTAGCGGCTCACATAGCTGCGTGGGAAACTATCCCAGGGATTTCAGAATGGGTGCTGAGCACAATAAAGCAGGGCTATACACTTCAATTCATTCGCCGTCCCCCGCGCTTTCAAGCCCGGACTGCGACGATAGTGAATGCGGAAGTAGCACACCTACTTCACGCAGAAATAGCAAAGCTGCTGTGCAAAGGGGCTATAGAAAAGGTACCGCCTTCTCTGAGCGAGTCAGGCTTTTACAGCCGATATTTTCTCGTACCCAAGAAGGACGGAGCCTTCAGACCTATCCTAGATCTGAGACATTTGAACAAAGTGCTTGCGAAAAGACCGTTCAAAATGCTTACGACCAGGAAAATCCTCGCGCACGTTCACCAGAGGGACTGGTTTATTTCTCTAGATCTGAAGGATGCCTATTTTCAGATTCAGATAATACCCCGTCACAGGCAATTTTCGGCCTGTCCCTAGCACCCCGTACATTTACGAAGTGCATGGACGCGGCGCTCGCCCCCCTGAGAAGTCAGGGGCTGCGAATAATGAACTATCTGGACGACTGGCTGATATTGGCACAGTCAGAGACAGAACTGCTATCTCACAGGACAGTGCTTCTCAGTCATCTGGAAAGCTTGGGTCTCACGGTCAACTGGACCAAGAGCTCGTTACTGCCCAGCCAGTCAATTTCCTTTCTAGGAATAGAACTGGACTCGGTGACCATGACGGCTCGTTTATCGACACCGTGTGTCGATAAACCGTTGACCGTGTTCCGTGTTCCGTGTTCGCCACCTAGCCGCATCTTTCCGGAAGGGCAGCTTTCTCCCTTTGAAAACATTTCAAAGGATGTTGGGCTGTATGGCATCAGCTGCAGCGGTGCTTCAGCTGGGCCTACTGCGCATGCCGCTCCAACGCTGGTTGAATACTCGCGTGTCCCGCCGAGCCTGGGTGTCTGGCGGCCAGAAAATCAGAGTGACTCAGACCTGCATAGCGGCTCTGCAGCCCTGGTTAGTGGCCGACTGGTACCAGCAAGGAGTAATGATGGGAACCATCTCTTATCGGAAAGTCATCTCGACAGACGCGTCCAACTCGGGTTGGGGCGCGCTGTTCGAGGGCAGACCGGTCTTTGGCCAGTGGTCAGACCAGGAGAAGGGTTTTCACATAAACTGTTTGGAGATGATAGCGGTCGAGAACGCGCTGAAGTGCTTCCTCCCGTTCATACAGGACCAGCATGTTCTTGTCCGCTCGGACAACATGTCTGTGGTATCCTATGTAAACCGTCAGGGCGGTGTCAGATCCAGAAATCTCTGCAATCTGATGGAACGCCTCCTTATTTGGTCTCAGATGCACCTGCGCTCGCTGAGGGCGGCGCATGTGCCTGGCCATTTGAACGACGGCCCAGACAAACTGTCCAGGGACAATGTTCCCCCAGGGGAATGGTCCCTGCACCCCCAAACGGTCCAGAAACTGTGGCGCCTATTCGGCAGAGCGGAAGTCGACCTATTTGCGTCAAAAGACAACGCTCAATGCCCGACGTTCTTCTCGAAGGACGAGGACGCGCTGGCCCAGGTTTGGCCCAGCCTCCCGCTATATGCTTTCCCTCCGGTCTCTCTGTTACCACAGGTGATCAAGAGAATCAGGGAAACGCGCCACTCGGTGCTCCTCATAGCCCCGCGTTGGGAGAATCAGATTTGGTTCCCGGAACTAGCACGGCTGTCACATACAGCTCCGTGGCCGATTCCGGTGAGGGCAGATCTCCTCTCTCAGGCTCGCGGCACGATCTGGCATCCCCATCCAGAGCGCTGGTCTCTGTATGCATGGTTGATCAACGGGTACTCGTTGCCCTGCCAGAAGGAGTGATGAACACGATCACGCAGTCTAGAGACCCTTCCACGAGAAGGCTCTACGCGTCTAAATGGTCGGTGTTCTCTGGATGGTGCACCGACAGAGGTCTGGACCCGCGGACATGCGGGGTGGCGCATCTGCTCACCTTCCTACAAGAGCTGTTGGATAAGGGAAGGTCCCCATCCACGCTCAAAGTATACGTGGCGGCCGTGGCAGCGTTCGCAGAATCGACGCACGGCCAGTCACTGGGAAGACATGAGTTGGACATCCGCTTCCTTAGAGGAGCTAGAAGGATGAATCCGCCGCGCCCCCCGTCGGTTCCCATGTGGGATCTTTCATTGGTCCTCGAGGCCCTGAAAGCTTTTCCTTTTGAACCACTAGACTCCGTGGGGTTGAAATATCTATCACTGAAAACCGTCTTTCTGACTGCACTCTCGTCAGTAAAACGTGTGGGGGACCTGCATGCGCTGTCTGTCAGCGCGTCGTGTCTTGAGTTCGGGCCGAATGACTCTAAAGTCATCTTCAGACCCAGACATGGCTATGTTCCTAAAGTGATGGGCACTCCATTCAGAGCGCAAGTTATTTCGCTGTCAGCTCTCCCAGCATCTGACAGCGAAAGTGATGTGAATTTCCTCTGCCCTGTCAGAGCGCTGAGGTTCTACATTACGCGCTCCGCCTCCTTCAGGCGTTTGGAACAGCTTTTTGTTTCGTTTGGTGGGCGCACCAAGGGTCTCGCCTCCTCGAAACAGAGCCTGTCCAGATGGATAGTGGACGCTATAGCAGCCGCTTACGCGTCAAAAGGTCTGCAATGCCCTCTGGGCATCAGGGCTCATTCCACGAGAGGCGTGGCCTAGGTTTTATAACCTAGAAGTTCCTGCCTTGCAGGCTAAACTGTTGTCAGTTTGAAGGAGAGGTGTATTCTGCCCAGATCTCCTGCTCAGATCACTCTCACATGACTCAGCTCTCCTGGTTGAGCTGCACTAAGTAGGGTATGTGCCATGTGCCTATACAGACTGGCACGCTGCTCTGTATTCCCTATGTGTGCTTATGTACAAGTGATGGCCCGCATGGCTGGCCACCTTATTTTTCCACTTATGGGGTTCCCCTGAAATTTCGGGGTCTCATGGTGGATGCTTGGAGCGCAAGGCGTTGACAAAGTGTTCCTGTAGCGTAAGCTAAACTTACGCAATACGAGAGAACCTCTCGTAAGAGAACGATACTCGGTTACTAACGTAACCTCGGTTCTCTCTAGAGAGGAAACGAGTATTGCGTAACCGGCCGTGCTCGCGACACGAGCGGCTTCGCTTCAGTCGACAAAAAACCAGGGAAGTCAGCCTACAGCCCCTACTTATATACGCTAAGCCACGCCCATTCTGGCGGGCTGTGACGCTATGAAGGCGCGGGCGCCCTTCATTGGGCGTGACGTCATGCCGGGCTCACTGGTAGGCTGCAGCAGTTGCCCGCAGGGCAGCCAATGAGCACGCGAGATGACCTGCTCTAGGTCTGCTAGCTGCTGCACTGCGTTGACAATGAATACAAAATTAAGGATAATTTTTTGGCTTCAGTATCTCGAGAAGATGAATCTTTCCCGTAGCGTAAGCTAAACTTACGCAATACGAGAGAACCTCTCGTAAGAGAACTGAATTTTTTGGCTGCATGAATGGAATCAGTTTTCTCTGAGTAAATTTTTGAGGGATCTAACAGGTACACAGTGTGGTTGAACGCATTTATGTACTGAAAATGAAAAGTGGGGAGAATGTACATCTTTTAATAATATTCCAGACACTATAAATAATGACAGATCTCATTCAGCTACTCACCAGAAGTTTCCAGTGGACCTTGTTGATGTTCACAAATGAAACAATTGCCTGGTAATTGTTCAAGTTGACCTAATGAAGAAGATAAATAATAATTACCTTTGCATTTTAAACCATCATTAAGTATATTTACCTTTTTAAAGCAAGATGGAAAGCAGGCAAATTTGTTATGTAATTTTGCAATAGATTATGTATTATTTTTCATGTGTAAGCCTTATAATATTAGTCCCTGCAAACACACACACAAATTTGCATATTTACACTATAGTCCTGCCACTGTGATCACCTTTGACAAGCTCTGCTGGGCAATCTGCGTGCTATCCCCATTCAGAATCACCCATGCTGTGTAGTGATTGAGAATGTATATGGAGTTCCCCATCTCCAGTTGATTGACAGCAAGATGAAACAGGCCTTCAATTATCTACATAAGAAATGTTGGGGAAATGTTTTTATTTATTTTAAGTTGCATTATAAATTAGGAATACAATGTTAAGAAGACATCAAACATATATCTGTTTCAATTATAAGGATACACAATTAAAACTGCAATTTACCCTGTAACATCAGTCAGATTTGCTGTAATTTGTGAAAATTAGTTTTTTTTAATGTGTTGTATTACAACCATTCATTTCAATATTTTAATTTTTAATCTAAAAAAACACATTCCCAAAAAACACATGGGTAACTAACCATGTTTATGATAAAACATTACAATAATTGCCCATCATTAATGGGTATCTGTAATGCAGGACAAATGATTACTTCTATATTAACAGTTAAGCTAACACTATTTAATAATATGAAAATTAGATTAACTAATCAACAAGTAATAGTCAATATAGGACTGAGATAGTTACTTAATTAATAATTAATTAAATTAACCTCATTAAAAACTATTAACTATGACACATTATCAGTACTTACCAATTACTTACTAATCACAATATTGTAATGAATGGCCTTAATCAAAATGCCCTAGTCATCAGAAAACCTTCCCCCTCTCCCCTGTTGTCATCGCCCTGAAACCAGTTCTCTTCAAATGCCGTTATCACCTCAGCTCCACTAAACGATCTCAGCAAAAGACTGTGTCTACAAGCCTCAAAAGACAGCACAGGAGACACTAGCCATTTGGTCAAAGACTATAGAGATAAACTTCCAATACACAAGGACACTTACTCCATTCTTACCCACAAACTTTCCCAAATGTTTATAGAATTTCCTCTGGGGTTTATGCATGTCCCTATGTTTTTTTTTTAGTTATGACTAGTTATCAAATGGCCAAAACAGCTTATTTATGAATTTTGGAGGGCTCTTATTTTGTAATACAACATCAGAATGTCCTGAAACTGTACAGGTAACACGGTGAGAAGGTGTACTCTCCATCTGAGGTGAAATTGGGCAGTGTAAACTAGGATTTTTTTTTTAGTGATTTTCTGAATGTAAAGCCAAAACAGCATATTTATGAATTTTGGAGGGCTCTTATTTTGTAATACAACATCAGAATGTCCTGAAACTGTGCAGGTGACACGGTGAGAAGGTGTACTCTCCATCTGAGGTGAAATTTGGCAGTGTAAACTAGGAATTTTTTGTTAGTGATTTTCTGAATGTATAGACAAAACAGTATTTATTATTATTATTATTATTATTTATTATTATTTTAGGATGGATAGATGGATGGATGGATAGATAGATAATTATAAATAGACAGATACATAATTATAGACAGACAGACAGACAGACAGATAGACAGATAGATAGATAGATAGACAGACAGATAGATAGATAGATAGATAGATAGATAGATAGATAGATAGATAGATAGATAGATAGATAGATAGATAGATAGATAGATAGATAGATAGATAGATATTCCAAATTAATGACAGACAGATACACGATAGATAGATAGATAGACAGACAGACAGACAGACAGACAGACAGATAGATAGATAGGTAGATAGATAGATAGATAGATATTGCAAATTAATGACAGACAGATACACGATAGATAGACGGATAGATAGATAGATAGATAGATAGATATTCCAAATTAATGACAGACAGGTACACGATAGATAGATAGATAGATAGATAGATAGATAGATAGATATTCCAAATTAATGATAGATAGATACACGATAGATAGACGGATAGATAGATAGATAGATAGATATTCCAAATTAATGACAGACAGGTACACGATAGATAGATAGATAGATAGATAGATAGATAGATAGATATTCCAAATTAATGATAGATAGATACACGATAGATAGATAGATAGATAGATAGATAGATAGATAGATAGATAGATAGATAGATAGATAGATAGATAGATAGATTGATTGATTGATTGATTGATTGATTGATTGATTGATTGATTAAATTAAATTAAATTAATGTGAAATAGCCTTAGCCGGAAGATCAATTGTTTTCAATCCAGATGACGGTTTTACCGTAATAACTAGTGTATAATCGCACCACGAAATATAGGGGCGGCTAGTTTGACCGCTCATTTCGAGGTGGCGGCTGGCTTTACCGCAGTACCCTGCTGGTGGTTCACATATAAACACTGAGCGGTGTTCATTTTACACCGGGGATGAGACTCGAGAATGGATTTGAAGCGCGCAGGTGGTGTTTCATCTGTGAATAGGCTATTGTAGGCTTTTTTTTTTTTGTTGCATGCATTAGTTTCTTGCATATTAATGCAATGATTGAATCTGCATACATTTAAACATTTTACTGTAAATCTACATGTACAGTGCATGTCAAACACACGCTGGCTGTTTGGCAGAGAAGATGGTTATTCATATAATGCTGATGTTTTAAAGAGCTAGAGAGACTAGTTTAGTGTCTCCATGGTGACAGGAAGTGAGGTGACACTTAGAAAGTTTTTAAACAAAAAATAAGCAGAAAAGATTTGTCAGATGATGTGGCTCCCTCACCTGGCTAAAGAGAGAAAACACATCTGTGTGCAAAACTCATAGGCGACTGTGTGGCAAGTTAACAGAAACGAAACTAAAAAACATAATATGATGATTAAAGTAAGAGTAAGTCATTTTAATGATTAAATACTAAAATGTCACCTCAAGGGCGCCGTATGGGGGAAAAATTAGGAAAATTCCAACAAATAGGTAAAAACTAATTTACATAATCACAACATAACATGATTTATATTAAATAATATACATTAAACAACATGATTTACATTCAAACGGGACAGTTATTAGCAGTGTAACTGATCTGATTATGACAAAATAATTGAGTATCTGATGTCATGTGACAAGTCAAATGAGCTTTTCCACTCTTGCAAACAGAGGAAGGTTATGAGGTGTGGAGAGACATCATGTATCATTGGAACATCAACAGACAGGGTCCAATTTGTAATAATTTTAAAGAATACAATGCAATTAATACAAACTTTCTGACAGTGTGTGGGACATCCGACTACTTTACAAGAAGGGGCGCACCAGTGCGCACGCACACATACACACACACACACACACACACACACACACAGGAGGAGAGGAGAGAGAGTGATAGAGCTGATTTAGTGATGAGGATAATTAGGAGGCCATGGTTGATGGTTGACTCCAGGGTTAAACCTCTACTCTTTACGAGAAGTGCCATGGGATTTTTAATGACCACAGAGAGTCAGGACCTCAGTTTAACGTTTCATTCGAAGGACGTGCTCTCTGACAGTAAAGTGTCCCCATCACTACACTGGGGCGTTAGGGACTCATATAAATAAAACACTAACAGCTCCTCCAGCAGAAGACTAGTTTACCCAGGAGTCTCCCATCCAGTCCTGACCAGACTCAACCCTGCTGAGCTTCAGTGGAAACCAGTCTTGGGCCACAGGGTGATACAGTTGCTGGCCTCAAATCTCAAATCCGAGAGCTTTCTGACCCCACATAGACAGCAATACAACGACCACTTTCAAGGCCCAAAGGAAGTAAAGACATCATTAAAATAGTTTATGTGACTCCAGAGGTTCAACCTCAATTTTAAGAAGCGACCCTAAACCCAATAATCAAAAACACCTGAACAAACTAATCAAGATCTTCAGGATTACTAGAAATATACAGACATTTGAGTTTGATCAGGGTTCTATATTGTTCAAAAGAGCAAATCCAAATAAGTAAAAATCCACACTTATTTATTTAGTAATTTGTTTATACAGAACATTTGAAACATAATAAAACTGGCATGTTTACTAATTACTCAGACGAGTGATCTAGAACAAACAACATGATATCATTATCAAGCTATTGGAAGAACAAACACAACAACACACATACACAACACTTTTCTTTTCTTTTTACTTATGGTTATGACAAAAATATTTTTCACAGGTTTATAAACACAAACATTTTATAACAAAATCAATACATTGGGGAATGCCCCAGGGATGAGTTCCTGAAGTTTATATATATATATATATTATATTATATGAGTTTTATATTATTTTATATGAGTTCCTGATTTTTATTAATGATATAGGTAAGCAATAAGAGTATTGCCTGGAAAAAGCATATTGCAAAAGTGAAATTGTTATAGAACGGTTAAATAAACAAGTTAATATTATGTAACTTACATTATAGACACATATTGTCTGTTTTTTTGCTAAATGAAAATAGTTTTAAACAAAGCCACATGAGAACAGTTGCTCGTAACGAAAGAATCTCTGAACGAATGATTCAACGACTCACTCATTACGACAGTGATTTGCTGCCCCCTACTGGAGGATTTACACTGCACTCTGAGTACAAGGATACGTTTATATGACAATGATGCGCTAAAAACAGAAACGTTTTTTCTTTGTACAGATGACAACGTTATCAAAACGATCACTGTTCACACGGATCCGTAAAAAACGACTAATAATGCTGTATTACACATGCCAGACAAGAAGTCGTTTATTAATGTAATACTAATTACATAATCTATCATGTTTTAGTCCGATTTCCATTCTAAGGATGTTCATCTTGATAATACTGTATTATTACTTTGTTTCTGGCTTTGTGAAGATGAAATTTACCCAGAAACATTCACTGTAATCCCAATCTTAGAATGTTCTCCTCTGATATAAAGTCACTTTTACTTCCTTTAAGAAAATGTCAAAACCTTTGAACACAAGAGCTTCGAAAACATATATCATCCTCGAGTCTGTTGAAACAAACCTTTCATTTAAAAAAGCCTATAGACTAAACACGTCATACGCATGTGCATGACGTCACAATTTATTCCCTGCAAAAATACCTCAATAGCCTTTGTTAGTATCACAAATACATTCCACATTAAATTACAATTGGAAGAATCATGTTGGTCTATTAAAGTAGAACCAACTACAATATTTTCAAACCATATGTTGACAGAATGAGTTTTTAAACAGTTTAATATCAGATTTAAGTTTCTTCCTCTGTTACGGCTTACTGACTTTGGTCTTCAGCAAAACTGTGAATTACACACAAAAAACATTTTCAACATTTAAACAGACATGTCTTATTATTATTATTATTTCACTGCAGTTATTGCTTTTATGAATGAGTGAGTGAGTGAGTGTGTGTGAGTGAGTGTGTGTGTGTGTGTGTGTGTGTGTGTGTGTGTGTGTGTGTGTGTGTTTTACCTCTCTCTCGCTCTGTAACATTTGAAAAGCAGCACGACTGTCGCTAGCAGATACGGAGAAGCTGCCAGAAGAAAACTGAGGATGTTGAAGACAGAAATCTGACCTGAAAAACAGAAACAAGAACATTATTGAGCAACAATGTTTTGTGAGTGAATATAAAAGCTTTGCAAACTTTTTCCTGTCTCATATTATTCCACCACCATTTCCCTTTAGAGCTCTGTATTAAAGGAATTTCATTTAAAAATACATATTCTGTCCAAATTTACTTGTTCAAACTTGTTTGATTTTCTTTCTTGTGTGGACAAAAACACAGATACATTTTTCCAAATAAATTATTTTATGTTCCACAGAAGAAAGTCATACATGTTTGGACTGATATAAGGGTGAGTAAATTATGACAGAATAGTATATAAGTTTTTCATTTGAATATTTAAGGGGTAAGAAAATAAAGTATTCTCTCCAGAACAAAAATGTATCTTTGACACTGACCACATATGAGCACAATCAGATTCATTCCTTCTCGTTTTCAAATGAAGAAAAACGAATTAATAATTTATGAAAAGTTGTGGGATGTTGTTTATAAGGTGTTGTTTTCACTAAATCTCACGGTATTGTCACGATCACATGCTGGAGTGCCCTTGATAGCCACCAGAGGTCACTCAATCCCAGACTAGTGCCACTCTGTCATGGACTTCATTACCCATAATCCTTTGCCCGGACTCATCAGCACTCATTGTTTTCAGCTGTGTCTCATTAACCTTGTTAACTCACCCTTTATAATCCTGGACAATACAGTCATTCATTGCTAAGTGTTGCATGGGTCTTAACTGCATTTCTAAAATGCTGTATCCTGGTTTTCCTGATTCTCTGCCCGTTCAGTTTGATTTCTCTGTTCGCCTCAGACCTTAACTCGGTTATTGTTTGTTTGTGTATGACCTTTGCCTGTTTATGGACTTTGTTTGTGGATTACCCTTTCAATAAATATTAGTGGTGTTGAGATGAAGCATTGAAGCTTTTCAGCCAAGCATTTCACAAAACGGTTCATTTCTCCAGTCTTTATTTGCTCACAACACCACCTGGTGGTCAAAGAGTGTAACACACGCAGATCCATTACAGAGGACCTGATGTTTCTGTGATCAAGGCCGGACTTACCATTGAGTTTGACTGGTCTCTGCCTTTACGTTTATGTTTGTTTGATTTGTACAGTTATATGCCAGTCAGAAATGATTAGCCGCATTTCCACTGTCAAGCCAGTACGAGCGAGGGCAATAAACGGGCCAGCCGGGGCTAATAGTTTCCCACTGCGATCTTAGAGGCCATACTGGTAGCTCCAGCAGAAATAAGAGACTATATACAGTATAATAGTAAATAATAATGGTGTGGAGTATCTCATTAAATCATCTCACCGTTAAAGACTCCAGTGACTGAGATCCAGCTGTGGAGAGACTGTCCTCTCTCTGTTTTACAGGAGTAGAAACCCTCATGTGACTTTGAGACAGTAGTGATGCTCATCTCTCCTGTCGTCTGATTCTGGATCAGTGATCCGTCTTTATAGAAATCAACGCTGAGGATCGGGGAGTTTGTAGATCGATGTAAACAGTGTAGAGTCAGAGTCTCTCCCTCAATCACAGGATCAACAGAACTCTCCAGAATCACCTCACCGTCTACAAACACAAGAAATACATCAACAGCTGGTAGTGATGATACAGGCTTTATTAATCAGAGACATACTTCAATTATTATTAAGATGTGGAAGGTCAAAATGTTCACTATCATTAATCTGAGAAACTGATACGTTTATTCACCAAGAATTCATTATCAAATGTGACACATTGATCAAAAAAGACATTTATAATGTTACAAAAAATATATATTTCAAATAAATGTTCTTCAAACTTTCTATTCATCACAGAAAAACAAAATGTTTTCCACAAAAATATGAACATTGATAATAATCAGAATTTTTTCTTGAGCATCAAATGCACTTATTGGAATGATTTCTGAAGGATCATGTGACACTGGAGTAATGATGCTGAAAATTCAGCTTTGATCACAGGAATAAATTACATTATATTCACATGTTCACAAGGATTATTATAGAATATAAGGGTTATTATATATATTAATCCAATACTTAATGATAATGTAGTGTATTGTATTTTATTAATAGTTAAGTTATAGTTAAAATCTTGATATTCAATGTGGTGTGAAAAATAAACCTGATATTTTCAGTTTAATGCATAATCACATGACTGAATTATCAATTATAATAATTTTCAATCTTGAACAGACTGTTTTTTATTATGTTATATAGTTGTAAGCGTGATTGGACTCACCATGTACAGTGATGTTTCGAGGACGACGTTTCTCTCCAGATTCAGACTCACACCAGTACACTCCAGCGTCAGATGTGCTGAGAGAGTCCATTACACATCGAGATCCTGTTTGTTTTGAACAAGTTTGTGTGTCTTTGTCTGTGTATCTTCTCACTGTCCATCCAGCAGAGTTACTCTGATCCTCACAGCTCAGAGAGAGAGAGTCAGAGGAGAAGTGTTGACTTCTGCTGGGATTGATGACCAGAGACACTGAAGCAGAAACACCTGAAAAGAGGAAAATCTCAATCACAACTGACAGCACAGAGACTGCAGTGAAACACAGATCCGGATGAGCACAAGCATAAACCCTCACCAGTGATCCACAGTGTGTGTGAGCTGCTGTTGTGTGTGTAATAGGCTGGTCGTCCTCTCTCGGCTCTGCACGTATAAACTCCTGTGTGCTGTAGAGCAGCAGGACTGAGAGTGTAAGATCCTCCAGCTCCTCTGCTGCTGTCTGACAGATGATCATGATCTCTGAACCAGCTGAACGTCCAGCCTGTAGAGGAGCCTGAAACCTCACAGATCAGAGTCACTGATTCTCCTTCAGTCAGCCACGGCTGTGGAGACACTCGCACTGATGCCTGAGCTTCAGCTGAACAAAACATCATGAGTTACAGAGCCGTAGAGAAACTGATGGAGAAGCTGATCACAACAAACACAAACTCACCTGATACAGTCAGTGTAACAGCATCACTGCGCTGAGAGCTTTGAGTGTGTATCTGTCCTGTACAGGTGTATTTACCGCTGTGAAAGAGATCAACACTGCTGATGATCAACTCTTGTGTTGAGGTTCGGCTGACAGTGTTTTTATATTGGTTGTTGGTTCCCTCTATTTCCCATCTGTATGTCCACTCAGTGTCTCCTCCCCACTTTATATCACATCTGAGAGTGACTGTTTCTCCTCTAAACACTCGTTCTTCAGGTCGTACCGTCACCACAGCTTTAGGAAACACTGTACAAACACAGATTATTGTATAGTTTCAGAAGTTGTGTAGATATTGTCTCTGATCTGTATTTGTTGCATCACACACTACAGTCTCTCTCACCTGTAACATTTACCCACAGTGCATCACTGTATTGTGTGTAATAGACTGGTTTCCCTCTTCCAGCTCTACACCAGTACTGGCCTCCATCAGACACTGAATCAATCTTCAGGCTGTAGGAGTGTGTTTTCTTCTTCTCTGTCTCAGGGTTCAGTGTGTGTTTGTACCAGTAAAAGTCCCAGTCTCCAGTGGACGGATCCATGCGACAGGTCAAAGTCACTGTGTTTCCAGTCAGTGCAGCTCCTGCAGGATCTGATGTGAGTTCAGGCTTCGGCTTTAGATCTGCAGGAGAACAACAACAGATTCAGATCCTCCAGAGTCAGAGTTCACATGTGTTACACAAATCATTCAGTATGTCTGCAACAGTGGATACAGAAGAGCATAAGTGCTGAAATATGAATTTATAGTAGCATTAAACAGATCCTACCCAACTACATTAATTTTTTTTTCTCCAGTTTTGTTCTAATAAAGAAAGACATACAGATTTTGAGGAAAGAGAGGGTGTGTGAGATTAAATGACAATTTTCATTTTCAGGTGAGCTAATGTTGAAACTTTGGTGTGAGTGTCAGATAAAATACATCTTAAATCTAATGTTTGATGAACTGTAAATCATAATCAGTTATAAAACGATAAAACTTCTGAAAAGCAAAGCAAATCAAAGCTGCATTTGTATAAATTTTCAGAAATTGCAAGCAGCAAAAAAATAAAGAAAATAAAATACAGAAATGTTTTGTTTATTAAAAAACTTTAATGATTTTGTATATGTAGTCTGTGGGCCTGGTTAGGATTGAGTTCCTTCAGTTTACTCGTTCTGACTCTTTTCATTTTCATGTTTAATCACGTCACTAATTGGTGGGTGGAGCAGGCATTTATTAAGCCATCAAACGCGATTGAGGCAGACTTCTATATAAACACCTGGTGTCCTTAGACTGGGACAGTGTAAATGCACTGCTGGCTCTGGGGTGGTGAATCGGCGATTCAGATGCTGTTTGAGTGAGGTATGTTTAAAAGCGTTTTTCTTGTCTGTCGTTTTTCACTGTGGGTTAGATTGCAAGCGAATGTTTGTTTTAATAGTGCGTGAAGGAGCCGACTGTTTTCCTGTCTGACCATGTATGGGCGAGTGAATTACAGCAAAGTAATGCCAAACTACGTTTAATAAGCATCGGCTGGAGACTGTGACTGCAGTGGGATGTTTACATTCAACTTATATTAGTGTTCCCCCTTTCACTGTGAATGTTACGACAGGTATGTCTTGAATTATGTTCTGCCCGTATTTCTTTTCCTTTGCTGTTCTAACTACCGTGTGTGTATTTATGAGTGTATTTTTGGTAGGGTTGCCACCTTCAATACAAAAAAATAAGGGACGCCTGCCGGCGGCCGCAGCGGGGGCCAAAGCCCTCGGGGCCACAATGACCACAGGCCCGACGGTATGCCAATGGTGGTATATCATAACTCAAAACATATTTTCAGGAAAGTAATAAGATCAGTACCAATGGACATTATAATAAGCTATCTGCTATTGAAATCAGTGTGAATATATGCAATCACTCTCTATCACAAACAACGTTAACAAAGTGTGACAATGAGACCAAAAAAAATTTGCCTTTCGTCTGAGTTGTATGTGAGATGTTAACCATACTTTATTAACTTATTAAATTAACAGATCCATAACTTATTCACTATAAATTAAACAAATGCGTTGATACTCAAACAAATACTAAATTTGATTGGAAAAAACTTTGACTTTAGCAAAGGATGTTGAACATCAAAAACATCATTAGACCAGTAGTACTGTGCAGTATTGGACTATGTTAAGCGTTAAGTGTACTTCGTGTCACTCCGTGAGGCACTGAGTAGCTGTTTCTTTCAAACATGTAACACCATCCAAACAGTGATACCACACATAAATAACCTATAATCTACAAACATTTCTAAAATTAATTATAACACTATTTTTATTATTGGTAAGAAAATCTATTTATGTAATTATTTATTTATGTATTCAGACCTATTGTTAATTATATAGTATTAAAGGATGAAATTCTCTAGATTTGTTAAGCGCAAGTCATTTTCTTCACACATGCACATTTTTATTATTAAATATGTATTAAATATATCTCTCTCTTATTTAAAAAATGCATGTGTCTGACTGTGTACCTTAACCATAATAAACAAATCATACCATAATGTATGGATATAATTCATTTACATTGTAACATTATTTCTTAACAAATGGGCATAGGCAGCATATGAAAACGTAATCAATCAGAACATTATTGAGCTGATTAAAAAACTGTCATTAGGCTACACTATCTGATTCGGGAGATGCTTGAGGTATGAAGAACTGTGAGACGGTGCTTTGATTTCTCTGAGCTCTGGCATTGCTATCAACTCTCTGCCAAAAGACCCGCCCTCCTCTGACTCTGATTGGCCCTGAACCTGATGGTATTAAACAAACCAATCAAACCAACAATGGCAGCGAGTATTACCCAATCAAGCGTAGAATAGGACGAGTCTTCACAGAATGCGGGTGGAATGATTTTGGATGATGCGTTTAAGACAACTCGGAAATACGGGACAAACCGCGTCCCGTATTGATTCAAAACGGGACGCGCTGTTTATTTCACAAATACGGGACGATTCCGTATTTTAAGGGACGGGTGGCAACCCTAATTTTTGGTATCCAAAGACGTACACCTTGATATTGACCACCTTGATTTTTATATGGCTATTTTATCCTGGAATATGTGACTGCATCTAAAAAACGTGATTTGTATTGACTGAAGCATGATCAAACAAATATTCTTAATGATGTGGTCATTGTGTTTTCAGATCTGTGCAGTTACCCTCGAGTTGCTAGCTGCTGTTCTCCATACTGTGTGATTGTGTATGCTGCTTATAGTATAGGTAGTTTATTTTATTATTATTTTTTTTTTTCCTTTTGGTGGTTGTTTGTTTTCCTCTAGCCTGTTGGCTGTAGCTGTTACTGTATGAACTGTACGTCACTAGGCTAGAGTGGGATTATTTATTTTATTATTTTTTTTATGCCCAATTCCCCTTTTTGTTTGTAACCAGCCTCGGTGTTAGTGGAGCCATGGTAACTCCTGTATAAGAGACCTCACTGGAAAGCGGGTTTCCTCTTTCTTTTCTTTTTTTTTTCTTTTTCTCTTGTTTAACAAAGTTTGCAGTGTCGTGTATTGTGAAGCTTAATGCCTTTTAACCATATTTATTAGAGTGATGTGCAGTGTGTAGACATTGAACTCTAGTGTGTATTACTTCAAATGAGGTCTGTGTCTTTGTTCACCAGTGGTAGTGCGAACTTAGCCTTCCTTTAATGTTTTCTCAACTGTGTTCTGGCTTCCGTGCGGATGGCTTGGTATTCCCTAGTTATATGCTGTTTATTTGATTTATTTATTTTTTATTTTTTGACCAACCAACACCTTCAATCATTCCTCAAAGATTGTATTTTTATACTTTTCTAAGAACCTGTGTCTGTACATTTTATTGGGGTAGAGTTCCCCTTGCTCTGACACTTGCACTAACTAGTTTAACCCAAGGGGTGGCGTAGTCAGTTGTACAATTAGGGGTGCCTCATATAGATGGAGTTGGTGTAATTAGCAGCCATTAACAGAACTATTTTCATCTGTTTCTCAGATCTGTGTTCACATGCGTCAGACAGAGACTTTATCTGTTGTGTTTCTGTTTTATAAGAACTTAATGAGTGTTGTGTTTTTAAGATTACACTTCAAAAATACTTCAGTTTTAAAATGCATTTTCAGACCTCTGCATTTGCTTCATTCAGTTTGTGTCACAATTGACTGACATAAAGTGTCGAAGGTGGGTCTAGAACCCAGGTCTCCCGGTCAGAGAAAGCTACCTCTCTACCTCTGGTCTACTGGGAATAGAGTTTGTAGAAGACCCATGTGCAGAAGCAAAAGCAAACTAGGAGGCTCAGAAACCTCAAAAGCAGGAAGTCTTTACTTGATCACAATTCTCAAATACAAACAAAAGAGCAGTCATAGCTTTACAAAACGTAAGCCCAATGGCAACAGAGAAACCGCACTTAACTCTCCTAGAACTCAGGATATCCATAGATGGTAGGCTCAAGACTGAACACAACTCAAAGAAAACTGCCAACTTAAATAGGGCAAAATACAGGTGGAACACATTAACTTGATTAGCAGTCATAACTAAAGTGTTCACAACAGGTGGTGCCGCCTAGTGGCTTGGAGAGTCATTGCAGGAGGAGTCTTAGGCCCCATCCACACTACTGCGTTTTAGTTTAGAAACGGAGAATTAAAACGAATACGATCTCCGTCCACACCAGCGTTTCAGCTGCGTATTAGAATTGATCTCCGTCCACATTAAAATGACTGAAAACGCGGATCACGTCACCATTCACCTACACTGGGCATGCGTGTGCCGGTGTAAACAGGAATCAGATTGACTATTCCTCAGATTTCGCTGAGGTTGATAAGTGCCGATCTGGACATTCAAAAGTTTTCGCACCATTCTTCAGGAACTACAACTTCATTGATAAAATTATCCCACCATGCGCTGGTTCTTCCCGGCTTAACCCAAAACCGACGCTCCATGTACGGTCGCTATCGCCGCTGCACACGTGAATTGTCACAGATCGCTGGAATAATAGCTTGCCTCCGGCGGATGTAGGCAGTTATAGCATTGTGAAATGCAGAATTTACTTGCACTAACGTAACTGGTAGTCCAGGCTGTTGTTGTATGTTTTCTTCCGTTGTATGACACCCAATCAGAGAGCCGAGCGTGAGCCTCTGCGTCATCGTTTCTAAAGTCCTCCGTTTTGACCCGTCTTCACTAAAACGCCCTCCGGAGATTCAAAACGCAAAACGGGGTCGGCAGCGTTTCTAAACTTCTCCGTTTTAGGTCTTCGTTTTTGCCGTTTTAGTGTGGACAGGAGGTGCAAACGTAGCAAATGGTCTCCGTTTCTAGACTAAAACTTAGTCGTGTGGATGGGGCCTTACAGTTTTGCTCATTCAAATAGTTTGTAACACAAGAACAGAGAGAATAAAATAAAATCAAGCCCTTCAAAAAAAGAGTGACAACTATTTATCATCAGTGTGAATGAAACATCTGAAAGTAAAAGACTTTCGATTGGTTGTGTGATCATGATCATAGAGAGTTTATGAGGACAATGATGTTGAACTCACCCTTCACTGAGAGAGAAACAGCAGATCTTGATGTTGATGAGTTTGGTCTTCCATCTCTCTGTCCTTTACACCAGTACTGACCCTGATCAGACTCAGTAGCTCCTCTGATAGTGACAGTGTCTCTGTTTACAGTGTAACGCTCAGACGTCTGTAATATTACACTGTCTTTATACCACTCATATCTCCAGTCACTGTGATTAGAGTTTATCACACACTTCAGATTGACTGTTTCTCCAGTGAATACACGACTGTCTGGTGTCACAGTCACTGTAGATGTGGGTAAATCTGAGAAGAGAGACAGAAACACAAACTAAGAGACTCAAACAGTCTGACTGAGGACACATGATCAAGTCTCAAGGCTTGTTTGCTTCACTGACGGTTTCATTCATCTCAGATAATCTGAAGAGCAGAAGCTCATGAATGAACTGAACATGTCTGGAGGATAAAGATAATGAACTCTGAAAAGATCTGTGATTCATCATCAGCCTGTCACTGTATATAGAGATGTTTACAAACTCTAAACTAACATAATCTGACTGAGTGTGAGAGAAACTAAACTCAAATTTACCTGGTTTTCAACTCAATGTCTTCAGGTTAAAGTGATGTGATGAAATGATGAACACACTCACCTGATACTGTCAGTGTAACTCTATCACTGATCTCTGAGTTCTGTTGGGTTTCAGTCAGAGTTCCTCTACATCTGTACAGACCAGCATGAGACGGATCCACAGATGTGATTATATAGATCTGGTCTTGTCCTGCGCTGTAATAGATCTGGTCTGTTCTTCTGCTGTTAACTTGATCTTTATACCAGCTGTACCTCCAGACTCCTGTCTCCTGTATGTCACATGTGAGAGTGACTCTCTCTCCTCTGAACACACGAACATCAGGCTTCACCTTCACTACAGGTTTGGGTCTCTCTGTGAAATGAACAAACACACACTTCATGTTTCTTTCACTGAAACACAAACAAACTACACAGTAAAAGAGCATTTACCTCTCACTGTTATCTCAACATCACTGATCTCTGTATAGTAGTTTCCTCGTTCTGCTCTACACCCGTATGTTCCTCCATCAGAGACTTTCACAGAACTGATAGTTTTAGTTCCTGCATCATCACTGGATTCAGGGTTTGAGTTTTTCCTCCAGAGAAACGTCCATCCAGTTGATCTTCCCACGTCACAGCTGAGAGTAACTGTGTCTCCAGTGAACACTGAACTCTGGGGCTTTACAGTCACAATCGGCTGTGGTTTTTCTGTAAGTGAACAGTGATGCAGTGTTGAGCTCATTTATACAGTTATTCAACATATTTTTTTATACATTAAATGTAATTTATTTTGATTTAAAGGCACACTATGTAACAATTGCACCTTAATATAACAGCTTCAAAGTAATTTCGGTGGTAAATAAACTCATAGTAGGACGAATCATCCTGGTAGTAACGCTTGGGGGGGTCGTCGCTGGAAAAACCGGCTATGTAAGTTTGAGAGGACCGCCCCGACAAATCTCGCGAGAATCACAAAATGCTTTACGGCAACATCACACACATCCATAGATCAACAACAACATATGAAGCATGAAGACATTTGCGCGCATTTCAGACGTGATACTCGAGTCGAAGATGGAAAAAGTAAAGAAAACGCGGTCGGAAGAGACTAGGAAAAGGAAAAGAGAATCTGACCGCGTGAGGAACCGGACAAGAGTCCCACTCGGTCGGGCATTTACTCGTTGGCGCGAGCTAAAAAGCAGCACTGGATGCAACAGCAATGCTGACCTGGCAATCTTGTTGATGGACTAGTAAGTAAATATCTTATTTGTAAACTTGTTTGCGTTCTATATTGTATGTTGTTGCGCTTGCTTGTAGTATGTCATTTTTTACGATGCCGTTCATTCATCCATTGTTGATAATTAGACCAGTCCAATAATTTATCATGAGATTATCATGAGAGAGCAGTTGTCAATATCTCACAAAGTTATCAGGACACAAATAAAGTTAAGCCTAGAGGTTGTAAAAAGTGTAAACGAGCACAATTTGCACACTATTATGATAAATTGCAATAATCATGTCTAATGACATCACAACGGCGAATGTTATGAAATAATGCGATGTACATTTAACTTTATTGATGTCATCTGGCATTTTGTAATGTATACATTACAATCAAAAAACACAAATGAAATTATACAGTAGTCCTAGACTATAGGCTATTTACTTGTGATTTAGCAGCAATCATGTAAAAACGTTATAAGCCAGCAAACGCGGTAGGCTACTTTATTATTATAAAGTAGTCTAACACTTGACATATAGTTATTATTATCCTTTTACCATCATCAGTAGTTCAGTAGACTATGCAGTAGCCTAATATTTGTATGAAATCGTGAAACATTACCTGGTCAGTATCTTCCGAGTCTATCTGTGCCTGTTGCATGCCCGACACTTCTATCCTACCGAACAGGTACCAGTGGGGGGGGTGGGGGGGTGGGGGGGGTATTACGACAGTGCAAGTACGACTCTAGGGGTCGCTGTTTGACAAAAACAGAATTCCTGCATAGTGTGCCTTTAAAAGAGTGTTTGTATCTTCTGCTCCCACTACTGACACCAAACAGAATTACAAAATTATAGATTTTGGGAAGAAAATTCCAGAGCTTTCAAAGAATAATGTTAAAGTCTCTGGTAAGTTCAGGGAATATTAGTTATAGTTTATAGTTATATTATGTTACAGACCCGGGTACGTTTACGGATAAGCGGATAACCTCAACTTTTTAATATTAAAAATAAAATATGATGAATATCATCATACAACAAATGCTGAAGCAAAAAGGCTAAAGATAATATAATAAACGTATTCAGCCGTATTATATTTGGAAACACAGACTGTTTTTAGTTCAATCAGTCATTTTATTTAATTTGATTGGAAACATCAAAAACAATATCATTCTTGTTCACAGTAATATTCTCTTCAATAGTTTAATCAGTAAAAAAAAACTGGTTTTGTTTCTATAAACAGTGTTTGTCTCTGAACAGTAATGTTGGGTTCTGCTCAGAACTAGTGTAACAGTGAAATGTCACTGATGGTGCTGTTCTACTACCCACCATTAGGGGACACTATTGTTCCTTTATGCTGAGTTTAAATACTGTAGTAGAAGGATAGAGCTGTAGTGCAGTTCGGAAGAGTTTGCAATCATTTAAGTCACAACCAAGACAGGACATAATATATGAAGTACTAGAACTTCATTCACGGATTTGTCAGATGGGGGTTAGGGGAAAGTTTGCATGGGTTCCAGCACATGTGGGGGTGAAGGGTAATGAAACTGTAGAGAGATTGTCAAAACAAGCTAGTAAACGGGAAGTTTTTCAGTTTAGAAATATTAGATAGAATGGAAAACGAGTCTCAATGGGTTAGAAATAGTAGAATGGCAGCTAATGGAGTCTAATGAGCCTCTCCAACTGTCAACATTTGAATTTAGACAGTTGAAGTTTAAATAGTCTTGGCTCAATCTGAACATTCCGCAATGAAAGTCTATGGGATTTTCCCGAGTTTTTATCAGCAATTTTAGGAAAACTTTAAGTCTGATCAGTCTGAAAAGAGCAAGCAACTTTAGTCAGAACAGTTTGAAGGTCTAGTCTGAGTTTGGTGGTTGTAGCTTGAACAGTTTAGGAGGAGGAGCGTTGTAAAATTTAGTCTAAGAAGAATAATAATAATCTTCAGTGAAATATCAGTAAGTTGGCTTTTCCAAGCCAACTTAATAAGTAAAGCAGAAGCCAAAGCACAAATCTAGTCAAAAATTAATAAAAAATGTCCCTCTTTAGTTTTACCAGTGGTGCATTTGCTACTGTATGCTACATGTTGGAAATAGAAAGGACTAATTGATCTGCATTATATCTCATTGCCTTGGGTCGTCCTGGCGGGATATTAATCGAGGATAAGAACTGTTTTCTGCTTGAGTCTGGAGTTGCTGTGTGGATATTGAGTTTGTTCTGGACTGTTATCAAGGTTGAAGAACTGTGAACATCTACATCGTCTAGAGCTTCTTCTTCCACCGATGGACTGTGGCTTAGAAGTATCACCACATTCATTACATCTGACATTACACACTCATATCATGACTATTCATTTTCTATTTATATATATATATATATATATATATATATATGTATGTATGTATATATATATATATATATATATATATGTTTTTGAGTCATCTGGATTATTGGTTTATGGTATGTTAATATGCTTTGGGTTTATTATTGTGCATTTCACTATTATTGTTTTTTCACCATTATATCTCTGCTAAGAAAATCAGTTTTCTGGTCTATTGTTTTCTTGACCTCAACCAGTTTATGATTGGGATAAGTATAATAGGGTTAATTTTATGATACAGTTATGGTGCTTTTGTGTCCTTTTTGAACTCTGAAAGTTAATCATGTCATTCTCTATAATAGCCATCAGCAGATTCAGCACATTATTATTATTATTTTTTTTTTTTTTCAGGGAAGATATATAGATTTGAAACAACACGAGGGTGTGTGAGATTAAATGATGACAGGATTGTAATTCTCAGGTGAGCTAATGTTGAAACTTTTGTGTAAATGTCGGATAAAATGCATCTTAAATCTAATGTTTGATGAACTGCAAATCATAATCAAGAACAAAACAATGACAAGATCGTCAGAAAAGCAAAGCTGCATTTGTATAAAGACTCACAGATTCTCAGAAAGTGCAAGCAGAAAAAAGTAAATACATACAGAAATATGTTTTGTTTATTAAAAAACTGAATGTTACTGAATAGATGGAGTTGAAGTGTAATTAGCAGCATTAACAGAACTATTTTCATCTGTTCCTCAGATCTGTGTTCACATGCGTCAGGCAGAGACTTTATCTGTTGTGTTTCTCTGTTTTATCTGAACTCTTGCCATGAGTGTTGTGTTTTTAAGATTACACTTAAAGTTAAAAATATTTAAAGATGAGTGACTAAAGTAATCATTAAAGATGGAGACGCCCATAACACTGGAAAGTCACAATTTACATGATTTTATAATAAACCACAACCTCTTAAAAACACGCAAACACACACAAGACGTGTGCAGTTACTGAATAATGACTGAAAGTGAATTTCTTCAGTCCTCTTAACAGATGTGGCTGAAGATTATAAGTGTTGAAATATGGATATTAAATGATTAATAAACAGAAGTGAATATGAAGACTCACCTGATACTGTCAGTGTAACTCTATCACTGATCTCTGAGTTCTGTTGGGTTTCAGTCAGAGTTCCTCTACATCTGTACAGACCAGCATGAGACGGATCCACAGATGTGATTATATAGATCTGGTCTTGTCCTGCGCTGGAATAGATCTGGTCTGTTCTTCTTCTGTTAACTTGATCTTTATACCAGCTGTACCTCCAGACTCCTGTCTCCTGTATGTCACATGTGAGAGTGACTCTCTCTCCTCTGAACACACGAACATCAGGCTTCACCTTCACTACAGGTTTGGGTCTCTCTGTGAAATGAGCAAACACACACTTCATGTTTCTTTCACTGAAACACAAACAAACTACACAGTAAAAGAGCATTTACCTCTCACTGTTATCTCAACATCACTGTACTCTGTATAGTAGTTTCCTCGCTTTGCTATACACTCGTATGTTCCTCCATCAGAGACTTTCACAGAACTGATAGTTTTAGTTCCTGCATCATCACTGGATTCAGGGATTGAGTTTTTCCACCATTGAAACGTCCATCCAGTTGATCTTCCCACGTCACAGCTGAGAGTAACTGTGTCTCCAGTGAACACTGAACTCTGGGGCTTTACAGTCACAATCGGCTGTGGTTTTTCTGTAAGTGAACAGTGATGAGCTCATTTATAGTTATTGGTCATATTTTTACTAGTCTTCTGTTTTTATCATATTTTTTTTTTATACAGTAAATGTAATTTATTTTGATTTAAAAGAGTGTTCCATGTAAATCAACTTCTGCCCCAGTAAGTCTGGGACGGTGATTAAGGTGAATTTCCACTGTGAACTCATGTTTACATTTGAAATGAGGTCTGTCTATATAATGAAACACAACTAGAGCTCGGCGCGTTTTCTGTAAGCAGATTAGCCCGTGATGAGAAGTGTACCCAAAACACTTTGCATCATGTATTTTATAATGTCAAGGTTTCGCATCTTCTCTCTTTTTTCTAGAGCATTTGATGTTTGTATCTATTATCTTTGAACTGATTATGCAACTGGCGTGATACATTTACCTGACATAATAAATTGTAAACATTTGATTTTATTCTAATCGACTCTGACGTTATTTTCAGTAAAGAGTTAAAAAAAAGAATAATCAAACATTCGCTCACACTTAATGATGTAGAGATATCATTTAAACCTTTTTTCATGGAATCAGATGAAATAACGAGTTAATACTGTGAGAAAATGTATTTCATTTAATCAAATTACTTTGCCACGTGGAAAGACGCTAACGCACAGAGACCTTCCCCCGCTGATCGAAATCCTCCTTTGGACCGATCCAGATTTTGAGAAGAAAATTCCAGAGCTTTCAAAGAATAATGTTAACGTCTCTGGTAAGTTCAGGGAATATTTATAGTTCAGAGTTTTAACAGGTTATGTGACAGACACGGGAAAGTTTATGGACGAGTCAGCGGATAATCTCAACTTTTTAATCATGAATATCATCATATAACAACTGTTAAAAAAAGGCCAAACATAAAAAAATAAACTTATTCAGCCATATAATCTTTGCAAGCACAGACTGCTTTTAGTTCAGACAATCTTTCTTTTTTAATTTATTGAAAACATCAAAAACAATATAATTTATGTTCACAGTAATATACTTCCCAATAGTTTAATCAGTAATAAAAAACTGATTTAAGTTTAAAAGATAAGTTTAAAATAATAAATATTGCACAATCTGCACTAAGAATGTCAATTGCTAATTGAAAGGAGAAGAACGACACGCTGCTTCTTAGTTTATGTTAATGATTTAAATAATAATGATTGTACAACCGTCCAGTAGGCGGCGCTGCTTCTTAGTGTGTGTTTTCATGGATTCTGCGTCTCATTTCGAAGCTTTGTCCTCTTGACGTCACATTTATCGGCCGCATACGTCATAAAGAACGTCTTATTTCAGGACAGTGACCATTATAAAACTGAGCGTTATTCCTAGTGAAGTGTAAATTGTTGTAGTTTCCTCATGGGAATGTAATGGTCAGTTTACTGAGATGAAGAGCCTCATGACGTTTGCGGCAGATAAATGTGACCTCCGGAGGATTCAGCCTTCGAAACGACACACAGCCGGAGACTCCAGGATTTGAGGATCTGTTGAGATTGAGAGTGTGTTTGTGTTGTTCACCATGAGCTCTGAGTGACTGAACTTACTCACAGCCTTTCTGGAGCCCATAACCACGAGTAAGAAAGGTTTAGAGTTCAGGGTTTATGGGACGGTGAGTTAAACCTGCTTTCTGGAACAGTCTCTGTCACTTTACTGTTACTGGTTATAGATGTTAAATATTAGCAAAAAGGACTAAGCAATCACAATTCTGTATGCAGAACAATAAAAGAAAAAAAGATCAGAAGGCAAGTGGAAATGTGTATTTTGAACACTTAAATTAATCGAGACTTTCAGACTTGTGTTAAATGTGTTATCTGGGAAAACACTCTGGTCTTGGTCTCAGTTTGTGGTTTTGACTACAACACTAATAATCTGTAAATCATGTCATTCTTTCTGACTTCAACACAAAACTCATCAGTACTGAACTCAATCGCTCAAGTCCTTTTACACTGTCATGATAAACCTGAATATAACCTGTAACCATAGTAACAGTGACTAAAGTAAACATCAAAGATGGAGACGCCCATAACACTGGAAAGTCATAATTTACATGATTTTATAAAAAACTAAACCTCTTAAAAACACGCAACACACACACACACACAAGACGTGTGCAGTTACTGAATAATGACTAAAAGTGCATTTCTTCAGTCCTCTTAACAGATGTGACTGAAGATTATAAGTGTTCAAATATTAATTTAAATGATTAATAAACAGAAGTGAATATGAAGACTCACCTGATACAGTCAGTGTAACAGCATCACTGATCTCTGAGTGTGAGTATGAACTCTCTCCTCTACAACTGTATTCACCACTGAGAGACACATCAGCTCTGAAACTGAACTCTGCTGCTGTTGTTGTATTTGGATAGACAGTGTGTCCATCTTTAATCCAGCTGTATCTCCACTGAGTGTTTCCTCCTCTCTGTATGTCACATGTGAGAGTGACTCTCTCTCCTCTGAACACACGCTGATCTGGCTTCACCGTCACTACAGGTTTCACTGAGAAACATAGAAGTAAATATTGAAAAGCATTGCAGTATCAAGATCACTTCATGAACTCAAAACTTCCTCAGGAGAAAAACACTTAAATTTAAAATCTAGTTTGCTTTTAAATTGTAATGATTACATCAACAATGTATGTATTGGTAAAAAAAATGAAACTGATATATTTATCCAGTCTGCATGTCTTTATTGTATTATTGATCTGCCTGTTCTGACCAGTAGATGCTGTTTACAGTCAGAGTGTTTTAAAGATCTGAACTGGGAACTTACTAACTTCTGTCTGTCTGTTCTCAAGCACTTTTCTCTTCCAGCCCTTCCAACCAAACCACTGAATGAATAAAGCTTAGCATTGGTGCTCAAGATCTTAATGAAACAGTCAAATCGTGCGGCTCATTGAGGAGAGATGTGCTGAGACTTTTCTAAGCGATCGGGTGTACGATGTATCGCACAGCGGACTAAAAAGCGTCCAAAAAGTCCCATTGACTTAACATTGTGTAATGTTCAGAAATTCAAAACCAAACCGACGTTTTCACACACACACACACACACACACACACACACACACACACACACACACACACACACACACACACACACCAAAGGGCTTGACAACCCATGAACAATGCAAGAACACCATAGCAACTGCCTATTAACACCAAATCGTCCACCCAGAACACCATAGCAACCACCTAGCAACACCATAGCAACCACCCATAACACCCTAGAAACGCCTTAGCAACTGCCTAGAAACCACCCAGAATACCTTAGCAACCGCCTAGCAACAACATAGCAACCACCCAGAACACCCTAACAACTGCCTAACAACGCCCTAGCAACCGCCCAAAATACCATAGAAACTGCCTAGCAACCATCCAGAACACCCTAGCAACCGCATAGCAACACCATAGCAACCACCCAAAACACCTTACCAGCCACCTAGCAACCACCCAGAACACCTTAGCAACCCACTAGAAACACCCTAGCAACCGTGCCGAATTTTGCGGCTGCAAGCTCAACTCACTTTTTCTTCAGCCAAAACACACGACCGCAATGACGTCATTTTTCCCGCGTGCACTTTCGCACTCGTGCAGAGGCAGCGAGTATAAACCTAGCTTTACTTTTTGCATGATCTAGGAATCTGACGTGAAGTCTGCATAATCCTTCAAAATAAAGGTACTGCAACTTATGATATATAAATAATGTATAAATAACAAGAACAACTTAAATTCTAAATTAAGAAAGTTATTTTAGAAAACAAATTATATATAAAATATATAAACAATATAATGGCAGCATTTACACAGACCTTGATTTCACACAAAAAAGATAATAATCCACTTTATAAAACAGAAATGAGTTCTGCACAGTGAGTTTTGTTTGAATGTTTCTGAGTTTTTTCTGCAATTGTAATTATTGACTGTCACACGACTTTTTTTGTAACAGCGCGCGCGGCTCCGCGTCCGAAGATGCACGACTTCGAGCCGAATCTAGCCGAGCACGAAAGTCTCATCACAACGGCACCCAGTTTGTGCGTCTAAATTTGTTACTTACATTTACAAAATGAGCCTAAAATAGCAGACATAAGCCTTTAAATAAAAATAAAGGCCCATGTTTGTTTTATAACAAATGTTCACGAAACTAAATGAAAATGTTTACAAAATATGTAAGAGATATTGTTAATTTAGTTGTATAGGCTACTTATTTATTTAGTTCTATGTCACAAGTAACAATCAATCTCAAGGTTTATTGCTTTATACCAGGGGTTCTCAACCTTTTGCAAGCTGGTTCATTGCAGTTGGGGCCCCAGTGCCCCCCGCCCAGATCCCCCATCCCCCCGCCCTATGATTGATTGCTTGATAGATAGATAGATAGATAGATAGATAGATAGATAGATAGATAGATAGATAGATAGATAGATAGATAGATAGATAGATAGATAGATAGATAGATAGATAGATAGATAGATAGCCCTAGGCTATTATTTTTAGGCTCACATTATTATTATTATTATCATCATCATCATCAGTAGCGGTAGGTAGGCCTATTATCATTACTAGGCTATTGTTATAATTGGCAGTAGCACCAGACTTCTAATGTGAGCTTGCAGGCATTATTATTATTATTATAAGTAGTATAGGCCTATCATCATTACTAGGCTATTATAATTGTGAGGTTACATGCTTTTTTGTTGTTATTATTATTATTATCATTATCATCAGTAGGCCTATTCATTACTAGGTTATTGCTATAATTGGCAGTAGCACCAGACTTCTAATGTGAGCTTGCAGGCATTATTATTATTATTACTATTATTATTATTATGAGTAGTATAGGCCTATCATTATTACAAGGCTATTGCTATATAATTATGAGGTTACATGCTTTATTGTTGTTGTTATTATTATTATCATCAGTAGGCCTATTATCATTACTAGACTATTGCTATATAATTAGGTGATGTTAATGTGAGACCTGAGCCTGCTTTGCCTTGCAAAGATCCTCAATTCTTGGCTCAATGTTTGATAAGCATAGCCTCAAATCATCCTCGATTTGTGCACGATTGCGGTATTTTGTTTTGAGTGCAGTCATTTTTGAGAATCCTGCCTCACACAAATATGTCGACGCGAAAGGAAGGATAATCTTCAAGGCGACGTCACAGAGTTCCGGGTATTCCTGCATCAATGCTGCCCAGAATGACGAAAGAGGACAGGAGCTAAAGAGTTCCTTCAGTCTACTGTCACTCTTCAGCTCAATAAGCTGTTCCTGCATATCAATTGATAGCTCGTTTGCTGTGCACACAAACGGATCTCGAACCCATGCAAAAGAGCGATAATCCTCTTTAAAGTACGTCGCAAATTGTTTTCTCATTGCTGACAGGTGCTCAGACGCTGATTGAAATAGGGAGGAGAAATCGTGTGACGTGTCTGCATCAGTTATAAAGTCTGTAAGGCAAGGGAACATGTCGCAGTTCCCTCGACTGATGCGGCCATGCCAGAGGTCTAGTTTTTGTGTGAAGGCGTGCACTTTGTCTGCAAGGAGCAAAATGTGAGTTTCGCGGCCTTGCAAAGACAGGTTGAGGCCATTCAAGCGGTCAAATATATCGACCAAATAGGACAGAGACGCAAGCCACATAGTGTCATCCAGATGCTTCGCCAGATCTGATTTGATTTCTGTCAAAAACCACTTCACCTCCTCTCGCAGCTCATACAACCGCTGTAACACCCGCCCCCTGGAGAGCCAGCGAACTTCAGTGTGCAGAAGCAGCTGTTCGTGCCCTGACCCCATCTCCTGGCAGAGGACCCCAAACAAGCGAGAGTTTAGCGGCCGTGATTTGATTAGATTTATTATTTTCACGGATTGGTTCAGCACGGAGTCAAAGAGAACCGGCATTTTTTTAGCAGCTAGTGCTTCGCGATGGACCATGCAATGTGTCCATTTCACAAGTGGAGCTACTTGCTGAACGCGAGCAGCTAGGCCACGCTCACGCCCCGTCATTGCCTGCGCACCATCCGTGCATAGGCCAACGCATCGGTCCCAAGCCAAACCATTTTCGCGGATAAAAATGTCAAGGACATTGAAAATGGCTTCTCCCGTCGTGTGCGACTGAAGAGGCCGGCAAAACAGGACATCCTCCTCGATCGCCTTGTCCCGCAGATACCTGACATAGGTGCAGGGCCGGTTCTAGACATTTGGAGGCCCTAGGCAATATTCATGTTGGAGGCCCCCCACCCCCAACAAAAAACTCTTGAAACAAATATGATTCCTAACCTTTTAATTTATACAACGTTTAATTTTAAATGTTTTTACTTACACAGTACATAAGTTTGGACACATTACTATTTTTAATGTTTTTTAAAAAGAAGTCTCTTATGCTCATCAAGCCTGGATTTATTTGATCAAAAATACAGAAAAATAATATATAGGCCTATTGAAATATTATTAAAATGTAAAATAATGGTTTTCCTATTTTACTATACTTTAAAATATATTTCTGTGATGCAAAGCTGAATTTAGTGTCATGTGATCCTTCAGAAAACTTTATAATATTCTGATTTATTATCAAATGTTAGAAATGGTGCTTAATATTTATTTTATAACCTGTGGTACTTTTTTTCAGGATTTTTTTTTTTATTATTATTAAAAAGTTGTTTTAAAAAAGTCTTCACTATCACTTTTTATATATTTAACACATCCTTGCTGAATATTCCTGTTTTTTTGTTTGTATTTTTGATCAAATAAATGCAGGCTTGTAGAGCGTAATAAAAAACTTATTTCAAAAACATTAAAAATAGTAATTGGTCCAGACTTTTTACCAGTAGGCTACTGTATGTACATATTAATCAAACTTCATCTAAGGTAATCTCTTTTTTGTTTAATGAAGATGTTATTGTTATTGTTATTTTGCTGTTTTATTCAATTTATTCACAGTTCCAGAATACCACTTCACTTTCAGTGATATATGCTTTTATCATCTTTTTTCATAGCTGCGGTATGGGCAGGATTTTCCCCTCCCATTTAATCAATATTGACTGCAGATAATGTCATATTATTAATATAAGTAATATGATAATATGCATTGCATTGCTAGCTTAAATATGCTATACACAAATCAAGTGGAAGAGAAAGACACGATCGCTACTGATTAGAAAAAAAAATTCTAAACTGATATTATTGGCGTAAGTAGGCTGATGTCAGACAGGGTATAATCTAATCATCAGCAGAATTTAGAAGATAGACCCATGAGATCCTTTATTTGAAACATTTAAAATGTTGTAGTGTGTTGGCTTTTTAACTTTGAATACAAACGTCCTGTCTTTTACTTTTGTAGCGTTTTTAGTCAGCTCCCGACGCGATGTTATTCATTGTACGCGCAAATTCAAAGCGTCGCGTCTGGGCACGTTAATGACGCTCGCGCTCTTTTAAACTCGTAATAAAGCGGTCAATGATTTTTTCCAGAAATGACGCTGATCTACAGTACAAGTTTATATTTAGAATACATTGCAATCACTCCAAAATAGATGACGACAACGCACACACCTGCATTACGAGCTGTGCCTCTTTGCGTGCCTATTTAGACTTTTGCTTCGCAGCACCTGATGGGCTGGCGTTAATGTGACGTAATGCAACAGTCTATGGTTAAGATAAACATCGTCACTATTTTTAGTTAATTAATAAATATTGAAATAAATTGTAGATAGGACATTTGTACATTTTTTTATTTTTGTCCTTCTGTCTGGGCCCCATCCCACCAATCGGGCCCTAGGCACGTGCCTAGTTTGCCTTTGCGTTAATCCGGCTCTGCATAGGTGAGGAGCTGTGCCTGCCCAGCAATATCAGTAGATTCGTCCAGCTGCAGCGCGTAGTAAGGACTCTTTTTTACGAACTCTATCAGTTGCTCTCTGATATCGTTGGACATGTCTACAATTCTCCTAGCGACTGTGTCATTGGACAGTGGTACTGCACCGAGTTTGGCTGCTGCACTATCGCCTATCATTATTCTGCACATGTCTTGCGCTGCCAGCAAAATGAGAGTCTCTGCGATTGTATGCGGTTTACCCAGTTTACCGATCCTTTTGACCACTACATACGATGCCTCCAAACACTGTTTAGACACAGTGCTGTGCACTGAAATGGTTGCCTGTTGCTGATGGAGGCCGTCAAGCTTTCTTTTAAAATATTCGGCCGGTTTATTTTTAATGCCAGCATGCTTTGTTTCGAGGTGCCTTTTTAATTTGCAGGGCTTCATACTGTCATTTGCCAGCACCTCGGCACACACGACACACTGAGGTCTCAGATCAGCCGTGACTGTAAACCCAAACTGCAGGTATGCTTCATCGTACCTGCGAAGCTTTTTTGCAGCTGGTGGTGCGTCGGTTGGCTTGTTGGACCTCACAAGAAATTTCTCCATTTTAATTTGTTTTCAATAAAGTTTAGCTAAACTATAGGCAATATGTAACTGTGTGTGGTGTATGTTGAGAGACGTATCAGGGGCTAATCAGTCAGGACTTAGGCACGATCTTTCATTAAACCAAACAAAATAATTATTTCGCAGAAAATTCAGATTTTTATTTTAATACTTAACGATTGTAGTCCTCGTGCGTGTGTGTGTGTGCGTGTGTGTGTGTGTGTGTGTCTGAGTCGTTTGGGTAGTTAGCTAAGTAGCTACTGCCTAGCAGTTTAACAAAATTACTGGCTAGGGCTGAGATATGATCAAATCTTAAAAAAGAATGTTTCTGGGTTTAGTCTTTAAAAAGACTGTTGGGGGTTGTGTAGTAAAGGCCTATGTAAATCGAGATTGATAACAGACTAGCGAGAGCTGGCACAAGCGAACTTGGCAAGAGACTAGACTAGAGTGAATGGAGAGCTATGTCGTGAGTCAATTTAAATGCAGTGATTTATTTTTTTGTGAGAGTGAGTGAACATTTACACCCCGCTCTGTAAGTCAGGGCGGGAACGGCGGCGGCCATGCGCATGCGCGATTCATTTGCAGCCTGGACGCAGAGGGGTGTGTGTCTCCTCTCTGCTCTGACTGCAGGCTGGGACTGCTGCGCGAGGTTACTGAGAGACTGACCGCCTGTGAGTGCCTTTGGACGGGAGAGGGGCTCATGGCAGCTCCCGCTGCTCGTTGAGCACAGTAGGCCTAACTGCAGAGTGATTCGTGCTTTCGAGTCTCCAAACACTACAAAAGTCTCCAAAAACACCAGTAAAAGTCGCTGGATTTGTCGCTTTTGACAAAAAAAAAAAAGTCTCCAGGAGGATGTTTTATTGTTGTTTATTTATTAACAACATAAATGTATTTAAACATGTTTGTGTGTGCGTGGTTGCGTGCGTGTGAGCATTTCACAAAAACTAAAAAGAAAGCTTTAACTGTATATTCTGACTAGTTTATTCGTTTATATATATACTGTATAACTACCAGCCTCTGAAACTTCCGTCCGTCATAAAATTAATTCGGGTGGTTCGATTTTCTGCATTTTTCGCATCCGTAGCAAATATTTTGAGGGGTTTTGACAATATTGAGAGACACCAAATGACGAATATGAAAAAAAACTAATACGACAGTTTCGCACTCAAAATGTGGTGTTTTATATATTTATAACATTTGAATACAGTTCAGCAACATACATCACATGACCTGACGACCAAGAGAGCTGACAATTGACCATCACTTCATTTACCATCACCTCACGATTGAAAATAATGTGACCCTGATTTCATATGACAGTTCAACAAACAAGTTAATAATATTAAGTCACTTACATTTTAGACGAAATAATGGCTGTTTTGGTCTATTTTAGCAGCGAAAATAAATCCGATGAATCCAAACAAAGATCACAGCATATCGCATCCCACGGCAACACTCAATCGTGTTTTGAATGATTCAGTGTTTTGAACGAATCGGTTGAGTCAAAAATACAATGACCCATTCACAAACATCTGTCTCAATCTTGATGAATCGGCCGTTTGAACGAATCATTTGAATGAACGACTCAATGACTCGCTTAATAAAACCGCTTATCACCTGCATTTGCGCTCACTATCGACAAACCAATAAAATTTAACTTTTTTTTTTTTTAAATCAGTCCAAACACATTTAAATTTTTATTCAGGAGTTATGTATATACAAAACGATACGTTTTTATGACAGTAGTTTAGTGATAATTTTTTTTTGCTAATATTGGGTTTTTTTTCAGTTTTTTTTCCTCCCATCCTGTAGCCTACTCGCGCCCCCCCCGGGAGAGTGTCCGCGCCCCCCCGCCCCACCGGTTGAGAACCACTGCTTTATACCATTCTTTTGTAGTGTGTTTTTGGTGAAGTGTACTCAAACATTCACAGGTGTACCTTCCTTTTCACCGCTGATCAACTTGGATAGTTTACCACGTAGCTTGTGGTCAGTCTACCTCGGATGTTTTAGACATTATGGTTGAAAATCAATATCCTACGGAGAAAATGAATGGGATTTTTGCCGGTGTTTTGGGGGCCCCCTTGGAGAGCGGGGCCTGTTTCAATTAAAACGGGTGAAACATAGGTAAGGCCGCCTGTGGTCTGTCTATCCATCTATCTCTATCTACTTATCTGTCATGTCTATCTGTCAGTCTGTGTCTGATAGACTGTATAGCCTTCAAAACTTTCAGCTTGAAAACTAATTTGAACTTCAAACTAAAAACCTTTTAAAACAATTTCAAACTTTCAGGCTAGGCTTATACCCCTAAAAATCCACTTTTCTCAGGATATAATTTTTTGTCTAGTAATTTGAATGTTGTTTTCGAAAGGAGATGCAAAGAAATTACACATTGCTGGGTGTTAGATTTTTTAGAGTCACTTATTTGCTTTAAAACGTCTTTTAAAATGTCAATGACGTCATACACATCGTTCCACCAGATACTGCTTTACGGCAATCCTTCGTCGCTCCCCGAGGAAATTGCGAATAAAGTATTTAAGTATGCTTTGAAATCTCACAAAATTTCTCCTCATCCTAATATATAGGCATATTAAATAAAAAAAAATAAAAAACAACATTAGGAGAATAGTTTCAATGTGGTTTATTGGATAGTGTGCAAACTTTTCCTATGCCATGCTATGCTTATTGCATGGTTATCAGCATTAAAAGTTAAATATCATTGCTGCTTTTTGCAGAGCACATTTTGTTTGGAAAGAGGAAAATAACTACGTTTTCATCAGTTATTTTATCTACGGGTCGCTACATTTCCTACAGATTTCTGCTCATTCGAAATCAAATACCGACAGTAAGATTACATTTGTTTGAATGCAATGCATAAGTGAGAAAGCGATTGCGAGTGTGAATAAGTGTTACCTGTTTAAAATGTGCTTTCACCCGATCCAGCCCGATCTCATGAAAGTGCGTATCTATAGCACAAATTTCTTGTACCATTTACAAAATAGTTATTGCTTGCATAGCCTATAAGCAGTTTTCGCGTGCATATGATACACACTTTATGGCGTGCACGCACTTCACATCCCTAATCCTAACCAAGGGGTTTAGTGTGTTTCATTTGCACGCAAAAACTTTTTTTTGGCGTATAAATGGCACGAGAAATAAAATTCGTGCTATACGCACTTTCATGAGATCGTGTTGTCCGATCCTATTCAGTAGGCTTGAGAACCTCCCGCAGTCACTCATGTCCATCGCCATCATCATATTCATATCCTTCACATTTTTTCCCTGATTTGAGTGATCCATCTGTATCATGCTAGCGTAATGTGTTTAACGTGTGAATCCTTACTAAAAAATCCAGTTCTATAATGAGCCGTTGGCATGAATTGTACTCGTGATGGAGCGGTAGTGGAGCGCTCTCGGAGCGAGTGAAAACCACGCACTCCGACTTTTAAAAAATCCGCTCCGCGCTCCATTCAAAATCACATCGCTCCACTCCTCGCTCCGCTCCCACTCCACTCCGCTCACATACTCTGTTCTGCACTCAGGGCGAGATCGCCCCCCAGTGGAACTCTGGTGGAACTACAACCAAAATTCGGTACAATAGGACTTAATAGGGAGTGAACAGGCTCTCCGTAAACGGGCTCTGGTAATAGCGTAGCCGGTGTTACGGATCAACTGGGGATCATGTTAACTGGGGGAACGCGTGTGCACGCAGATAGTTTTACCTGGATTTCCAGCAGATGTTAACGGCAACAGATTCGTCACAGCGAATTTTTCACTAAGCAGATTTAAAAGCTTTCCAAGTTATTTAAACATGTTTGTATCATATTAGGGCTCTGTTGTTTACTCTGTCGCAGCTCCGCTGTATGTTTCAGACGCCTTTAAGGGAAGTTTTAATGTGTTTTAATTTCGCGAAGCACAGACCACATCCATATTATTTTGTTACATTCGTTTCAATGAAATTCGTATCTGATGACAACTGTAAGTAGATTAAATAAATTATGCTATTTACAGTCTTTGCAGTGCGTGTATATTCACAGGTTATTGTTATGATGCCAATTTGTGGCTTAATTTAAATTGAGCAGCAATACTGCGGTTAAAGGGACATGTTAAACATTTATTTATTTTAATGTTGCTGAGTAATGAGTTAAAGCATCAGGCATACAGTACACTCCATAAATGTTCCTAAATAGAGGGGGAAATTGATAAGCCGTAACTTATGGATCCAGTGAATAACCCACAGGATTTATTTAGGGGAATGTTCAACAAACATATTCATTAGCTAACAGGTATGAAAGCAACAACAACAAAAGAAAAAAAAACAATAGGCAAATGTGCATGCATACAGGACAGCTGTATTTGCCAACTGTGGAAGATCTGAGCACACAGTCTCACCGTCCACATTATGAACATTCAATCTCAGGAAGGAAGAACAAACTATAAGTTACATGTTAATGAAGAACAGTTACTTGTTTTGCAATGTATAAATGTTTCTTTCCCATTGGCCAGTTTGGTCTTCATACCTATTATCTAATGTAATCATGTTATATTAGTAAATAAATGTCACAGTTGTAATACCTTTTTATAGTAAGACCAATTTAACCAGTGCTCGAATTGAGGGGGGGCTGGGGGGATCCGGGACCCCCATAAGGTATTAGGGACCCCCCATAAGAAGTAAAAAACAGAATTAGGGGGGGGGGGTCCCTCAGATATTTTTATTTTAGTAAAAAATAATAATAACAAATCTGATTAAATGCATGCAATGGATACGGTAAATTTCGTGAATTGATTATTTACAATAATTTTTTTAAAGTTGGCTAGTTGCCATGTCTCTTTAAAATGTAAACGCCCCGCCCCACATCTAAAGAGTGCTGTGCGCATGACATCGTTGACTGACAGAGCTGTTTGACTGGCGCCGCTCCGTTGAAGCTAATTTTAACTTTTAAAAAATGGAGAAAAATAAACCTCCACTCTAGGTCGGGAAGAGAAAGCTTCTTACCGACTTTTTTGAGGGGTAGGCCTAATTGTCTCTCTCTATATATCTTTCTACTTTATATCTACCCACACCATATCGGGGCTTTTGTATTCCTTGCGTAAATTGGAAACATTTAGGCTTAAGTTACTATTTTTTTTTTTTTCATTATTAATAGTCCTGGTTCTACTGGAGTGCTAGAGATCTCGACGGAGATGGATAACAGCTTTTTAGTAAAGGGAGCGATCGTTGTATGCTTTCTATGCTTTCTAATTTCCATTCTGAATTTGTATAAAACTTGTTTTTCATGCTGCAAGCCAGGACCAATGGCCACCACGTAAACACAAAGTTTCGGAAATTACATACGCATTTATGCGGGATTCACTCTTGAAATAGCAATAATTGACATTGATTGGCATGGCATTGTTTGTTGCTGAATAAAGCAGCCTTTTTCACTGAAATGGTCGTTGAATAGTTGCTGACTTACTCACTCATAACAGTGCTTTCCCGCCACCCCTAAGTTACTGGACGTAACTATGTAAAAATCGCATGTGCTGAAATAGTTGAAAAATCCCCAACAACACACAGACTGACAGCCTGTTTTGTCACAATCTATATGTTTAATATCTAATAAACAAGTTTCATCCATTTAATCAAGTCTTTTGGAACAAACATTATTATCACAGTGTCACATAATCCACATTAATCATCCAGTTGTTTTTAGGGTAAAAACTACATTGGTAAAAAAAGCTAGAACCATTCTGTTGGATGTACAGTACTGTTCAAAAGTTCAAGAGTCTCTGCTCACCAAGCCTGCATTGATTTGATGCAAAATACAGTAAAAACAGTAATTTTATGAAATATTATTACAATTTAAAATAATACAATAAAAAATAATTTATTTCTGTGATCAAAAGCTGAATTTTCACCATCTTTCTCCAGTCTTCATCACATGATCCTTCAGATCTGAAATATAAACTTTTGTAGCATTATACACTAGCATTTAAAAGCTTGGGGTCAGTAAGAATGTATTTTTAAAAAATGTTGGGAAAGAAATTAATACTTTTATTCAGTATGGTTGCATTAAATTGATCAAAAGTGACAGTAAAGACATTTATAATGTAACAAAAGATTCTATTTCAAATAGAAACTGTTCTTTTGAACTTTCTATTGATCAAAAAATCCTGAAAAATAAAATAAATGTTTATTACATAAATGTTTGTTGATCATCAGATCATCATATTAGAGTGATTTCTGACAGATCATGTGACCCTGAAGACTGGAGTAATGATGCTGAAAATTCAGCGTTGATCACGCATTTTACTATATATTCACATAGAAAACAATATTTCACAATAATACTGTTTTTTTAGCAAATCAATGCAGCTTTGAGCAGAAAAGACTTTTAAAAACATTTAAAAAATTGTATCGATCGCAACTTCTGAATGGTAGTGTATATTTCATTTTCATTATGTGTATTTATATAAAAATATTGAAACCAAAACATGGCATTGTCTAGTGTGCAGGTAAAGAGGACCTCCAAGGCAAGCACAGTCCATTCCAGTTTAGCAGAGGGCGGTGGCAGGAGCTCAGCACAGGTTAGCAGCGACAAGATCTCAGATATATATATATATATATATATATATATAGCTATATATATATATAGCCTAAATAATTCTTTATCAATCGTTTTTAATAAATAAGATATATTTATGCATATTATGATATGCATAAATATATGCATATCATAATATGCATATGCATCATAATATGCAATATGCCCCCCCCGTAAAAAAAACTTGGGGACCCCCCATAAGACTTGACTCAATTCGAGCACTGAATTTAACACACCATTGCCCTTCATTGTGAAATTTTCACATCTTCTCTTTATATAGTGTTCCTTTCTTGAGTAGCTGTCAGGATATTGGTTATCCTGCAAAGTTTTTGATTTGTCTAACTTTAATTGCATCAATTTGCTGTGTCAGTCCTAACAACAATGACACCAGTTACAATTATGACAATAATTTATAGACCTTTTCATCTGTTCCTAACGGTTAGCAGACGACAACAATGAAAGCACATGATGTGATGAATAACAAGTTAAGAGAATATGTTAATGAGAATCATGGTACCAGTCAAATGAAAAGAAATGGCATAATTCGAATTTATATTACATAAAAAGAGGCCCACACCCATTACATTTTATTCATAAAACTGACAGACCATTGTGCCATATTTCTTTTGTTAAAGAGGTCAGCAAAAAAGTAAACGATAAAGCATTTCCTATTGTTTTAGAGAGGCTCATGCTATTCATGTGAGGTGACAAATGATTAAGAAAGAGGTTAGTGATGTAGACCTATATGTGATTATTAGCCATAGAGAATATCAGTATATTTGTAATAACTAATAATTCATCATCATCACTAAATCATATATTCTGCTTCTTTCAGTAATAAAATCTGTTTTTCACAGGACTTTAATCACTGAAGACAAAGTGTTCTCTACATGTCCAATAAAGACATTAGATACACAACATTCAAGTTCATGCTCCTACTGAGCATAATGTACAATACAATATTACCATATAAGCATTTATAAAATTCACTTAATTTAAACGATTATGATTCTAAGAAGATGCAGTATTACATACAGAATTGTTCTGAAAGAAGAAGAGTCAAAATGAGTTTTTTTTATTATCTGTTGAGAATGTTACAAGTTCATGAGATAATTAACTTCATGACCCTATAAGCATTGCTGCTTTATATTCTGTCCAGGGAAAATGATACGGAGGCGTCAGAGCTGGTTGTACAAACAAGAGATCTTTTCAGCAGAGTAAAATAAGCCGATAAGTGTTTTTATATAAAAAAAAAATAGATCCATATGCAGATCAATAAATGCAACTTGTTGAAAATGTATGTTTCTATTAGGTGGCCTAGTTACTTTAACTTAATCTACATCTGTTGTTATTTGTGATTAGAACTCATGACAACACACTCAAGAAAATATGATGTCGAGAAGAAAATTCTTACACGTGCGCTGGCAAGTCTGTTCATCCAATGAAAGCGATTGGCCCATGTTAACATAGGCGTGTTTCTGAGCTTGACACTAAAGTATGTTAACCCTCAGGTGCTCTTCGTTTCCGAGTCACACTTGTTCTCTTCCCGGTCAGAAGTGTCTGGAGACCTAAAAATGAAACTTTCTCCATCCCAATAAAACCAATGCAATTTATTTTTGTTCAATAATATTTTTTCTTTTTAATTTTGTATTTTGAGAGTATTTGATGTTACGTATTACTATTTATGCAATATTTATGGTCCATTTTTTGCCATAGAAAATAATACAATTTTTACATATATATATATATATATATATATATTTTTTTTTTTATTTTTTTAAGCAGTATGTTAGGTTAAAATAGAGACTTGGCCTTCAAAAAATATTTTTTGAAGGCATATTAGCGCCATCTGGTAAGAGTGTGGAGAGAAAGCGTAGAACCATGTCGTAACCACTAGATGGCTCTCTATGGAGAGGCATGTGAATTCCCCAGCTGTTTATGGACACATTTACTTTTTTTTTTTTTTATAGGTGGATTTGAATATACATTCAAACAATCTCAAAGACTATTTCTTATCAAGTTTTAGATTTTTTCTTTATTTTTTTAATAGTGATTTAATTCAGGTGCTCTTCGTTTCGGAGTCACACGTGTTCTCTTCCCGGTCAGATGTGACCGGACACCTAAAAATTAAACTTTCTCCATACCAGTAAAACCAATGCAATTTATTTTTGTTCAATAATATTTTTTCTTTTGAAATTTGTATTTTGAGAGAATTTGATGTTACTTATTAATATTTATGGTCCATTTTTGCCATTAAAATTAATACAAATTTTTTTCTTAATTTTTTAAAATATTTTTTCAATTATTGGAGTATTTCAGATTAACACAGAGACAAGACCTTTTAAATCCATTTTTTGAAGTCAGATTAGCACCATCTGTTGAGAGAAAATAACATTAAACATGTCATTTCATGGTGTTAACACTAGATGCCTGTATAGCTCTCTATGGAGAGGCTTGTGAATTCTCTAGTTGTTTTTGGACAAAATTACTTACTTTTAAGATGTGGATTTGAATGTATTTTTTTTTTATTCTCAAATAATACTTTTTGCCATGGTTTATAGAAAAAGATTAAATAAATTTGATGTGAAGTGTACACGTTTTTGCATTATTACTACAGTCAAACCTGAATACAGAGAAAGCATTTTGTTAAAGGTAACATTACAATTCAATAAAAAAATAAACAGTAATGCTTTTTCACAGCTTATTATTATTATTATTATGTTATTATTATTAAACATATTAATTTATTATTTTTTTTTAAACATATTAATTATTATTTTAATAATTTTAATAACAATTATATTATATATATTAATTATAATAATTAATTTTGTTGTTTTTCACCATTGATGTTTTTTTTTCTGCATTGTGGCCGATTTGTAGAGAATTTGTGTTTGTCAATTTCCCATTCATTTCCTACGGTCGGTCACAATTCATTGGTGTGTATGTGTATAAAAAGTGTGTGTGTGTGTGTCCGTTTTGCACTCTTGGTGTTTTAGAGTGTCACCCCTTCATTCTTGAACACTTTTTTTCTGCATCGTGGCCGATTTTTAGATTGTACACACAACAATTCTCAGACTTTTTGTGTTTTTGTCAATTTCCCATTCATTTCCTATGGTCGGTCATTTTTGACCGAAGAGCACAAGTGTGACTATTTTTTTTACTTAGCCTGCTCGGATCATGACCTCAATTTTTTGTGTGATCACATGCCTAATGCCATAAAAGTTACCAAGTTTCGTAACATTCCGATGAAGCTGTGATTTTTAAAAATTCAAAACGAAAAATGTTTCGGTCAGAAATGACCGAAGAGCACTTAAACTTCTTTGAAATTGCGTCAAATACGCAGGAATATAGCATCCACTGCTAAAACAAAGCGCTTTATTCGCATACCAGTGTATACAACTGGTGAAATATTCGTTTTCAATAGGTGATCCGTGAAATAAGACATGAATCTGTCGCCGTTTAACATCTGCTGGAAATCCAGGTAAAACTATCTGCGTGCACGCGCGTTCCCCAGTTAATCCGTAACACCGGCCGGTCTCCACCGGCACCGAGAAAGAGTCATGGGCCGTGACAAAAAAAAAGTTGGCTATACATAGGCCTGTCGCGATAATCAATAAATCAATTAATCGCACGATAAAAAAATGAGCTCGATAATTTTTCCGGCCGCGATAATTTCCATTTGCATGCTTGTTTGTTTTCCTCGTCTCTCTCTACCAAAGAGACTGGATGACGATATCAACGCTGACCGCCACACACACAGGCGTAATTTCCTATGGGGACAGGGGGGACATGTCCCCCCCACTTTTCAAAATCCCGTTTGTGTCCCCCCCACTTTCAAATTCGTTTATGATTTTTTTTTAACCGCACGCCGTCATTGCCACGGAGGATCAGGAAATAGACTGTGCCGATGCGCGCGTCCGCGGCCAGGAACGTCTCGTCCACACTCTAACGCGCACACACACACACACACACACACACACGACGCACAGAATCCAGGGGCCTCATGTATCAATCTTGCGTATGCACAAAAACTCTGCGTACGCCAGCTTTCACGCTCACGGTCGGATGTACTAACAGTTAAATCAACGTGAGAATGTGCGTTCCTCCACGCCAATTTCATGTCTGGCGTACGTACATTTCTCATAGTTTTTGTCCGTTGGCGACTCTTACAGGCAATGAAGTAAAGTTGCAAACATTACACAACGAATTGTTCTACAAGTCTATCGCACTACCACCTGTGGGAAGCATTGCTATTAATTTGCAATTTATAAAATAATGTACATATATTGTGACACGAGCCTTATGGGAATATTCTATGCAATTAAGTAAGAACATATAAAAGCATATGCAAATTGATACAACCCTTAGTCTATGGCAATTGCAGCTTTGGCCTTATTAGAGGACATTGCTAATGGCAGAATCCGAAGAGAACGAGTTTTTAGGGACCACAATAATTTTCTGGCCCAGGATGATGACTGGCTTATCAACCGTTTCAGATTTCCAAGGGCTATCCTCTTGGAGCTCTGTGTTGAGTTGGGTCCGAATCTAGAGAGAGAGACAGCGAGGAGCCACGCAATACCCGTTCCCTTGCAGGTGCTGACAACACTTGCTTTCCTGGCAACTGCTTCTTTCCAAAGGGAACTGGCAGACCGCTCAGGAATAAGCCAGTCGACTTTGAGCCGCGCAATGCCAGCGGTATGGGTCGGGATCATCCGCATGTCTACCAGGTATATCCCACCCAGCAAAAACTCGTTGAAAAGACGTCGAAAAGACGACATTGCCAGACGTCTAAACAACGTTAAAATTTGGTTGAAAAGTGAAAGGTGAAAAGCCGTCTTTTTCAGGTAGTTGAAAAGACGCCTATAAAAGGACGTCCCACTCACGTCTAAATTAGGTTGTAAAGTGAGTAGAAAAGACGTATTTTTCAGGCCTAATTTCAACCCTGAATTTATAATTATATTTAATATTCATAATTACTGTCAAAATAAGACAATTCACAAAAGAGTAGCAAAACATTTATTGACACATCAAATACATCTTTCACGTAAAAAACACTTTCCTGATCACATCGTAAGCCTGCATTTGATCAAACATACCCTAAAAACAGTTATATTTTGAAATATTACTACAATAAAAATAACTTTTCTATGAATTTATAAATAAATATACATGTAAATATGTGTGATGGTAAAGCTGAAATTTCAGCATCATTACTCCAGTCTTCAGTGTCACATGATCCTTCAGAAATCATTCTAATATGATGATTTGATTCTCAAGAAACATTTATGATTATTATCAGTTGTACTGCTTCATATTTTTGTGGAAACTATGATACAGTTTTCAGGATTCTTTTTTGAATAGAACTTTCAAAAGAGCAGCATTTTTTTAAAAACATTTTTTTTTAAGTTTTTACTGTGACTTTATCAAATTAATCTGTTTTATAAACATATTTTTTCAAAACAATAAATCTTTAAAATATTGAAAATGTTTATAAAACAGAACAATGACCAATTATAACCACATTAGAAAACATTAAAGGGATAGTTCACACAAAAATGTAAATTCTGTCATTACTTACCCTCATGTCACTCCAAACCCATAAGAAAAAAAAAAAAACCTTTTGTGGAGAACACAAATGAAGATATTTTTAACAGATGCCTTGTGTGCACAAACAAACAATTACGTCTTTATTCACAAATTAGGTATCTCCGACGCATGTTGCACCATGAGATGGCCAGCTCACACGCCAACACAATACTGATGAATCGTGGTGCTCCGTAAACACGTTTCAGAGATATATATTTTGTGAATAAAGATGCAATGTTTTTTTTGCACCCAAAGCATTCACATCGCTTCATAAAGTTGAGGTTTAACCACTGGACTCATATTGATTATTGTTACAATGTCTTTACTACCTTTCTGAAGCTTGAAAGTTGTAGTTGCATAAACTGTGAAATGGAGGGACAGAAAGCTCTCAGATTTCATTTAAAAGATCTACATTTGTGTTTCAAAGATGAACGAAAGTCTTACAGGTTTGCAACGACATGAAGGTGAGTGATGAAAATATTTGGTAATTTGACACATTATGTAAATCACATTAGTTCCCTTAGGGGCACCAATACATCTCTTCCTGATCTCTGATCTTCTGCTCCTTCCACCATCTCAACCCCGGATTATTGAGCCATAACATGCTTTAGCCTGGCTGTTTTTTCTCCAGCATCTAAAGTGAGAAAGAAAACAATAAGCAAAATCTAAATGTAAAAAAAAAAAAAAAATGGTTGTCCAAAATGAAAAGTATACACTTGAGTTTTCCCTCTACATACGTGCAAGATTTCAGTCATAGATAAATTGTAAATGTTTGCTTTGTTAGACATGACCTGTCTAGTGATGTATATTTATGCTGAAATATAATATTGGTTAGTGTTTTAAAACTCTGCATGTAAGTGGACCTTGAGAGACAATGTTGAAATCTCCTGCAATATGTTCGGAACTTACAACACTGGAGTCCAGACCAAAGTCCTGCAGAGTCTCGGTGATCCTGAATCACCTGCTCAGGTCTGCTTAATTGAGGTTGGAGCTAAACTCTGTGATCAGCACTAGATGGCAAACAATACTGAAAAGAGAAAGAAGACAACCAATATTATTAAGTAGGGCTGCACGATTAATCGCACGATGTTGTTATGCACATCTAATCAGTAAAGTCGGTTCCTTGATTAGTAGTAAATCACCTTCACCTGCTTTCAGATGGAGCGGCATTTACTACAAAGAGCCGTAGTTAACTGACAAACTGAGCCAAATCGCGTTAAAATCGAGGACATATCGCCAGCGATATTTAATGCGATATGGCTCAGCTTGTCAGTTAACTACGGCTCTTTGTACACAGCAAAAACTCAATTTTAAATTAACACAGTGTATATGAGTCCACACTCAAGAGTGTTAAAGTTAATGAGATATTTAAGTGATTAATTAAGTGATCATTGAGCATTATTGAAGACACCTAAAGCAGAATCACTGAAGGAGAAAACCGGAATTTCAGGTCACCATTATGGAGATGAGTGGTTGCTTTAGTTGGTCTCTTGACCCTTATATTTTTAACTTTAGATTTTATTCGGCTGTTGAATCTGAATTATACCTGCCAGACGAACAAAGAAAAAAAAATGATCTAATTGTGTTGGTTATATTATGACATTTATCATTTGAGCTAAATGTTTGTGATCAATGCTGATGGTCACAGCATAACTGAGATTTTGCATAAATATCCAGAGTTTGAGATTTAATATAAAGGAGTTCTTAAAAGTTGTAAAAAAAAAAAAAAAAAAATTCTTTTAGGCACACACAGATATTAAGATGCAGTCAATGCATCTCAACAATGGTGACGAGCAGAATATTCAATTAGGAAAAGTAAATTACATAGACAATTCAGATCATAATTTACAATTAAAATGCATGATGGGAGCCATTAATGAGTTGTGATTGGTGGCAACAAGGATTATTATTGTCACCACGGTTGAGATTCACAGGCTGATTATTGATGTCTGTGTTTCTAAATAAATGCATTTGAAAATGTTTTGATCAGGACAATATTTATTACATGTTTTGGATTATAAGAAAAATACAATTATCATATGCTGTAGAATCACGAAACTTTTGCTATCAAGTTAAACCAGATCATCTGAATGAGTTTCATTTTACAGATCACAGCATGATTATGTCATAACATAACCAACACTGTCATATCACACTTGTCTTTGTTCGTTTGACTACAATAAATAAATAACAGCCGACAAACAGAATATGAACCAAAAGTATAAGGATCAAGAGCCCAACTAAAGCAAACACTTATCGCCATAACGGTGGCTTACAATTTTAGTTTTTCTCCTTCAGTGATTCTGCTTGTTAACATCAGGTGTCTTCAATAATGCTCAATGATCACTAAATTAATCACTTAATTATCTCATTAACTTTAACACTCTTGAGTGTTAATTTAACACTCATATCTGCATCATATCGTCCATCTGAAAGCAGGTGAAGGTGATTTACTACTAATCAAGGAACCGGCTTTACTGATTAGATGCGCATAACAACATCGTGCGATTAATCGTGCAGCCCTATTATTAAGTTATAAATAATTTGTTCTATGTTCATCTGCTTACCTGTACAAAGTATGCATCATCAATAAGCGGTATATATTCAATTTGATCTTTTAATAACACTGTTTTACTACATTAATGCTTACTACAAACCTGATAAAAATGACTGGTGGGCAAAATGGAGGAAAGCCTTATTTTGCTCCCCAGGTGGGCGTTCCTATAATGGTGTGACGTCACGTGAAAACTATGAATTAACCATACTTTTAGGTTAAATAAATTAGCTTACTTCCATTCATCCATTGACCAATTGTCAGCAAAACCTGAACAAAACTATAAAAATCCCTCAGCTACACATAAGATGCGATTAAAAGCCCAAACTTACAGCTCAAGTCTATAGTTAACCTAACTTACCTCTAGTTAGCGGCTAGCCTAACAGTTGAGATGCTAACGGACTTTTTCCGAAGACACTAAACCATTTATATAAAGTAAATATTCAACGGATGCGAGTCATTTACATGAAAGAAAGTGTCAGAAACATTTGTATGTACTATTTGTGTAATGTTGGGGACTAAACTTACCTGAAAGTAGTGAAAACAACAGTGAGAGACGGAGTTGTGCTGCTGTCAGTTGAGCTGCCGCCCCGTTTCCATGGTAACGCCCTCCGCTCCAGTTCAAATGCGGCTTGAATGTTCAGCGCGCGCCCATTAAAACACGTAGAAGTCACGCAGAATTTACAAACGTAGAATTGATGGAGGGAATTATTTGATAATCAGATAAAATATCCTGAAACTTGATACATTATTAAGTGGATAGTAGGCCTGTGGCCTTCTCAAACTGTAAATGGAATGAGCATATGAAAGCATTGAAAATGTAAAACAATGTAGTCATTTATATATAATAGGCTATATTATAATATAATATAGCTTTAGAAATGGTAAACGTGGTGTAGAAATAAAATTGTAAAAACCATATAAGGCATGGACATATTTTCTCAAATACACAAATTTACAGATGTAACATGAGGAACAATTTATAAGCTTTATGTTCCAAGTATTTTTTAAATATATTTCAAATATACTAGATGTATTTCAATTTATTTAACAGTGCTTCACATATATGTGTATATATTCATATGCAGTTATTTATAGGCTATTTTGTGCTGTTGTTTATTGGGGTCTATGGTGTTTTAACTACTGTGAAGTTTAATGTTTTTATGGATGCATTATAGGAATATTAAATGTAGTGATTGTTAACAAATGTTCAGAAATAGGCGTAGGCCACTAATATACAGCACAAGTGTTTTCAACAACATATAAACCACTAGGGAGCGCTTTTTGATGGATTTCTGCCATGCCAAATCATTTAGGTCTATGTTTTATATGGTTTACAAACATATAGCCTAGGTGCTTACAAATAATGTATTTCTAGGATGTGCAGTGACACGTAACTTTGAAAGTATTTTCTACATCTATTTCTTCACTTGCTATAATTGACTTTAATTATGTTTATGCTATATTAGGGCTATATGTGGTCCAAAAATTTTCTAACTTTTTTTGGACTAAAATTGGACTAAATCAGACGGACCAAACAAAGTCTAATTTTCAACGTCTATGTTTGGGCTAAATTTGGACCAAATCAGACGGACCAAACAAAGCCCAATTTTCAACGTCTATTTTTGGGCTAAATGAATGACGGGCCGACTTGATTTAGCCCAAAAAACAACGTCTTAATGACGTCTGGTGCTGGGTGGGATAAAGTTCCCATATGATGCAGTTGACCAGCCAAACATTAAAATGCAATTTGCAGCGATAGCCGGTTTTCCTAATGTAATCGGAGCGATCGACTGCACACACATTGCTATAAAGGCGCCATCTGAAGAAGAATTTGCATACGTGAATCGGAAACATTTCCATTCAATAAATGTGCAGATAATATTGGTTACCTTCGTGGCAGTCCTGTAGTAAATCCGAGTCTCCCACAGCAGCAGATAGCCTACTACTCCAGAGAGTAAAGTGTCACCTCCTCCTCCTCCTCCATCAACCCTAACAGCTGATGATTTTGCCACATTCTTCATAGAAAAAACAACCACCATCAGCGGCCAATTTACCAATCCACAAATTGACACACACATTTTACCAACAAACGCACACATTCTACCCTCCTTCTCTCTACTTTCAGAGGCGGAAGTCTCTAAACTCCTCCTTTCCAATCACCCTACTACCTGTCCGCTTGATCCTATCCCCACTAATCTACTTCAAGCCATTTCTTCCTCAGTTGTACCCACACTCACGCACATCATAAACACCTCTCTTCACACTGGTACCTTTCCCACAGCTTTTAAGCAGGCTCGAGTAACCCCACTGCTTAAGAAACCCAATCTAAATCCAGCACATCTAACAAGTTACAGACCGGTATCTCTTCTTCCATTTGTCGCGAAAACTCTTGAACGAGTTGTTTTCAACCAGATCTCCTCCTTTCTTACACAGAACAACCTCTTGGACGACAATCAGTCTGGTTTCAAAAGCGGACACTCAACCGAGACTGCCCTGCTCTCAGTAATTGAAGCTCTGAGACTGGCAAGAGCAGCTTCCAAATCCTCAGTCCTCATCCTGCTGGATCTGTCTGCTGCTTTTGACACAGTTAACCACCAGATCCTCCTGTCGATCCTAAAGATGAAGGGCATCTCGGGAACTGCACTCCAATGGTTCGAGTCTTACCTCTCAGGTAGGTCCTTTAGGGTGTCCTGGAGAGGTGTGGCATCTAAGACCCAACATCTAGCTACTGGGGTGCCTCAGGGCTCAGTGCTTGGACCACTCCTCTTCTCCATCTACATGACATCACTAGGATCTGTGATTCAGAAACATGGCTTTTCCTATCATTGCTACGCTGATGACACGCAACTCTACCTCTCATTCCAGCCTGACGATCCGACGGTAGCTGCTCGTATCTCAGCCTGCCTGACAGACATTTCTGGCTGGATGAAGGACCACCACCTTCAACTAAACCTTGCGAAGACAGAGCTACTTGTGGTCCCGGCCAACCCAACACTTCATCACAACTTCTCCATTCAGCTAGGCTCGTCATCCATAACTCCATCAAGGTCAGCTAGGAACCTCGGGGTTTTAATTGATGATCAGTTGAAATTCACAGACCACATTGCTAGAACTGCCCGGTCCTGCAGATTTGCCCTGCACAACATTAGGAGGATCAGGCCCTTCCTTACAGAGCATGCTACACAACTCCTTGTCCAAGCACTTGTTTTATCCAGACTGGACTATTGTAATGCTCTCCTGGCTGGTCTTCCAGCTTGCTCTGTCAAACCTCTACAATTGATCCAGAATGCTGCAGCCAGAGTAGTCTTTAATGAGCCAAAGAGAGCACACGTCACTCCTCTCCTCACAAAATTGCACTGGTTGCCAGTTGCCGCTCGCATTAAATTCAAGGCACTGACGTTTGCCTACAGAACAACCACTGGCACTGCTCCCTCTTACCTAAACTCATTACTTCAGACTTATGTGCCATCCAGAAACCTGCGCTCTGTTAGCGAATGTCGTCTTGTGGTACCATCTCAAAGAGGCACAAAATCTCTTTCTCGGACCTTTACTATGACTGTTCCCTGTTGGTGGAATGATCTGCCTAACTCAACCAGAGCTTCTGAGTCACTAGCCACTTTCAAGAAACTGCTGAAGACGTATCTTTTTTGGCAGCACTTGATTCAGTAGTATTAACACTTTCTCTTCTCCTCTATTCTTAAAAAAAAAAAAAAAAAAAAAAAACTGCACTTAAGTTAAACTGAGAGGGGTTATAGCACTTACGTATTGTTGTCCTACTGTTAGTTTTAACTGCTTCTATTGTTCTCATTTGTAAGTCGCTTTGGATAAAAGCGTCTGCTAAATGAATAAATGTAAAAATGTAAATGTAATTGAGGCAACTCTCTGCTCAAAGGGTGTAAGTTCACCGACCCCTTTACCACTGCCTGTTCTGCCGACACTTTGTCGGTGAGTAACAGTTCTCCATTTAACGTCCACCTTATCAGACCATTTCTTTTTAAGGTCATTTACAGTGCGACTTTCAGATCCCACCACATTGACGGCATCAGACAAACTCTCCCACTCATATTTTTTCCTTTTGTTATTAATTCCGGAGGACAAAGTTCCAAATAATTTGTTTTTCTCGTGTCTACCTCCGATAGTAGCACCTCCAATTAGGGCTGGGCGATATATCGCACGATATTGTTATGCGCATCTCGTCAGTAAAGCCGGTTCCTTGATTAGTAGTAAATCACCTTCACCTGCTTTCAGATGGAGCGGCATTTACTACACAGCACAAACTCCAGTGTTAAATTAACACTCAAGAGTGTTAAAGTTAATGAGATAATTAAGTGATTAATTTAGTGATGTTTGAGCATTATTGAAGACACCTGATGTTAAGTTCTCGCAGCTGGCTGCGTTCTTCATCGACTCACGAGCCGAGTGATCCACCGCTAAGAGTTGTACACTTAACAAGCAGAATCACTGAAGGAGAAAATCTCAAATTGTAAGCTACCGTTATGGCGATAAGTGTTTGCTTTAGTTGGGCTCTTAACCTTTATACATTTACTTTAAATTCGTTTGTCTGCTGTTATTTATTTATAACAGGCAAATGAACAAAAAAAAGTGTGATCTGATAGTGTTGGTTGTGTTCTGGCATAATCATTCTGAGACTGAAAAATGAATGTTATTGCAATAGTTTGGTTTAACATGTTGGCAACAGCTTTTTGATTGTACAGCATATATGAATATAGGTATGTTTCTTATAATCAAAAATATTTAATAAACATTGTTCTGATCAATACACTTTCAAATAAATGTATTTAGAAACACAGACATCAATAATCAGCCTGTGAATCTCAACAATGGTGACAATAATAAATCAAGTTGCAGTGGCTGCCACCAATCACAACTCATTAATGGCTTCCATCATGCATTGCGATATGAATAAATTATGATCTTAATTTTCTATGTAATTTACTTTTCCTAATTGAATATTCTGCTCGTCACCATTGTTGAGATGCATAGACTGAATCTTGAAGTCTGTGACTGCCTATAAGAAGGATTTTATTTTTTAGAAACAACTTTTAAGAAACCTTTCTAATTATAGCTAAAATTCTGGATATTTATTCAGACTTACAGTTATGCTATAACAAACAACATAAATAAAAACCATAAAGTTCAAATGATGATTGTCATAATATAACCAACACCATCAGACCACTTTTTTCTTTGTTCATCTGGCAGTTATAGCTCAGATACATCAGCCAAACAAAATCTAAAGTTAATAATATAAGGGTCAAGAGCCCAACTAAAGCAACCAATGATCGCCATAACGGTGGCTTACAATTTGAGTTTTTCTCCTTCATTGATTCTGCTTTAGGTGTCTTCAATAATGCTCAATCATCACTCAATTAATCACTTAATTATCTCATTAACTTTAACACTCTTGAGTGTGGACTCATACACTGCCAGGAGTGTTAATTTAACACTAGAGCTTTTGCTGTGTACAAAGAGCCGTAGTTAACTGACAAGCTGAGCCATATCGCATTAATTATCGCAGGCGATACGTCTGCGATAGTGATGCGATATGGCTCAGCTTGTCAGTGAACTACGGCTCTTTGTAGTAGGCTAAATGCCGCTCCATCTGAAAGCAGGTGAAGGCGATTTACTACTAATCAAGGAACCGGCTTTACTGACGAGATGCGCATAACAATATCGTGCGATATATCGCCCAGCCCTACCTCCAATTCACTTTCTGTAAAGTTTCGCTTCTTGCCGCTTGCTTTAGCCATTTTCTTACTCCTTTCTTTTGCCAAAGCGGACTCATTGCCATATTTAAATGTATTTAATTAAGGGAGGAGACTGGGTGGGGCATTGTGCTCGTGCATGTGCGCTCATGTACGTTAATTGGGATGTACAAAGAGAATATGCGTGGGATCTATGGAATTATTTTTGTGCCGATAATAATGAACGTAACTTTTCAAGAAACTAATGAACATATAAATTGAAATTGAATAAAATATCTTTGAAACTGAAAAAGAATGAATCGCAAGCATTTTTTTTTACTTTTTTTTTTAACACACTGCATGTTTTGCTAACTATTCCTCATATTTCTTTAACTGATCTAAACTTACAAATGCGCTTCCAGAGTTTTCATTTACGCTTCTGAAGTTTTCGTTTGCTTCTGAAGTTTTCATTTACGCTTCTGAAGTTTTCGTTTACGCTCCCTGAGTTTTCGTTCGCTGTTCTGACACAAATCTCTCGTGGGGGCGGGGTTAGTAGCAGTGTGTTCTCATTGGCTACTGAGTTTTTGATTGACAGCTTCTTGACCTGGAAGTGAAGACGTTAGTGTTGTGTTTACATGTGTGGATGTGAGCGTCTGTAAGCGCAGCTTTCTATTTAATTTTAGTGATATTAAGTTATGTTTGTTTTTGAATTTTATCTGTATTTACCTGCTGCTGCTACTACTTTGTCAACAGAAACTTTTAGGAGCGCAAGAGATCTCTTCAGTCTATTCAGGTGTAATTGTACATTAAAGTAGGCCTACTGTATATGCCTACTAAAATATTGTGTCCAATGTTTTAGGAGAATATTTGTTTATTCCTGATGATTCTTTTGCATGTTAGGCTCTGATTAGGTTCTGCTATTACAATTTAAAGAGAATAGCCTACTAGTATACGTTTGTGATATATTCAGCCGTCAAGAAAGTTTCACTTCAACCAGGTAATCAAGGTTGGCAACCATGGCCATCAAATTTCTCATTGTTACCATATGCATTTACACCATCAAAATGTATGATCACTTAAATAAGAGGAATTTAAACTATGAAAATTACAATCGTGGCTTGCTGTCAGATGATACAGACCTCAAAGGGCATTTCATTACATATTTCACACAAAGAATATTTTTGTTGCCATTTTTTTAATCATGCTGATAATTTTATTTATTTCATTTAGTTAATATTATCTTCTAACATTTAAAATTGTAAATATATTTGAACACTCATCAACAGGTTCAATTATGACTTATAATCAGTTAAATTAATTTAAATAAAAATATTTATATTATATATATATTTTATATATTAAATAAAATCTAATAAATTTACATTCTTTATTGTCACTACAGCATATACACAAGTATCAAAGTGAAAGTCTTGGATGCTATTATGTTGTGACAGGAAAGACCAGAAGCCACAAAACATTAACTGCATACTATACATGTAATGCACAGTATTCTCATAATATACATACAAAATGCATAATTACAAAGATTTTTAAGGAAATAATCCATCTCTGTGAGTCCATATAAGACAAGTGGATTGTAACCCATGTATGACAGTTGGTCGGAAGTGATTTTTAATAGTTAAAATAGTATTTTTTTTTTATCCTATTGTTTCACTTCAGAAGGCATTGATTCATCCACTGAGGTCGCATGGACATCACGGTCACTGTGTGTGGTTTTTAAAGCATCTTTAGGACTCGCAGAGATGGATTACTTTCCTTAAAATCTTAATTCGTAATTATCTGTAGAAAGAAAGTAAAATGCATCTGGGACAGCATGAGGGTGAGTAAAATAAGTGAGAATTTTATTTTTGGGTGAACTATCCCATTCATATGCTAATCCATGATCAGCATAGACTAATAAGAATAAACTGCAACCTCTTGTGTACTTGTAAACTGTGTTTGTTTTAATCTAGAGCTCCAAAGAAATTAAAATATTTGCTATTTTATAATATTAAAATACATCAGGTGTCTGAAGATCAGGATCCCAGTCATTCAAAGGTGATATGTCTGAACAAAGTAACATTATTGTCTGATGGAGACAGTTGATCTCTGGTATTATCACTCCATCCTCTGTGTCAGCATCAGAATTTTGTTTATGGAAAAGTTGCTCAACTCCCTGGAAAATGAGAAAGGAAATGTATTATAATCTAACAATACAAACTGCTTTGAACTCCCACATGCAGTAACAAGTTGCAGACTTAAAATAATTATTTCAAACAAATTATATAAATGTTTTAAGGGATTTTACAGTACTAAATATTTACCTCCGAGTCATGCACCATTTATCATCTGTAATACTGTTGTGTAACCAGTAGATGGCTGTATAGCCCTATAAACATTTATCCATGGCTGTGTATTCCCTAGTTGCTGGATGTTTTCAGTCATAATTACTTGCATGTATTAGGTTTTGCATTTGGACATATATTTATAATTAAAGACTATTAAAAATTCAAAAATTTTCTCCGAAATGTTTTTTTTTTTCATTATTATTGCTCAAATATGGACACAGAAAAAGCATTTTGTTGCATTTTGCAGAATAAATATTGCGCCCAGGGTGATACTTCAAAATAATTGAGTGTTTACATATTATGAATAGAGACGTGGAATGTGGTCAAGTCCTGTCTCTCCTCTTTTAAAAACTCTGCATCGCAAATTAATCAGCAATTGGCTTTACATTGCCAAAGTTGAATCGGGCAGTGATTGACAGCGCTCTGGTCCAATGACATCGGTCATTGTCTGATACAGTACTTTTTGTACTGTAGGCTACAGTACAGATATACTGTACAGTACTCTAGCCCAATGTTGTTTGGGGTGGCAGGGGGGAAATGTGATCTAATCGAAGACTGTAATATAACCGTATGTAACGTTAGATAAACAAGTCATGTAATGATTGGGCTAACTTACCAATTAAATCAAGACGACACTGCTGTATAATGTTATGGGCTCTCACTGAGCTCTAATATGCCTCTCCACCTGAAAAAGCAAGTATTGTATTATAAATAGTATTAGTTTAGTATTAATTAATAATAATAAAAAATAAATCAAAAATCTGACTTACCACGAGTAGGCTATCCAGTATTCTGATATCGACGATGACAAATTATATCATTTGTCTGTACTATTCCTTCTATAAGAAATCATCTCAACGATATAGTGTAGCAGTAAATAAATACAGATATAAACTTAATATCACCTAAATGAAATAGAAAGCTGCGCTTACAGACGCTCACATCCACACATGTAAACACAACACTGACGTCTTCACTTCCAGGTCAAGAAGCTGTCAATCAAAAACTCAGTAGCCAATGAGAACACACTGCTACTAACCCCGCCCCCAAGAGAGATTTGTGTCAGAACAGCGAACGAAAACTCAGGGAGCGTAAACGAAAACTTCAGAAGCGTAAATGAAAACTTCAGAAGCAAACGAAAACTTCAGAAGCGTAAATGAAAACTTCAGAAGCAAACGAAAACTTCAGAAGCGTAAATGAAAACTTCAGAAGCAAACGAAAACTTCAGAAGCGTAAATTAAAACTCTGGAAGAGCATTTGTAAGTTTAGATCAGTAAAAGAAATATGAGGAATAGTTAGCAAAACATGCAGTGTATTAAAAACAAAGTAAAAAAAAAATGCTTGCCATTCATTCTTTTTCAGTTTCAAAGATATTTTATTCAATTTCAATTTATATTTTCATTAGTTTCTTGAAAAGTTACGTTCATTATTATCGGCACAAAAATAATTCCATAGGGATCCTTCCTACGCAGAGATTCATACATCTGTTTTTTTTTTTTGTGCATACGCACATTTACAGCTTTGTCCGTACGCAATGTTTCAGTATGAATTCAACGCAAGTCTTTGTACATGAGGCCCCAGTTCTCTTTCGTTTCCGCTTGAATAAAAACACACACATTATGCCAAAATGTCCGTTTTGTGAATTGTATCCTCACAAGAACAGTCTTGAGTTAAATAAAATCTTAAATGAAAGTTAAGAGCAAATGAGAAAATTAAATGCGTAAGATCCTGTCATAAGTGACAGATCTTAAAGGGACAGCAGCCAATTCTGTCTGTCAATAAAGTTATCCAAAGAACAAAGAGGAACAGAGCAAATTACTCACTGATCTTGTCTAAACGTTTTTAGCTTTAATAAGGATTAATCTAGGGTGATATCAGGTAAAATGGGCCATTTAAGGTTTGGGGGTCCCAGCTCCTCTGGAATTTAGAGCCAATGACTGCAAATGATTTCAAACTGTTGTCATAACTGTGCTTGACAAGTAACAGGTGATTTGATTAGTTTATGGTTGCTATGGTGGGCGAGGGAATCATTCAAATCAAGACTACACCAGAAAGCTGCATGGTAAGTAGCCTGGCATACCAAATCTAACTTAACTATTATAAGGATGATAAATCTATATATATAAAAAAAACATGCACATAAAAAAAATATGCATAAAGTCTGTCTTGATGGCATCAATTAGAAATAATGTTGTTAGTTTGGTATATGAACATATTTTTTGAAAAAGTGTGCTATACTTGTGTCCCCAGAAGTATAGTAAAACCTGAAATCACCTACATTGTGGGGACCAGCCAGCGGTCCCCATAAGGAAAACAGCGTATAAATCGTACTAAGTAATGTTTTTTGAAAATGTAAAAATGCAGAAAGTTGTGTGTGATGGGTAGGTTTAGGGATAGGGGCAGTGTAAGGGGATAGAATATACAGTTTGTACAGTATAAAAACCATTACGCCTATGGAGAGTCCCCACAAAGATGTGTGCGCCTGTTTGTGTGTGTGTGTGTGTGTGTGTGTGTGTGTCTGTGTGTGCGCGCACACACCCTCACACACACACACACACACACACACACACACACACACACACACACCACTGACATCAGTTTACTGATGCTGTTCCAAAATGAACTTTTTTAATTGCACATTTGAATATGTGGGTTTGCACCCAAAATGTTTTTTTTTTTTAATGGCGCATATGAATATGTTTGTTTAATGCAGTTTAAATGTCATGTGTGTTTAATGCAGTTTAAATGTCATGTGGCTGTATAAGCAATTGTGTTTTAAAATTAAAATTGAGGATAAATTAGCCTACTATTTCCCTTTGCAGTTTGACTGGCCCATTTTACCTGAAACTGCTCATGCAAAAAAAGTTGGCACAGCTGATGTTTCAAGAAATGTAGGGCCTAAATAATTATATTTTATTACATAATTTCAACACAAAATTATCAAAAACAGTCATTATTAATCATAAAACACATGGAAAAGGCATATATGGTATTGTATCATTGTCCCAAACGATTTACCAAAAAGTGGCCCAATTTAGCTGATATCACCCTATATTTAATTTATAATTTATGCAGTGCAGACTATTTGATAACCTTATTCAATTTCTGTATATTTTGTAGGCCTACCTGTTAGTCAGGAAGGGCACAGGTAAATATGACATTTATTATGGGTTTGTGTGAGGATTGTTTAAAGTTCACTTAAATTAAAAGTTGTTATATTTTTGAAGCCTAATAAATGTTTCAAATTTGGGGGGGGGGGGGGGGGTCCTTTTCATTAGCTATATTAATATCAGTGATACTGGCCTTCATTCATAAAATTCTATACATTCTATACAATTATTTAAAATATACTGTCTTTATGTTGTTTTTACATTACAGTGGAAATTGGGTCTCACATTATTTAAATTTTATTTACACACAAAACATTAATGGTGAACATTTTTGACTTTATAAAATGATTCTCTCAAGTCTTGGCAATCAATAAAAAAAGTAAGACATCTTTTAGTTATACATAGTTTAGTAGCCTACTTTTATTTTTGGCAGAATTTATCATTATAATCGACTTAATTATTTCCTGGATTTTGTATCACCATAGTCCCTAAATGTGTGTAAATGCAGGAAATGGGATTCAAATCGAAAAAAAAATTCCCCATTTTGTGTCCCCCCCACTTCTCAAACCAAAGTTACACCCTTGGCCACACATTGATTTTCGAATGTTTTTTTTAATTTTTTTTTTTTTACTTTGCCTATTTACAATCGTATTTGATTGCAGAGCTCTGCTCGTCCCTCTCTCTCTCATGCGCGCTCTCTCACCCTCATATGAGGCGCCGTCTAGGGCTTAAATCAAACTTCATTCACGCACACATATATGAAACACTTGCATACACATATATTAAGTAGTCCAACATACATGTATACTGCTGAATGCTCAAACAAATACATATGAAATGCACAACGACACATCTAAGGTCGCTCACGCACATACAAGCAAACTCTACACACACGAGATGCGCGCACACACAAACTCTCCACGCACATAGCCTACTCATATGAGACAAGCGTGGCACACAAACTCTCCACGCACATATGAGACACGCGCACACACTCATATGAGAGGCGCGCGCGCACACACTCATATGAGACGCACGCGCGCACACAAACTCTCCACGCACATACTCATATGAGACGCGAGCGCGCGCACACACACACACACACACAAACTCGCGCACAAACGCAATGAGACGGAACACACACAAACTCTCCACGCACATACTCATATGAGACGCGAGCGCACACACACACACATACTCATATGAGACTAATGTTCACACAGTACATGATATGATTCTCAGTGTGAACAGAAGTCACACATTGGTAAGTGCATTTTTTGTTAACAGAGACAGAGTCCATTGCTTTTATTGTTTTTGGTTGTTTTGTTCATTTAAAAAGTCTTTAGAAATAAAAGTTTAAAAGGTGTACCTGCATTATTATGCCATTATCATTATTTTAGATGAAAATGGTCTCAGAACGACAATATTATCGTTTATTATCAATATTATCGGTTATCGCAATAATTTCTTGGACAATTTATCGTCCAGCAAAATTTGTTATCCTGACAGGCCTATACACTGACAAACTTAATAATGAAGCCAAACAACGCTACTTAAAAAAAATGAGGATATCTAGGTGGAATCGATCCCTATGAACATGGTGTAATAAATATGAAAGTTTACCAAGCCTCAGTTTCCCTGATATTTTCTCCTACCTGGTCTGTGGAGTGAGCGCTTACATCTCCGATCAATTTAAAAACTTCAAGTCACTGGAGGCTCACCTGCAGTTCACAAATGGATGGGTGCATATGCAGATCTACAAGTAAACGCGGAGAAAACAATCGTTCGCACTAAGGTAACGTTAACCAAGCATCAGTGGTGACACACACACACACACACACACACACACACACACACACTTGTCAGATTCTTTGAGCTATGAAGCTTGTCTAAGCGGGTTTGTTACACTTATGGAGTAATTACTCACCTATCATACGTGCAATAATCCACTGTTTTCGTCCGGTAGTTCTGTAATCCGGTATAATATTGACGAGCATTCACCAGACACAACCCACTTTTACCAAAACAAGACGGTGAAAACTAACTTGATTTATGAGGCGTTTGCCCAGTTGATCGTGAGACCGATTACAGCAGTTCATAATACAGCAATACTGAACCATTTTCCTTAAAATAACCTAAATTAAACCTAATATTATCAAATGACCAACGTTACAATTTTAATTACCTACTGCCTACTATACATTAGCCTACATCTACTTTCGTACCGTGATTCCCACAATGCATTGCGACGTGACGAAACGATCCCGAACTCTAAATTAAAGAACAAACTTCTTACTGCTGGGTCTCAGTAACAGCAACCCCAAAAACATAGATCTCTACTACACAACCATTATAAACACTCCGATAATAACAATGCAGTGTCAGGTGAGTAGCCTACACACATAAGCACAATAGTAGTGTAACACTAATAGTACTAAGCATTAGCATGATACTAGCGAAATGTATGCTAACATACTGCATTTCGTATCCCTAATAGACAACACTCATAAAATCATAAAGCACCAGAAATACACATGTAAACATTTACCAGGGTACTCACATGTCTCTGAACGCAAACATGCACAGATAGCAACTATATGCACTTCAGAAATATCTACGATATGCAACACCTGCCGTCAGTCAGCGCAAAGGTGTCCTCTCTGTGACCCCAAACAAAGGCGCTGATTGGCTGATCCCCGTTACCCCGAACATAAAATAGCAAATCCTTCTTTACAATTAACGAACTGTAGTCACGCACTGACAGAAATGCAGTACTAACTCCATAAGCTGCACTGCATACTGGATCTGGTTCTCAGATTTCAGTACAGAAGCTGTTTTTCCACAGTTTTAGTGTCCACACACCTTTACAGTCTATGGGTACTAGTACTACGCCAACGAGGTATTTTATTTTATTTGTCTGTATTTTGTGTCAGTAAAATGCCATTACATACGGTGGCCGACAGAGCTCAACGTGCTGCAACCTAAAGAAGAGCATGCAAATAGAAAAAAACGTATGCCAAAAAAAAAAACACCCGCAAATTAAGAAAACATCTTCATCAGTTTCACAACACACGTGTGCTCCAAATACTCACAATACAACCAAATACAGAAACGCGCTGCAAAAGCTTACAACACAACCAAATACAGAAACGCGCTGCAAAACTTCACAACACAACCAAATATAGAAACGCGCTGCAAGTAATACAGACCACAACGGAAATGTTTCCGGGGGAACCAAATAAGTGACGAACCCCGCTGGGACGTGCTTATTGCACGTGAGCATCCTTATGCCCTACTCCCTTCGAAGGGCAGACGGCAGAGCTCTTCAAGTGGGACCTTGGAGTGAGCATGGCACTAGTGTGCCATTTATGTAGCCGTTTGGAACGCACTTGATGAAGGGAGCAGTGAAAGACAACTTCCAACGTAATCATTTTAACCTGGGATGTTCCCATGACAACGCAGAACGTTGTCCATCAGCTGAATAGCTGTTCTGAGGACAGAAATATAATGCTGTTAACATCACGGTTGCAAATAAATGTATTTTTACTTTACAAAAAAACGGTTAAAATATGCGTTTTATATATCCGTTATATATCTGTGTGTCAGTGTCTCAACTTTAAAACATTGGACTCTACATTACCTACACCTTCATATGAAAGTTTTCTTTATGAAAATTTAAACATAACATGAAACAATTTGTATAGTGTAACTCAAGAGCCATAGAGAGAATGGCTCTGGTGTAACTGATGTAAAGATTAATATCTTCCCTTCATGTTCTTCTTCTCTATCTTTTTTATTTATTTTAGTTTTCAGCTCATTGTTCTTTTCTCATTTCTGATGACGTTGAACATATTGTTAATACATTGTATATTGTATACAAGTTGTCATAAAAAAATAATCTCTATGTTTTGCGGAAAAAAAGTTAAAATAAATCAAATAAAATAAAGTAGAATTTTGAGCTGTAAGCAAAGAGTAGAAGAACTATAAAAAAGTACAATATTACAATATAATATTATTTCTATATACAATATATTACTATATTATTTTAATATTATAGTTTATTTATAAAAAAAAATATATAGACTTTCACTTCTTGTCAGTTCTTTGCTGTAAGCACGTCCCAGCCGGGTTCGTCACTTATTTGGTTCCCCCGGAAACATTTCCGTTACTTGCAGCGCGTTTCTATATTTGGTTGTGTTGTGAGCTTTTGCAGCGCGTTTCTGTATTTGGTTGTGTTGTGAGCTTTTGCAGCGCGTTTCTGTATTTGGTTGTGTTGTGAGTATTTGGAGCACACGTGTGCTGTGAAACTGATGAAGATGGTTTCTTAATTTGCTGGTGTTTTTTTTCTATTTGCATACGTTTTTTTCTATTTGCATGCGTCTTCTTTAGGTTGCAGCACGTTGAGCTCTCTCGGCCACCGTAATACGATCTGTTGCACGCGCTTCTGCTGTGTGTCAAGCTGATGTGACTTCTGTATTGTGTTGTTTATACTGTGTTTAGTTTCCACGGTGGATTTGGAGAAAAGTCTTAAAATAAACCAGTAGCAAGAGAACCGCTTATTGTGTCTGTGTATGCTTACAGTCTGACTGAACTATTGTACAATACAAGACTGTTTGATTGTTTGAATAAATAGCAGATTTCTGTAATGGTTTGCAGCATAAGGAACTACAGTCAGACGATTCTGTGAAATATATGCAAAGCATGGACATAAAACATCAGCAAATAGACAAATGTGAGATCCTGATGTATCTATCTAGACAAATAAATACTACAACACAATTCACATTAGCTTAGTTAAAACATAATTATAATTTACTGCAGTAACGGACAGTACCTTGACTGAGTCCAGAGTGGATGAGTGACATCAGCACTAAAAGCAGAAGAAACACATATGAAGCTTTTCCATTCATTCAACACAATTGTAAATCACACACTGAAACATGTCTAGAGTTTATTCTACATGAACTGAAAGTGTTTTTCTGTTCTGATGCTCATTCAGTTGAGAACTGATGGATTATTCTCCAGCATTTAACATCATCACACACAATGACGTCACAAGACTATTGAACTGATACGAGCATAGACATCATATGGCGCTTTTCCACTGCATGGTACGGCTCAGTACGGTTGAGATAGGTCTGACTGCAGAACCGCAGAACCATTACGTCATAACAGTCTGAGGACGACAGCGCCAGCCCGACAGTCTGAGGGCTGAAGTGGGCGCGGAAAGGCATTACGCTACTTCCGTGTTTTGGAACGTTTTAAAGTTTAAAACAACGTTATTATAAAGACTTTGTTTTAAACGATTTAATTGAAAATGTATATTTAAGATTGATTAACAATATTATACATTAAACAAAGCATACAATTAAAAATAAATAATACAATGAAAACAAAGCTTGAGAGTTTGAACATTTTATTCAATTGAAAATAATTTTTGAACAACATGAACAACAGCCTTTTTGAAGTGGATTTTCATATGACTGGTCAATTTGTTCCGTCTTGTTGGTTTAAAGGTGCTGGCATCACAAAATGGGCAGTGAAAATTTCTGCAACATGTTGTGCATTGGATCAGAAGTGGTAGTGCTGACCCTCTCTGAATCGATATGTGTTTCTATAGGTGAAATCAAATACAATTAATGCAATTGTCATGGTCAGAAAATTTAACGCTGTAAAATACAACGCCAACAACAAATTAAATCACAAACCATGAATATGTAATCCAACAAAGTGATACTGGGATATTGTTAAATATTAACTTATAAAATACTTCCTTTCAAAAAAACATTTCAGTAGCCTACAGAGCCGTTTTGTATAAGCGTAACGTTATAATGTTAAGTATGTTGCATCCATCAAATATATAACTTATTTTTACCCCTTTCTCTTCTCCTTTTCCTTGTTCTACAGTGTGCTCCGCCATAGTTAAACCTTTTACTGTCTATATTTTACTGTCTACAAATCTTTAACTGTCTAGTCTAAACACATGTTTAAACATGAACTCCGTACACTTCCGACATCGGACTGCAACCCCGCCCACTTCCGCCCTCAGACAGTCGGGCTGGCGCTGTGGTCCTCAGACTGTTATGACGTGATGGTTCTGCGGTTCTGCAGTTGGTTATTATTGGTTCGGCTCGCTTCGCTTTTCCACTGCGTGGTACGACTCGGCTCGGCGCGGGACGGCTCGGTTCGCTTTAGCTCGGTTGCTTTTCCACTGCAGTTAGTACCGCTTCAAAGTGGGTGGGATTATGACTGATCGTTATAGTTGATCTGCTCCTCGGCAACCAACAAGAGGAACGTCTGCGCTTCTCGTCATCTCTTATTTGGAAGTTTTTTTTCTTCAAGCAAGTCAAGCAAGTAGTTTTAAAACAGGTGCTACAGCGGTGGCTGTTACTGGCTATTTAAATCTAGCGGGTTTGATGTCTCGCAAAAACAATGACGCTGGTAGTGACGATTCTGTCTGTCTGACCAATCAGTGATCTACAGTGCTTCCACGTCACATTTTAGTATCGGTACGGTACCCTTGGAACCTCAACAGAGGTGGTACCATTTAAAGCGAGCCGAAGCGAGCCGTACCGTACCATGCAGTGGAAAAGCGCCAATATAGATAGACGCCCTATCGACCGCTACTGCCTATTGGCGCGGACGAGCCGTGGGGCCGCCATCTTAAATCGGTCACCCGCTCCGCTCAGTGTAATCTGTTTGAGGTGCAATGCGCTGTCAGCGCATTTAATTAATCATATCTCACTGAATAACGAACTGATTTTCACGCGGGTTTTTTTGCTGCAAAGGTCATACACGTAGCTACGTGTACAGGACACATTGAATATTTTGTTCACAAAATACAACCAATAGTACGGTAATGTTAAATGTTAAATCTTACTTGTGAAAAGTAATCCCCGAGTGATGGTCCGCCGATTTGAGCAGGAATATGCTGCACAATGCTCTGGCATCTACTGCTGCTATGCAAATAGGAGTATGACTGGTTTAAGATGGCGGCCAATAGGGCATCTAGTCTCTATATCAGGGGTCACCAACCCTGCTCCTGGAGAGCTACTGCCCTGCAGATTTTAGCTCCAACCCCAATCAAACACATCTGGACCAGCTAATCAAGCGGTTCAGGGTTACTTGATAATTACATGCATGTGTGTTGGAACAGGGTTGGAACTGAAGTCTGCAGGACAGTAGCTCTCCAGGAGCAGGGTTGGTGATCCCTGCTCTATATGATATCTATGGATACGAGAGTCGATTCACTGATTCACTGATAGATTCACTGATGTGATCAAATACAATACATTTGTAACACGCTCCACAGCGCCACCCAGTGGATTTAATTATAACTGTGAGTTGGTGCTTGGGATTCATCATGGATTCACTCCGAATTTTACTACGTTGCTTTGCTGGCCGTAAATGCATTATTTTATTTTTCGAATAATAATAAACAGTTTTGAATATTCGTGCACACCCTTAATTGTGACTTTATAGTAAAATAATGTGGACATAGTATAGTACATATAGTAGCCTACAACCATAGGTGTCATTTACTCTGGGGACGCTGGGGACATGTCCCCACCACTTTTTGAAATGGCTGATTTTGTCCCCACCACTTTTTTGAAAGCATTTGGTTAAAATGTTCTGAAAAATCAAGCGAACCAAGAAATGTTAAAGGTTTATTTGCACAAAATAAAACATGCAATGCAGTTGAGATACAGAAAGAAACGATGTACATTGTCCAAAAAAGTAACTTCGACAAAATAAACTATTACTGATTCTAAAATGACCCAAAAACATGCATGCGCCGATCAGTAACTTGAACAAATTCTTGACACAGTTTCTTTTTGTCCAAGTTATCCATTCTCTCTCTGTAAACATGACAAACAGGCACTGTATTTATGTGGGTTGCAAATCCCACATTGTTTTAAATTTTTTTGGTGTTATTTGATGCAGATATGTTGCGTTGTATGCTTATGGTGTGTGTTTTCTTTTACATATGTAATGAATTTCATTGTAATCATTGACTTAACGTGCTGCTGTTTTCTGCAGCAGGGCCCGACATTAAGCCTTTTCATGTGCTTGTCCCTCGGACAAGTAGCCTAAATCTGTCATTCACTTGTCCAAGTAAAAAAGTTGCTGTCCGGATTTTTTTTTTTTTTTTTTTTTTTTTTAATTTATTCTGAAGCGATATTCTCATCAGTGTTCAATCAGCTTTGATACAGGGCTCTCAAGTCTCACGCATTGGGCGTGAGACACACGCATTTCAACCCGTTCACACGCTCACACGCCACACCTTGTGTTTCTCACGCTGAGGAGTAAGGGAACTTGTCAATTAATGGACGAGGCGCAGGCAAACGGAGGGAAGTTCTCTGCCGAGTTCATAGCATCCGTCTCGAGTTATACAGAGTTAAATGCTAGCTACCAGCCAATCAGAAATTACAAATTAGTTGTTTCCGGGTAAATTATGTGTTCCCGCTGCAAGCACGTTCGTTACTAGACAACACGCGCACACACGGAGTGGAAGTTGAAAGAGCACGATCTGATGAATGCGGTTTGCGGACATATTCATTTATTTATTATTATTTTTTTTTTGCATTTTGATTTTACGATTCCTGGACGATATCTCTTGCCTGTGATCAAAGACAGTGAGAGCTGATGTTGAGGAGTATAGCCAAATTCGTGCTAAATTATTTTTGATGCATTCAAAAACTCTCCAACTGCGTTTAAAGGGGTCATCGGATGCAAAATACACTTTTATATGGTGTTTGCAAATAAATGTGTCTTTGCAGTGTGTGGACACAATCACCATGCAATGAAAAAAATCCATTCACTTTTTTTTAATCCTCAAAAAGTTGTTGCTCATTATCATTTAAAGAGACATGCACCGAAACGGGTCACTGTGAACAGAGCTGTTTTTGAGGAGGTAAAAAGGGTGTTGTTTTACACAACCATTGAGAAATTTTAACCAAAGTATGTTACAAACTTTACATGAAGACCCAAAAGAATCATACCAACTTGTGGAAAATGGGCATCTGATGACCCCTGTAAAGGTGACCGGTTTGGGTCTTGACATACATGCTCAGGGCAAGTTGTTATGACACAATGTTATGTACATTGAGCACTGATGTTCATTTGGCTTGTTTGGGGTCAAATTTATTTTTATTTTTCAATAAATTTGTATTTTTTAAATATAACTAATTATTTTATTTGGATGAATTTGTCTTTTTATCAGATTTAACAATTGTTATAATTTCCATTTGTGCTGGTCAATTATGAACAATAGGCAAAATTGAACTGCTAGCAAAAATTGAAGCGAATTTGGTTGGGTCGAATGACCGCTGCTGCAAATATTTGGGTTGCTCCTCCCCTAAATCTCACTCTAAACTTTTGATAAAACTTGAGAGCCCTGGATATTTAAATCGGCATATTGTAATATCTGCACCTTTAAAGGGCATCTCCTCCCCCAATCTTATTAAATGTATGCTTCATTTTTCTTTTTAAATTCCTAGATTTGATCAATAAATTCAATTAATAAGACACTATAGGGCTGTTACCCTAGGTAAGGCTGATCAAATTAAATCATTTACACTGAAAAATTACAATTGCATAAAATAATGTTATGACATTGATTTAAATATACAAATAAGAAACGTTGTAAAGAATGATACTACTTTTAAACATAACGCTATAAACCGCCAGTAGGTGGCGGCAGGCGACCGTCTTAATGAGTGAGTCATTGATTCATTCATTCAAACGATTCGTTCAAACGGCTGATTCATTGAAGAATGAGACAGATGTTTATGAATGGGTCATTGAATCTTTGACTCAACCAATTCGTTCAAAATGCTGAATCATTCAGTAATGAAAACAGGTTGAGTGTTCCTGTGAGATGAGCCGTGGTTCTGCTGTGATTTTTGTTTGGAACTATTTTCGCTGCTGAAACAGAAAAAAAACAGGCAATATTGCATCTAAAATGTAAGTAACTTAATTTCAACTGTTTATTGAACTGTTGTAAGAAATCTATGTCACATTTCCAATCGTGATGGTATTCAGTAAAAATAATTGAGGTTGCTTAACATATGTTAAAATTATAAAAAGTAATTTGTGTAGATTTCTCCTCGAGAGGTCAACAGCGCAACCTTACCGTCAGTAATACATTATCCACAATCGATCGCAACTTACAATAAATGTAATAAAATCATAATCATTCTCTCGGTTTAGTGATTCCCTGGTTATTTGTTTATTTTTGTTATTGATGTTCTAATCAGGCAACTTGTCCGGTCGGGCAAGTAAAATTCTCTTTTACAAGCGTTAATGTCGAGCCCTGTTGGGCCACAGTATGGTGCTTTGGCACTGTTCGGTTGAGCTGGTGTTGCACGGACTGTTACATGTGCTGTCGACATTGTTGAGGGTTTTATGCTGAGTATTTTCGTGTTGTTGACTGGCATACCCTATGCCCATTTTTGATGCGCCGTTATTCAATATTTTTCCCGTCCTGCTGTAATGTTTTTTTCATCTGATATTTTGTCCCCACCACTTTTCAACAGAAATTGACGCCCCTGCCTACAACTGAAATTACCAAAACCAGAAAGAAAACCTGCTGCAAGACCTCATGCTTCTGGTCTAAGAGCATTTTCACACCTCGTTTGTTTCAGCACTTCAAGAGCTCTCGCCTCGTCAGAAATAATTCATAACACTAAATGATCTCAGTTTCTCCTAAAAGGACCCAAAAACAAACCATATTCAGACCACAGTATTTTAATGTGTTGATGACGCTCGCAGTCTCTCAAACAAACGAGTGTGAAAAAGCCCTTAAACTACATTAAAAATGTATCAATATATTTCCAATATATCAAAAGTAAAATTTAAAGACATATAGATCAAGTACAGTTTTCAATCAAAACATTTCTCAAAAAAAAAATAGTTTTGCAAAACATGATTAAATGAATTTAAAATGACAACAAAAGTCTGAGATTCTTTCTGATTGTCAAGCATTGATGGAACATGTTCATATGTCGACGTAATGAACTTATTCTGGAAACTTGTAGTTATTCTGACACACGTGTGAACTGACATCATTCAACAACTAAATATGAAGTTCAGGCGAACTGGTTAAAAATAACTGAAAAGTGTCTCAGAAAAGAGAAGTTAGTTCTGAGAAAAGCTTTACTTTGTTTGATAAACTGTTTGCCCATAGAATGACAATTACATTTGAGTTTCCAAATTATTTTTGCAATTATTTCTCAATAAGTCAGAGAGAAAGAGAAGTGATAGAGAAGCTGATTGTGTGTTCGGTCGTGCATTGTGCAATATATGTTTAGGACTATATGGTGCATTAAAGTCCTCCTGTGAAGTTTGTTTTTACGAGCTCAGAAAACTCAAAGAATCATTCAACAATAACTCACATCAACACAAGTACATCTGATTTATCTGAACTACTTGAAATAGGAAGAAAGATATTACAACAAAACTAAGCAAAAATACACATTGCCTCCATCTTTCACGTGCATTATCACACAGATAAATACATCATCAAACTCTTTATCTGATCAACACAACAACATCACATTGAATCTGATCAATAAATAATACAATAAGCAGTGATGCTGTGAATTCATAGACTCTCCTACACAACAATCATTATTTTATCCCATCTTCAGCTGAATACATTGCATTAGGAACAGAAAAAAAAAAAGATTATAGAATATAATAAATTACTCACAGATGAGAGGCAGTGCACTGGAGTCCATACTGTCACATTAATAGACTGATTTAACAGCGCTGTGTGATAAAACACACACTTCCTGTGTTTGAAAGAAGAGATGAGGGAGGAGACAAAACTCTACACAGAAATACACAGATAAAGAAAAGAGAGATCCATAAGATATTTAGCTAAAAATTCATTCAAGTTGTTACAGCTCTGTTCATCTAGAAAATCATATTTTCCAGATCAGTTCTGATGGAGATTGTTCTCACTGTTATTTTGTTCGTTCACACAGTCACACATAGAAGACAGACCGTGATTAAAGTGAAATCACCACTTGACATCTAATGTGTGTCTAATGTAACTCTACAACATATCAGTGAATGAAATATACAGCCTTTTTATCATAAAGTTTCGTTCCATAAAAACTCAAATGTTGCTGGTCAACTCTGTGTTTTCTGTCCTCAGCGCTTCGGCTCTCAGTAAAACAGGCCTCGACTTGATGAACTGAAGAAATGGTTGGAGAAACAGAATCACAAAAGGCCAGATCTTCTTTAAGTGAGGGTTAGGGTTAGTAGTAAGTTAATAAAGTGAACAGGGCCCTTGTAAAATGAGTCCTGACCTTTTAAAAAGTTTCCTTAATGTGTGTTAACAGACCCTGAATATGGAGAACATTAGGACCCTGAAACACACAAGCTGTTGGCCAGCGATCTGCATCAACATCACAATCCCTGCTGATAATAAACTGATGCTTTTGAAATAGCTTGTTTGTTTAATAAAGCAATTGTTTTACATGAGGATTGATAGAATAAACAAGTAATCCAATGTCATTCAAATCTGTCAGAATCTGAATATTTTCCATCCTTTTTTATTTTTATTAAAAACATTATTTCTATAATATGAGATAAAAATCTTCATCATGAAAGTGTTTTCACCCTATTTCACCTCATTTTCAGCAATTTGTCAACATTTAAAGCCCAGTGTGATTGTTTCTAAGAAAGTAAACAAATATATCCATAATAAGATATTTCACTTATATTTTACTATATAAATTTCAAATGATCAGAGACTCAATATGAACTGATAGTTGGCCACAAGAAGATGTTGCTCTCAAACAACAAACTTCCTTTTTGGACCTCACACTGCTCCTTTATTTATTTATTTTTAATTTTAGTTTGGGCGAGGAGGATCATTTCAGGAAGCAAAGCATGTGACAGTGCCACCAATTGGTAAGAAAAATATTGCTTTTTAACATGTTTAAATTGAAATAACTCAATCATAAATACCATCTTTCTGACAAGACTTGAACGCACCAATAGTCAATGTTTCTACTATCTACTGATACTCACAGGAAATGGACACAAGAACATGTTATGGGCGGAAGGAACATGATCGGGTCATTCGCTCTGACAGTGAGCTTGAGGAGAGTCACGAAGAGAGGATCCCTGAATTGAGAGACAGTCAGGAGGTCAGAGGTCAGTTAGGGGGTCAGGGGTCAGTCAGTAAAGTAATGTGTGAATGCATGTGTATGTGTATTTGGTTTATATAATTATATGAAATGTGAGAAACATTTATACATGAGGTATTAGATGTAATTAGTATTAGTTTGTTTATTTGATTGTTTGATGTTTGTGATTGGTTGGACACATTTTATGATTAATATATTATCCAAGCTCCCAAAAAAATGAGTGAACTTTTTTCCCCTCACAAAATAAAAAATCATGCCATTAGAGGGTTAAAACCATGATCATTTATTCTCTAAAAGGATAGTAGTGTGAAAGGTTTAGAAGTGACATATTTCATCACTTCTAAACAACCTTTTCTCACTTCCCTCCTTTTAGAGAAGAAATTAACATGGTTTTGGATTTATAAAAAATTACACAGACATTCTATGAATCTTTGCTCTTGTGATGATATTTTGAGGTTTATGAAACTAAAGATGCAGAAAGGCATAAATGTTTCCTCTACTCTGCTTAAAACCACAGAGCAGAAACAGAGCAGAAGTCAAACCACGACTATGAGCTCAACTCTATTATTAGGCCTGAAGAAATTAGTTGGCTGTTGAAAGCACAATCACATTTAAGTAAATTGCCAGTTAAGTTTGAAACCCTCCACAGGGTGTCCGGAAAGAGACTTGGTCAGTAGATATTTGGGAATAACCAGTTTATTTGTCACCACATATCTCAGATATTAGCAGTTTCCCTCATCGGGAGTATATGTGGCCTATATGTGGTTTTCCATAAAAATAAAATAAAAATTAATAATAAAAAAAAAAATTAAAAAAAGGAAAATGTTGGTAGGTATAAACATAGAAGTATTTTAAAATTAGCACATGATGCATATTTAAAGAAATACAGATATGAGATTAATAATTAAAGAAAAACAAACTTGCTGTGTCATACAGTAGAGTAAACCGTAAACAGTTTTTCTGTCAGTGAATCTGTCTGGGCTTCATGCGCACTAAGTTATTTACAACTTTAAAATGTACCTCAAGAATGAATACTTTTAAATTATTAATTTAATTAAATTATTGTTTAGATTAAATAAAATTATTGTTTTCTAGATTTCATCAAGAACATTTCAAAAGACCAACCTGACCCGTTTGAGTCTAAAACATGCCTCCAAAAAAAGATTCAAAACAGGAAGACGCATATGTGACAATCGGCAGTGTAAATGAACTGCGGCAACAACAAAAAATAATGTTTACTGCACTACTGGAACAACAACACAGCAATTTCAAAGGCTTTGTCAAGCTAAAATGGACTCCACTAACACTATAGAATCAATAACCAAGGAACTACACGAAATAAAAAACAGCCTACAATATACACAAAAAGAAGTGGATGACATTGAAACTGAGACAACAGATCTGAAGGAAATTAAAGTCTGTGACAGCTTGCTTGCTGTCACGGACAAAATGGAGTATCTGGAGAGCCAATCCAGGCGAAATAACCTGGTAGTATTTGACGGGATACAGGAGTCACAGGGAGAGACCTGGTCAGAGACGGAGGAGAAGGTAAAAAAAGTGGTGAAGGAAAAATTACAGCTGCAACGCGAGGTGGAGGTAGAGAGGGCCCAGCGCACAGGACAAACTGGAGGAGACCGACCGAGGCCAGTTGTGGTGAAATTCCTAAGGCACAAAGACAAAACGGAAATACTACAAAGAACCAGAAATCTGAAAGGTTCCAGAATATACATCAACAAAGACTTCACAGAGGCCGTCAGAAGGAAAAGAAAATAACTCATGCTGGATTTAAGAGCGGCGAGAGAAAGGGGGGACATTGCCTATTTACGACAGGACAAACTGATCATTCATCCCCGGTCCAGCGCACCAAAACAACCAAGGCCAGCTAACATTAATACATAAACAGGTAGGCCTATGATATGTAGATGATAAATTCTAATCTCACTATGTCATTAAATAAAACGCACACACCAGTGGTGGGCCGTCAGGGCAAGCAAGGCCTTCTCTGCTGGCCTAAACACTATAATTCTGGATTGATTGTATAAACCTTTTGCATATATCTTTCTCTTAAAGTTACAAAGACATAAAGGCATCCTAGTCCAGACTAAAGGGACCGGCACTTCCGACTCTTTCAAACTCAACATGAAACAGAGTGAGACCAAGACAAAACTCGCCAAGAAAGCGGCTCCTAAAGCCAAGAAACCGCTGCCGCTGAGAAGCCCAAAACTGCAGCAGCAAGAAGCCCATCGCTAAGAAATCGCAGAAGACGGTGAAGAAACCCGCCGCTAAAAAGGCAACGAAGAGCCCCAACAAGACAAAGAAACCAGCGACTCCTAAGAAAGCAGCCAAGAGCCCAGAAAAAAGGCAAAGGCAGCCAAACCCAAAACTGCGAAACCTAAAGCAGCCAAACCTAAAAAGACGGCAGCCAAAAAGAAATAAACTCAGTATTTTTACTTGTTTTATCAAAAAAGCTCTTTTAAGAGCCATCCACTAGTTAATAGTAAAGAGTGTTATTTCATTGGTCAAATGTGACATTGGCTTTCCTTTATGTTACAAGTGAAAGCAAATTAACAGGCCTGGTATGTTTATGTTGAGCAAATGCATTTGGGAATATTCTGTTTTTGATCAAGTCTGAACTGTTTATATACATAATTATTTACATATTTATACAATTAAACTAAACATATTCTGCTTCAAGACCGAAGTGTTTAACTTCTAATCACACATTTTTATTATTATCATCATCATTATCAAAATAAAGCCACCCTTTAAAAAGAAGCCTAGCGGCATTAAATGATACTACAGCGTGATGTGTAATGAGTGTCAGTAGTAGAAAGGCGGGGTTTGGTGTTTGGAGGGAAGATCACTGATTGGATGGAAATGTTTTCAGATTTCAGCCAATAGGAGACTGTCTTGCTTTCTGTTATAAGTCACCTTACAACGGGCAAACGCATTGTATTTTTTCCTCTCGCTAGTCGAAAACAAACTTAAGCCATAATGAGTGGAAGAGGTAAAACCGGGGGAAAGACTCGCGCTAAGGCCAAGAGTCGCTCTTCCAGGGCGGGACTGCAGTTCCCCGTCGGCCGTGTTCACAGGCTTCTCCGCAAAGGCAACTATGCCCAGCGCGTCGGTGCCGGAGCTCCGGTGTATTTGGCCGCTGTGCTCGAGTATCTGACCGCTGAGATCCTGGAGTTGGCTGGAAACGCGGCTCGGGACAACAAGAAGACCCGCATCATCCCTCGACACCTGCAGCTGGCGGTGCGCAACGACGAGGAGTTGAACAAGCTTCTGGGTGGCGTGACCATCGCTCAGGGTGGTGTGTTGCCCAACATTCAGGCCGTGCTGCTGCCCAAGAAGACCGAGAAGCCCGCGAAGGGCAAGTAAACTGACGGAAGTTTCTCTTCAAACCAAAGGCTCTTTTAAGAGCCACACAATTTCTCCCCGAGAGAGTGCTTTCATAAATCCAATTACTATTAAAGTTAACTGCCTAGCATAAATATAACATTAGTTTTCTTTCTACTCTACGGTGTTAATATTATAAAATAATAAATATAGTTTTCTGAGCCTTTTAAATCGGAGTAACACGCTGCATTATGATTAAAATTTTGTATAAATGGCACTGCACGGTTATTTTCCCCCATTGTACTATGAATAAACCGCTTCGGCATCGTTAAAAATATTTCGATGTTAAAAATACTACCTCGAACTACATTAAGGAACAATTATGGGTTCTGGTGCACAAATATAAGACTGGTTTAATCTGTTGTCTGGCTTCGTGTATCCAAATAATAGGAGACTGAGCTGAAAATCAAGAGGCGCACAGCCATTGGCCAACTGTCAAACCCCGAATAATGCTTTATATATAAATATATATTATTACATCTAAAAGTAAATTAAAGATGGTTTACGTGTTTTTTAGTGTTACGCTACGACATTTATTATATTATTTTGTTTATGTAGTTATTATTATAGTTTATATATATTTAGTTATTTTTATTTTATATATTATGCAGGTATCAATATTCCTTAAATCCTATTAATTTCCACTATCGAGCATAAAAAGTCTGACCTCGACTTGGTAACTTGTGACGTTTACTAGAACCGCCCATGAATGTGGTTTCAACTAGGTCCGCTAGCTGACTATAAACGCCTCTTGCCCAGTGTGTTTTCTTCTATATTCTGAAGTTAAAGAAGAGAATCTACAGTCATAATGTCTGGAAGAGGAAAAGGCGGTAAAGGACTCGGGAAAGGAGGCGCTAAGCGTCACCGAAAGGTTCTTCGCGATAATATCCAGGGAATTACTAAACCCGCTATTCGTCGTCTTGCTCGACGTGGCGGCGTCAAGCGTATTTCTGGGCTGATCTATGAAGAGACGCGCGGTGTGTTGAAGGTGTTTCTGGAGAACGTCATTCGTGATGCTGTGACTTACACTGAACACGCCAAGAGAAAGACCGTCACCGCCATGGATGTTGTGTACGCGCTGAAGCGACAGGGACGCACCCTGTACGGGTTCGGCGGTTAATAGATTCACGAAGAAGAGAAACCCAACGGCTCTTTTAAGAGCCAACCACATTTACATAAAGAACAAGTTCTGGGTGGTGAATTTTATTTTTGTAATATTAAATTACATACTATGCTATCCTTAAATGATTTATTAAGCAAGTACTTCATTTTTTTTTACTGTTATTCTCACGATTGTGCTTTGCGGTTAAAATTTACGTACAGCAGTCGTGGTCATTGTGCAATATATATTTTTGAATTTAGTTCACTAACTATTTGTCATACGTTTATATGTGCATGTCTTTCAAAGTAACGTTACAGTTTATTCTTTACTGTAGTGGGCCTTATATTTTAGTGAATTTCGGGCTTTCCACAGATACCAAATATTTGGAAGTTTCACCATGACAACAACTTCTGCTCGTCTTTAAAAATGACTGACATAAATTTAGCACTCTTTTGGAAAATGATAATATTTTGTAATTATCATTTAGATCAGACAGTTTTCAAGTTGTTTGTCATAAATCATTATCTCATGAAAAATATATGGGTTTTGAGAGACAAGGTGCATAGGGAAGGATATTATATATCAATATTCCTATGAGATACATTGTGTTGAATGGGAATGGGATTTATGGCCATGTTTACAAGCATAAGTAATTGCATGAAGTAAAATGGTATATCAATTCATTACATTTTATCTTAAAATAGCTGAGAATTATCTTTAAACAAAGTTTGGTTAAAAACTCCTGAAACTATCCATAGTTTTTGCCTTTACGTGAAATTTCTTATTTTATTTTTTAAACAACTGGACTTATAGCATATGAATAAAATATTAATTTTCAATCTGTTTATCATGTTATCTTATGCTGTAAACAATGCAATGGCATGGAAAAATACAACAACGAAACCTTTCTGGGTCTCAGGGGAATATGCATATCTTTTAAAGCAGTATTGTGCAATTATAGTATATTCTTTGTAAAAACATTGCGTTTTGAGTAAAGTTTATGTTAAATTATAAGGCAATGAGAATCCTATATTGTTCCTTTATTTTGCCATATTTGATGTATTGTTTGGAGATATGGGGTAATTCTTATTTCACTAATTTAATGCCCTTATTTATTTTGCAGAAAAGGGCCATAATAATAATTAATGGAGTTGCTCCAAGAGAACATACAGGACTGTTTCTGGAGTCAGGACTACTCAAATTGAAGGATTTGGTTGCTTTACAAACTTTATTAGTTGTTCATAAAGCAAAACACTGCCTGTTACCGCATGGACTGCAAACCCTTTTTACCGTAAATAGTGAGACAAGCAAAATAAATAATGACTTTAAACAACCTTTTGCTGGAAATACCCTCAAACAAATGTGTTTCAGTTTCTGGTGTGAAAAGATGGAATTTTCTAGAAAATGATCTAAAATGTTGTTCAAACATTCTACAATTTAAAAACAAGTATAAACAGAGGATACTTAATTTATATAAAGATGAATGTGAAAATTGATTATAACAACAATGGTCTCGTTTTTGTTGCTAGAGTTGTCATCATTGTTGTTTTTGTTTGTTTAGTGTTGTGTAAGTGTAGCAGTGTGTTATCTGCGTTGTGTGTCGACTAAAAATCACCCTTGAAGGCGGCAATTCGTCCCATCAATCCTTTTGTTTGATCTGAAGTAACAAACAGACTATGAGGACTCGTGCAGCATTTAGAGCAGCGTGCGGCAGCAATGCACGACGCGCTCTGTAAACGATAAAAGGATACAATTAACGTAAACAAAACCACTTAAAGAAATACAATAATTAACTAAACATACTTGTGTCCATTACAGAGGGACTTAAAGTCACAATTTCACAACAAAAACAATCAGTTATAAGGGATACGGCCTTATTAAATCAGCACGTAAAATGTTATCTTTTGTCATGTCGGTGAGGCCATCTAATTTGTAATTTTATTTTATTATAAGAATGGGGTAGGAGTTTATACGATTTTTTTCTTCATCCTACTCCTGTTCTTCTTGTCATGGAATGGACTTTTGTTGTGTTTGTTGGATTTGATAAATTGCTGTTGTGGCATTTCGTGTTTCATTACCATGAAAAGAGAATAAATAAATGAAATGAAAAAATGAAATAGTGAATTCATGGAGTTTACATCGAGTAATAATACATTGTGCTACTTCTGCTTCAAAATAAACGTTAAAATTATATTGAATCCTCAGCGTTCCTGGTTAAAGATTTCTTAAATTATTCACAAAATTTTACTTATTCATTCCGAAAAAATGCGGGAAAATGAAACAAAGAAATGGAGTCGATGTGGGGGATGTTTGTAGATGGGCGTGATTAACATTTTAAAGCTTCTGATTGGATCGCCTACAAGTCAGTGAATGTTTAATGTGGCCAATGAGATCATTCTATGGGTTGGTCCAGGAAGACTCACAAGAGTGTCGTTCTTCCTCTTTGAAATTAGCATAGAGCAGTGTATAAAACCCGCTTGTAGTGATTCAGCGTTATTGTTCTTTAAGGATCATCGAGTGAAGCATCATGCCTGAACCAGCGAAGTCCGCACCCAAGAAGGGCTCGAAGAAGGCCGTCACTAAAACCGCCGGCAAGGGCGGAAAGAAGCGCAGAAAGTCCAGGAAAGAGAGCTACGCGATCTACGTGTACAAAGTCCTGAAGCAGGTTCATCCCGACACCGGGATCTCCTCCAAGGCGATGGGAATCATGAACTCTTTCGTCAACGACATCTTCGAGCGCATCGCCGGTGAAGCGTCTCGTCTCGCTCACTACAACAAGCGCTCCACCATCACATCGAGAGAGATCCAGACCGCCGTGCGTCTGCTGCTGCCCGGAGAGCTGGCCAAACACGCCGTGTCTGAGGGCACAAAGGCTGTGACCAAATACACCAGCTCAAAGTAGAGCGAGTCAACACAACACGATACAAAGGCTCTTTTAAGAGCCACACATATTATCCTTTAAAGAGCAGTTATTGCACATTTAATCACCTGCATGTAGAGGATGGTGCCGTAGAACAATAAGCTGTTATTTTAAGACATTTCTGGCTGTTTTCACAGTAAAGGCTTAAGCTCCCAGACTAAAATTCATGTCATAATTATAAAATTGACTTATTTCAAGGGTTTAATTCTATATTTTTGCTGTAAGATAAGCTTTTAATTCAATTAGCTGTTTTTTTTTAATAGACTAATGATGAGACTCAGATGAAAAACTTCTGTTCTAATGGCATATTGGCTTTTGTCTTCAGCAAATGTCATTAAGGCAAAAGCATTATTTTCATTAATATTTATATTTGAATATTTTTTTTCTTCTGGGCAATCCAGCTTCTTGTCTCTGATGTTTACAGTAGTAACTGAGGTAGTTCATCTTCCTCTTCCCTAATAATAGAATCAGTTCCAGGTGTTTTTGTAGTATATCAGAGGTCTGTGCGCTGCACTATGATTCTTTACTAGCTGTTCACAAATGTTGACAACCTACAAATGTATTTTAAATGAATAGAATAGCGGGTCAATATTAACAATCATGAGTGTCAAACAATGTTCAAGCTGTCTGTCTGTTTTTGTTTATTTATAAATCTGTAATGTCAACTCCATTTCACATATAGTGTGTAGCCTATGTCATGAAGAGGACATCATGTTGTGTAACACAGGTAAACATATATTTAACTATTTACTTGTATAATGATTTTTATTATGCTGCTCTGTTTATGTTTATGTTTTCTGTATTAAAACATTGTCAGTCAAAACCGCTTCAATAACACTACACTACCACGAAGATAAAAATCCTATCTTTAAACCTGTCCTTCGTGGCATGTTGAGGCGTCTGCCCAAATTATAACACAGTCGATGATTATTCAACAAAAAACCCTATACATTTTACCATTGGGCTATTCAGAATAGCTCAAAGTAGCTATATGAATATACTTTTATATATAATATTATATTATTTTAAATTATATTTATATCATTGTTTATATTATAAACAATGAAGCCAAACAAATTTATTTGAAGTCAAACTTAAACTACAAAACTCAGCACGAATACAAATGTTTCCATATTTGCGATGTAAATTTTGGTTGCATTATTAATTACGTAAACATGGCTTAGTACTTTAGGCCTGTTCCAGTATCCACGTAAAATATCATCCCTCACACGAGCATAAATGTGTTTAGCAGCACAGCTGTCTGATCAGGGACCCAAAGGCTCTTTTAAGAGCCACTCATATTCTCCCTTAAAGGGTTAGTTCAGCCAAAAATTAGGTTTCTGTCATTAGTTATTCACCCTCATGTCGTTACAAACCCATTAGACCTTTGTTTTGTTTTCGGAACACAAATTAAGATATTTTTGATGAAATGAATGAGGCATTTACAGTATATAACGCTTTATATACTAGGCTACTGTACACTCAAAGCGCTTTACATTCCAGTCAGGGGAATCTCCTCGACCACCACCAGTGTGTAGCAACCACTGGGATGATGCGACGGCATCCACAGTACAACGGCACCAGTGCGCACACCACACACACACACACACACACACACACACACACACACACACACACACACACACACACACACACACACACACACACACACACACACACACACACACACACACACACAAGCTATAGGAGGAGAGGAGAGAGAGTGATAGAGCCGATTCAGTGGATGAGGATTATTAGGAGGCCATGATTGATAATGGAAGGTATTTGGCTCCAGGACTCCAGTGTTAAACCGCTACGCTTTACTAGAAGTGCCATGGGATTTTTAATGACCACAGAGAGTCAGGACCTCAGTATAATGTGTAATTGGTAAGATGGTCTGGCCTCACTAACAGCTCCTCCAGCAGAAGACTAGTTTACCCAGGAGTCTCCCATCCAGGTCCTGACCAGACTCAACCCTGCTGAGCTCCAGTGGGAAACCAGTGATATGGCCACAGGGTGATATGGCTGCTGGCCTCAAATCTCATATCTGAGAGCTTTCTGACCTAGACAATACAACAATCAGCAATTCAAGGCCCAGAAAGGTAGTAAATACAGCAAGCTTTTTTACCCGGTTACCGAAACACACTACTATTCTCGACGAGAATGTTGCACGAAGGCTGCCAAGACAAAACAGTCTCACTCCCTACTCGTCACATGTCTGACGCATGGTCAAGGGACCCTGGCGTCACTTTTTTGACGCACTGGGTATACCTTCGGCTTCATTTTTCAACGTGCGGGGCAGTCCCATAGACTTCTATAGAACTCAACAGCGTTGAAATTTGACGTCTTGGGTCGATCACCACACCGCAACCCGTTGTCTGCCTTGTGGGTCGAGACAACAATAAATAAAAATAAAAAGGAATAGGCTACCAAAATGATCTATGCCAGGGCGATTCAAATGGCGGCACCCAGATAATTTTTATCTGGCCCTCCATCTGGTGTTTGATGTTTAAAAACCCTCGCAATCTGATATCAAAGTGCCCTCAAAAGTTTAGCGTGTTCATCTGCGGTGAGTTTAACAACGCACATGGTGTGAAACCACATTCAGCGGTGAGTTTAACAACACTCAACTGCAGGTAAAACGGCATTCAGAGGTGAGTTTGACCAAAGCAACGCTCAACTGCAGGTAAAACGTAATTAAAAGGTGAGTTTAACAACGCTCCAATGCGCGTGCAAGTTTGCAGTTTAAGCGTTTTCTTATCATAGGTAAGACACTGCTTTATCTAGAGCATGCTGGATAACGTATTTTTATCGGAGGTTTGTTGATTTTAATATCAATTAAAATTATCAGTTTGTTGGGTTTATATATATATATATATGCAACGATTGTGTTCAATTAATCTTTTTTTTTTTCTTAAATCCTCTAAATTAATAACGCTGACGTCACCGTATGGGCGATCCCAAGGTCCATTGCGATTTTCCACTCGGTAAGTAGAAGGGTTAATTAATAGAGATGGATACTCTTCTTACATTTACACATCAAAAACTGTTGGATCAGGACAATAAATTGTGTTTAGAAACTTTAGATTTGTAAGGTGGCCCTTTCTTATGACGAGAAATGATAGACATAAAAAATATAGCTTTCTGCACCAAATGTGCAGGCTAGCAAAGTTAGCTAATTGAATTCAAGTTCATTTTTGTCACATATTATCATGTAAGGTACAATCATAGGGGAATGTAAGATTTTCATACTGAGACATACCGTGTTAGCTGTAATGTATGTCTGTGTTGGGATTCTTCTTGTGGTTGTGTGTCGTTGCTCTTTGCCCAGTGTTTTGTGCCCATTTATACACATGCTAGTCAGTGTAATTTATAACTGTGTCTATGCTATGAAAGCATAGACATGAAAATAAAAAAGCACATTAACAAATTAAATCAGTGTTAATTAAAAGCTAGTGTTGTAAACTACTGACTGCTGAGGGAACTTTTTGATTAAAATGATCACAGGGAAAAAGTTAAAGAAATGTGTTTCCTTGTTAATACAAAATTATAATTAATAACATAAACAGATTAAAAAATGGCACTGATTATCAGCCAAACTGGCATTTTGAATGGTTGGTATCAATATCAGACATGAGTGTCAAGATCAGTCTATACCTAGTGAGTTATTGTATTGTGAGTTTGCAGGCAACACCCAGCCCTACAGTATTCTGGCCTAATATTACTATAAGCACCCACAGACCTCCCCACCACAGCCCAAAGCATGGGCAAACTAGACCAACATTTTCTCAAGTTCTTAAACCTTTCAGTTATTTAGTATTTATGTAGTTGTATGTAGCATGATCTTCAAATCTGAATTTATTATCTTTCCCTTCTCTCAACAGGTTCCCTAGTCCCTTCATCATTTACTTCAAAACCTCAGCTTCGTTACAAAGCAAAAACAAAGGCACTTTTAAGAGCCACTTTTGTCTAGTTAATTGTTGTTAGTCTGTCTGGTTCTCTGTTGTTCTTGCGCTTTTGCTCTTCCCCCCTATCCCTTTAGTGTTGTCTTGTTTGTCTTTGTTCATCATGAGTGACAATTCCAATTTCAAACAGGTCCTTAATGGGCTTGATGAGCTTGTTGAACATTCTAAATTAAATTATGAACTCCAGATCTTGGAAGATTTCATCAATAAGATGCCGGGAGAACAGGAGGCAGCACCATCCAACAGCCATCAACCGGTCCAGGAGGCAGCACCATCCACTAGCTCATTTATCCTTCGTCCTGTTATGGAGTCATATTTGAAAACTTTTTGCCTACTACATTTCCGGCAACCTTAAAATGACAATAATAATAATAATAATAATTAACCATAAATGTAAAAAAACTAGAAATTAAACTTAAATTCTTAAAGTTTCATAAAACCTGGGGAACAACTTTAAGCATTGTCCTTGAACTTTGAAAACGTCAGAAAATACAGCTAAATAACTAAAGAATACATATATAAAGGGCCATTCACACCAAAAACGATAACTATATAAAAAAAATATTGTACTCGTTAATATGATAAACTATAACGACATTGAGAACAATATCGTTGGGGATCGCTTTTAAAGCGATTTTGAGAACAATAAAAAGAAAAGCTAACAACCAATAAGAACCTATCACATCTTAGCCATCACATTTATTAACACAAGGTGAGACTTTGCTTATAGCTGGTCAGTCTGTCTGGAGGCTTTTATCGTTATTATAATAGCCAGTCTAATATTTGTTGTCCCGTGGCTACATGTTATGACACGCCAGGCGGCTACTGATAAACATGTTGTACGTGTAAAGTTAAATTCAGAGGCATCGTCTTGATTGCCATACTACCGTGTTTATTGTCCTCCACACAAATGCATTGTACATAACGTCCACAAATTCTCATGGGTTTCAGTTCAGCAGTTCGGTACAGACAACAGCATTTACCAAACTCCGCCGTAGCGGTCAAAAACTTTTTTGCCCTTCCGGGTTCAACACTCTCAACTACCTGTTGAACCCTCACAAATATAGTTAAGCCTACAGCACCATCTAGTGGACCAACAAACACCCATTTGGCTCCTTCACACCGGCCCCTAATTGGCATAATAAACAAACATGACAATTTTTTTTTTTTTTAAATAATAACCATAAAGGAGACCAAATTAGTTCCTCATAAGTGGCTTACACAGTCATTAGACTTCATATACCATGCACAGCTTAGAAATTGGTCTCTCAATAACATTGGATTTAGTTTTCAACTTAACAGATCTCACAAGGTCATGACTATCTGGAAAGACTTCCAAAACTTTTCCAAGAGGCCAGGATCCTCGAGGGGCAGATGGATCCATAATGGCCACAATATCTCCAACCGCAAGATTTTTCCTCTTCTCATTCCATTTTTGTCTTTCTTGAAGCAAGGGTAGATATTCTCGAACCCATCTCTTCCAGAAAAGATCAGCCAGATATTGTATCTGCTTCCATCGCCTCCTCCCATACTGATCCTCTGGCTTAAAAATCCCAGGAGGAAATGATGGCTTTCCTCTAAGCAGGAGCAGATGGTTTGGTGTTAAAGGCTCCAAGTCATTCGGATCGTCTGAAAGCCTTGTAATAGGGCGATCGTTCAAAATGGCTTCAGCTTCGCACAACACTGTATTTAGCCCATCATCATCCAGGGTTTGTTGACGCAGCACTGAGTTCAGCACCCTTCTCACCAGGCGGATCATTCTCTCCCAAACACCACCAAAATGTGAGGCAGCAGGTGTGTTAAAAGTCCAATTAATTTCTACCTGTGCCAAGAATGAACTTATTGTATCCTGGTCCAATTTAACAAGAGCTTCCTTCAGTTCTCTCTCAGCTCCAACGAAATTCGTTCCATTGTCAGACCACAGATGCTTCACTTGTCCTCTTCGACTGATAAATCGTCTTAACGCGTTTATACAGGAATCTGTGTCAAGCGTAGCTGCTACCTCCAAATGAATGGCTCGACTCGCCAGGCAGGTGAATATAACGCCATATCTTCTGCAGCATGTTCTTCCTCTTTTAATTTCAATTGGTCCAAAGTAATCAACCCCTGTATTGGTAAAAGGGGGATGGTCTGGGAGAATCCTTGCAGCAGGTAAGTCAGCCATTTTTTGCAATAAGAGACGTCCATTGTATCGCCTGCAGATACTACACTGTCCAATAATCCTTCTCACAGCAGAATTTCCCTTTGTAATCCAGAACCTTTTTCTTACAGCTGACAGAGTATGAGCTCGTCCGGAATGTCCGAGAGTTTGATGAAAACATTTGAGGATTAGTTCAGAGATGTGTTGTTCTTTGGCCAGGATTATTGGATGTTTAGATTCCTCTGGCATTGCACTTCTATGAAGTCTACCTCCAACTCTCAAAAGCCCATCCTCCAAAACAGGATCCAACACATAGATGGAACTCTGACGGCTCACTCTGGTGTTCTGCGATAGAGCTTCAATCTCAAGCTTGAACCTTTGTTGCTGGCAGTACGAAATAATGAAGAACTCTGCCCTCTGTAGCTCTGCAATGGACAGCCTACTGCTCTTTAGGTCATTAATGGTCCTCTGACGCCCTCTTGTGTTCATTTTGTGCACAACTGGATTTTTTCTCACTGGGATGTCCAACTGTTTTCTACATTTACACTTCTCTTTCAACACACTCTTCAGCTTCAAGTACCAGGCCACTGCCCTTTTAAGTCTCCTCCAGTCTGAAAAGTGTGCAATAAGCTGGTCTGTGGGAGTAGGAGTTTTAATGCTAATTGCATAGGCCGCAGCCTCCTTCCTGACCTCCTTGTCTCCAACATCCAAAGCCACATCCAACACGTTTTCAGGCCACTTTTCTTCTTCTTTCCACAAAAATGCTGGACCTTCCAACCACGCCCTAGTTTTCAGGAAGTCTGAGACCTTCAGTCCTCTAGACACATAATCAGCTGGATTTTCCTTTGTACTAATGTGTTTCCATTGCGTGGGTTCAGACAACTCTCTGATGGTTGCAACTCTGTTAGCTACAAATGTGTGAAAGCGCCTGTCCTCATTATTAATGTATTTCAACACAGATGTGCTATCAGTCCAAAACACAGATTTTTCCAATTGTATGTTCAGCTCTGCCTTGACCATCGCATCGATTTTTACAGCCAGAACGGCTGCAGACAACTCAAGCCGCGGAATGGTTATGGTCTTCAATGGTGTTACTCTGGCCTTGCCAAGGAGAAAGGCAACATGGATGATGTTTTCCTGATTTGTCATACGAATGTACGTAACGGTACCATAGCCTGCTTCACTGGCATCTGAAAAATTGTGTAATTGTGCATGATTTATGGTTCCAAATCCGACAGGTTTAATGCATCGGTCCACACTAAATGCAGCCAGCAGGGTCAGCCCCTTCAGCCATCCTTTCCATTGATGTAAAACGTCTTGCGGCAAAGCATCATCCCAGCTGCAGCCTCTTTTACACAATTCTTGCTGCATCAGTTTTGCCTGCAATGTCACTGGCGACAGAAACCCCAAAGGATCAAAAACAGAACTGTTGACAGACAGCATTCCACGCCTGGTCAGGGCCTGATGTTTCAGTTCCATCTTAAACTTGAAAGCATCACTTTCCACACACCACTGGAGACCCAGAGCTCTTTCCATTGGAAGCTTATCGATATCCAGATCCAACATATTTAAATCCTTAGCTCTTTGTTCTTCTAAAACGGCTTGCAAAACAACGCGACTGTTGCTTACCCATTTTTCCAACGTGAAGCCTCCCTTTTCACACAGCGCCACAAGATCATTTATCATCTTGATTGCTTCCTTGTCGGTAGCTAAACTCTTTAGGCAATCATCAACATAAAAGTTATGTCTAACAGTTTCTGAGACCTCTGCTGGAAATTCGTTCTGATTGTCTTTGGCAGTTCTCTTTAAGGCATATGCTGCACAGCTTGGAGATGAAACTGCTCCAAACAAGTGCACCATCATCATGTAAGGCACTGGTTCTTGTGTAGTGTCTCCTTTTGGCCACCAGAGAAAGCGGAGGAAATCTCTGTCATCTTCAGGCACACGCACCTGATGGAACATGGCTCTAACGTCTCCCATGATGGCTATTGGTTCCTGTCTGAACCTCATAAGGACTCCCAGAAGTGTGCTCGTGAGATTGGGCCCTGATAATAGCTCACTGTTCAGAGACACTCCCTTAAATGTTGCAGCACAATCAAACACCACACGTAGTGCTCCCTTTCCAGAGGTGGACAGTAACGAAGTACATTTACTTGAGTACTGTACTTAAGTACACTTTTTGAGTATCTGTACTTTACTTGAGTATTGTTTTTTCTGGAAACTTTTTACTTTAACTTCACTACATTTGAAAGACAAATATCGTACTTTTTACTCCACTACATTTCTGTCAATGTCCTTGAGTAGAAAGTAGTTATGTTTGTCAGGGCATGATTTCTTCGGTTTCTAAAACGTGATTGTTTTTTTTTTGCGGCTGACAGACAAGCCTATCGGTAATCACTCCTGTAGGGTCACGTGTCGTGAAGTTTGACGATTAGTACGATTTCTCTTTACTAGTGATCTGTGAGAGACAGTATCGTTGTCACAAGTAATGGTTTGAAAGTTTGGTTTTCATGGCAAATAAATGTTTATGTTGTGCTGTTTGTTAAAGCAGTATTGCTGTTGAGCAGTTATACAGTTATGGTTGTAGCTAGTTTTTTTTTAAATTATTTACAGACCACTTGATTCAAATGTGCATGAATGGATACACATAGATGTGTACTTCTTTTGTTGGGGTGGTAGGAGTGTTAAATAAAAAAAATGAAGATGATTATGGCTGTCTTTTTTATAAATTCAGTTGTTTAATTTCTATAGGTTTTGTGACATTCTAAAAGCTCCACACTACAAAACTACAAACTGGTCAGTGTATTCACTAGGTTGCTTCAGAGGCATAAGGTCCTGTAATAATGCAACAATAATATAACAATGCATTGACATTTACTTTGTACTTTTGATACTCAAGTACTTTTAAAAACAAGTACTTCTGTACTTTTACTTAAGTAAAAATCGGTCTTTACAACTTTTACTTGTAACGGAGTAATATTTGACCAGTAGTATCTGTACTTTCACTCAAGTAAGGAAGTTGTGTACTTTGTCCACCTCTGTCCCTTTCTAGGGTGATGGACTCCATGATGAGGGATATACCAAATTCTTCCATTGTTACAACGTAATAGGTGTTCAGGTACAGGCTCTGCATAGCTGCATGAGATGATGTTGTTCATGTACACTACATACTCCTGGTGAAAGTACTGGTTGAATTTAAATCGCTTTCTAAGGCTTTGTATTCTTTGTTTGGCCACAACAAGATTATTTGGTAAACCGACATCCATCCTTTTGAAAGGTAGGTTCAGACAGTACTTTCCTTCCTGCATTACTGCAGATGTGTCCATAATGCTGAGAAACTTTAGATCTTCTCTGGACATTTCCTGTTTGTTGGTTGGGTTCTCACAGAAATCCTGGTTATAATGGTTCTTGAGCAGTTCCTCCAGCTTGGTCACAGATATTCTATTCACTGTTACCGATGAGCCTTCCTGATCACCATTGCCATCTAATTGACAATTAACCACCCAGCCGAGGACAGTTCTAACAGCATATGGACCATTTCCCTGGCTGTTGATGACTTCCCAGGGTTCCAGTAACTTGGGGGCATTAACACCAATCAAAAGGTCAATTTCAGACTGAATGGATGGCATATAAACCTCTGTCAAATATGGCCACTTTATTAGGTCTTCAGATGTTATCATGTCATCCCTAGTAACAAGCATTTGTTTCTGTGTGATGACTTCTGGCAGCGGACAGAATGTGTTACTATCCAGCCCGGCCACCTCAAGATTAAACAGTGAAAATGCTGTACTTGTTTTAGATTGACCCATTGTTCGAAGCAGGACCTGTGTTCGCTTTCCAGTGAGGTTCAGTTCGTGCATCAGCCGTTCAGAACAAAATGTACCGGTGCTGCCTGGATCCAAGAACGCATATGTTTGGATGGTACGATGCCCTTTCACTGCCTTGATTTTTACAGGAAGCACTGACAGCATGCCACGATCCTTTCCGGCCCCTGTATGGCCACATATTGTGGGTGAAACTGGCAGGGGTTCCGGTGTTTCTGCTCCATGCTCTGCTCCATGCTCAGAGGAAGGCATTTGTTGTTTTACGTGCAACGCTGTTGGATGGGTTTTATTGCAAATTTCACATGTTAAGCGTTCCACACAATTCCTACTGATGTGGCCCCGTTGCCGACAGCCAAAACACACTCCTCTTCTCTTTAACAAAAACATTTTATCTTTGTGCAGTTTTCTTTCAAATTCTTTGCAATCCTCTAATGGGTGAATTTGTGAACAACAAACACAAGGCTCATCTTCATTTCCTTCTATTGCAGCACAGGTCTGTTTAGATTCTTCAGGAGCACTCACCGATGTTACAGTGCTGGCCACAACATTTCTTTTAATTTTGGTACTCAGCTGTGGCCTTTGCTGATGCTGGCTAAGAAGTGTTGTACTTAAACTATAATCTTGCAAGTCACCAAAAAACGGGTCTAATAAGATCTTGACATGACGCTCGATAAATGCAACCATATCACTGAACCCAGCCCTATATCCAGTTGTCTCCAAAATATCATGGGCCCTACTTCTCCAGTGCTCTCGTAATTTATATGGAAGTTTTGCAAGGATTGCTCTCATATTCCCAGGCATGTTGAGCTCTTGCACATATTCCAGCTCGTTCATCACATTACAACAACCATGCAGAAATAGGGAATAACTCTGCAGTGCTCTTGTGTCCTCAGTTCTTATCGTTGACCAAGAAAGGGCCTTACTAATATATGCAGTTGCAGCTTTGAATGGATTTCCAAAATGTTCCTGTAACAAAGTTTTTGCTACGGTATAACCGTGATCCGGGTCCATATGTTGGCAACTGCGCACCAGCTCACGAGGTTGACCTCTAGTAAACTGTTCCAGGTAGTATAAACTGTCCGCTTGAGTTGCTTTCATTTCCACTCCGTGTTCAAATGCTTTAATAAAGGCTCTATATTGCAGAGGATCGCCATCAAATACAGGAATGTCACGTGATGGTAAAGTCATTAACTGCTGCTGCTTTACCAAAGCTGCTGTGATTTCAGTTTGTCGGTTCATGATGGTAAGAAATTCTCCAGGTAACTGTAGACTGGTTGTTAATGGAGTTATATTATCATTGTATGTATAATGCTCCCTTTGCAGTTTGGTTCCACTGGGTTTACGTTGTTCCACCACAAGGGGGGCCGTTGTCACAGTTTCATTTGGTCTGACATCCACCGGTTTGGTTCCCATTAATGCCACCCTTGGTTCGTTCTGTTGTTGAGATTGAATTTTATCGTCCCTTTTAACTATTTGAATGTCCACATCATTTTCAGGTACAAACTCTTTGGCAATGGGATTCAATTCTTTTACCAATCCTACCTCCTTTGATCTCCCTTTATAACATGAGCTTGTTCCAGTTGACTTTGTTTGTGAAGTAGACTCCAGCATAGAATTATACATTTCCATCTGATAATCACATTCTGCCATCTCGGTCTTCAGTGCAAGCAGCTCCTTCCTTCTTCTCAACTTCTCCTCCTCCTCTTCTATAGCATGTCTTTCTTCCATGGCTTTCATATGTGCCAATACTGATGCTCTTTTAGCTGCTGCTTTTAACTTAGCAGATGAAATGGTGCTGAATTTAACACCTTTTTGTGACCGTCTACTGCCAACATTTGACACACTGTCATGAGGACTTATATCATCATCAATGCACTCATCATTTTTGTTTGTTTCAATTTGAGAGAGCCACTTATTCACACTAGAAACACACTCATTATTGGGAATCATTTTGGCTTTAAACCATATTTCATGCTTTTCTTTTTCATCACATGGCAATAACTCCAACAAGGATTCATGTACATTTTTGGCATCATCACATACCCTTTTTAACACATCAACAGTACTCAAAACATTTATGTTATCACCTTTAGACATTAAATCATGAATCTCATGTCTTATATTACCCGTTTTATTCAATTTTAACCTTCGTTTGTTTTGCAATTTATCAAGTTTTTCAATCAGAGCCTTTTCTGTTAACTTAACAGTGCGTTTTTGAGTTTCCCCACCGCACACCACCTGCTCAGTCTCAGTATTGTTCTCCATTTCTACAGTGCGTGATTCCATTTGAAATGTCAATCCGTAACGTACATCGCAATGAGAGTTCACTTGAGTTCGGCGCAACGGTAATTAAAGTCACTTATGCTTCAAACGAAAAAAGGTCAACACTCAAATGTACCTTTCAAGTGCCGAAAATCGCAAATACCAATGCATTGGATTTAATGTGTGCACACAATTTGCCATCAAAGGATGTATCGCTACTCATACCTCGTCGGGCGCCTTAACTGTCATTCACCGTCGTCCAGCCTGACAAATGAAGAGTCTCCATGATACTCCAGCTTGACTCCTCGGCTGCCGTGATCCACTGCCCTCGATCAGCTCCCCCGGCTGTGGTGCTCCACCGCCCCCATTCCGTTCCTCGGCTGCCGCGGTCCACCTCGATACCCAGCTCAGTAGTGCTAGCCCAGTTAACAGACGCCTCACATATTCGTGCCACACTGTCGTCCAACGACGTCTTCGCCGCTCGGTTCCCAAGGCATCAAAGTTCAAACAAAGTCCAAACAGGCAAGTTTTTGACAGTATAATAGCCAGTCTAATATTTGTTGTCCCGTGGCTACGTGTAATGACACGCCAGGCGGCTACTGATAAACATGTTGTACGTGTAAAGTTGAATTCAGAGGCATCGTCTTGATTGCCATACTACCGTGTTTATTGTCCTCCACACAAATGCATTGTACATAACGTCCACAAATTCTCATGGGTTTCAGTTCAGCAGTTCGGTACAGACAACAGCATTTACCAAACTCCGCCGTAGCGGTCAAAAACTTTTTTGCCCTTCCGGGTTCAACACTCTCAACTACCTGTTGAACCCTCACAAATATAGTTAAGCCTACAGCACCATCTAGTGGACCAACAAACACCCATTTGGCTCCTTCAGTTATAGTTAATAGTTCCTGGAATGAACTGCTCTTTAGCCATCAGATTCAGTGATTTCATAGCCGAAATTTAGCCTAATTATCCTACTGCCTAGCCTAAAGGTTATTGAAGCAGGTTGTGAACAGTGATGGGGGGGATAAGCTACCTGGGCTGCCCACTGATGTGTGTGTGTATTCATCTCTCCTCAAGTGTGTATTGCTCATTGCTTTACTCCTAAAGTGTGCGTGTTAAGTACTGAAAGGTATGCATGCGAGGACAATCTCCTTTGTGTATCAGACTGGCCACTGAAAATTACTCACTATTAACTACGGTAATTGACTGCACTTAAATTCACCTAAAGATTTCTGTATTTCATGAATAATGATTACAAAAAGGAGAAATTCATACATAGTGTGCTAAGACCACAGTTAACTTACACTTTCGTTTTTTTTTTGGGGGGGGGGGGGTTGTTCCTTCACAGGGTGTAAATCTAAAATATAAAACGTCTCCTTTTCCTGGGCCTGAGGGTGTGGATCGGGCTGGGCCTGAGGGTGTGGATCGGGCAGGGCCTGAGGGTGTGGATCGGGCTGGGCCTGAGGGTGTGGATCGGGCTGGTCCTGAGGATGTGGATCGGGCTGGGCCTGAGGGTGTGGATCGGGCAGGGCCTGAGGGTGTGGATCGGGCTGGGCCTGAGGGTGTGGATCGGGCAGGGCCTGAGGGTGTGGATCGGGCTGGGCCTGAGGGTGTGGATCGGGCAGGGCCTGAGGGTGTGACTCGGGCTAGGCCTGAGGGTGTGACTTGGGCTGGGCCTGAGGGTGTGGATCGAGCAGGGCCTGAGGGTGTGGATCGGGCTGGGCCTGAGGGTGTGGATCGGGCTGGGCCTGAGGGTGTGGATCGGGCTGGGCCTGAGGGTGTGGATCGGGCTGGGCCTGAGGGTGTGGATCGAGCAGGGCCTGAGGGTGTGGATCGGGCTGGGCCTGAGGGTGTGGATCGGGCTGGGCCTGAGGGTGTGGATCAGGCTGGGCCTGAGGGTGTGGATCGGGCTGGGCCTGAGGGTGTGGATCGGACTGGGCCTGAGGGTGTGGATCGGGCTGGGCCTGAGGGTGTGGATTGGGCCTGAGGGTGTGGATCAGGCAATGTCGTCATGGAGTTCCCTACAATATTGCATGTGAATGTTAATTTTCAATATTTCACCATCATAAAAAAAACAGGCATGACTTATATTACACAAATCCTACCTTCTTTGATCAATACAAAATTGTAGGCCTTTCTCATGGTGGCCACAATTTTTAGGTTGTCCTCAGTGGGTAGCAGATGGGTCACCACATCAGACACCCACTTTCCAGAGGCCTTATCTTTCTTTGCGAAAAATAGAATTGGGACATAGCCCAATGCACTTAGTTTTTTCACCTGTAATACATAAATGCCGACAGCAAACATTAGTTCTCTTACGAGAGTATCTCTCGTACTGCGTAATATCTTACGCTACGGGGAAAACCTTTTTTCCACGAGATATTGAAGCAAAAAATTATCCTTAATTTTAAATTAATGTAAAACGCTGTGCAGCAGCATGCAGACATAGGCAAGACGGCTCGCGCGCCTATTGGCTGCCCTGCGGCAACAGCAGCAGCCTATCGAGTGAGGCGCTGCGTGACATCATCCAATGGGGGCATTTCGCGCCCATCTCGTCACGACCCACCAGAAAAGGCGCAATATCGCCCTATAAATATAGCTCGATAAGGCTGGTACACTGATTTTCATCTCTTCAGCGAAGCATCACGCATGGCTGGATCCAGAGTGAGAAGCAATCGCCGTCTGAGGAAAAGCACACAGCGGGACGAGCCACTGAGCCTGAAGTCGCTGGCATCGCCGCCTTTAGCCGCCGTACCTGCTACGCTTTCCGGCGTTATATCCTTTTCATACTGTGTGTGTGTGTTCGCCGCTGCGACACACATTTTTTCACTGTCTCTCTACTAAAAGAGCTGCGTCTTTTTCAAGATGCAAGGATCCTGCGGCTCGTGCCGAGCCACACTCAGCGACGGGGACCGTCATGTTATCTGAGTTTCCTGCCTGGGTGAGGATCATGCGGCTCTCGCTCTCGTCGACGGTGGATGCCCTCACTGTGAGCTACTGCCTATGGTGACTCTGAGGACTCGCCTGGCATCCTTCTCAGAGCCTGCACTTCAGCCCGCTGTAGCGCCGCGCCGTAAAAAGCGCCGTTCGCCCGCCAGCTTCGCCGGCATCGCTCGAGTCCCTCCCCGACGGACAGCGGCCACCGTCCGCCGCCGCTTCCGCCATTGAGGTCGACGAAACATCCGAGGTCTGTTCTCTCCTGGCTTCAGATAGTGAGGAATGGGCGAGCTCTGTGGACCTCCCCTCTGCTATCTGCGAGCCTTCTGGAAAACGAGCGGGCATTGAGTCAGAGCTGATGCGTCTGCTCTCTCAAGCCGTCGACAACCTCGGCCTCGAATGGAAGGCGCCCGCGCAGCCTGCGCGCAACCGACTGGACGGATGCTTCCTCAAGAAGGACCACGCGCCGTCACAATCCAGGCCCGCACCTTTTCTTCCTGAGCTTCACGAAGAAGTCGCGAGGTCCTGGGGCGCCCCCCTCTCGGCCAGGGTGCGTACTTCTGTCTCGGCTGCATTCTCCACTGTGGACGGTGCGAAAGACAGAGGATACCTTTCTCTTCCCCCAGTGGAAGCAGCGGTAGCTTCCCATCTCTGCCCGCCCTCTGCTGGACGGCGAGTGTAGACGACGCTACCATCTAAAGCCTGCCGAGTGACGTCAACCATGCACGGTCGCGCTTACACCGCCGCCGGGCAAGCCGCGTCAGCTTTACACACAATGGCCGTCTTGCAGATCTTCCAGGCCGACCTTCTCCGAAAAATGGACGAGGAAGGCGCTGAATCGATCAGCGTTGCAGACTTATGGAGCGCTACAGACCTGGCTCTGCGCGCCACTAAATCAGCTGCACAGGCCATTGGGCGGAACATGGCTTCTCTCACCGTGGCTGAGAGACATCTGTGGTTGACGCTGTCTGAAATGACTGAAGCGGAGCGCTCGGTATTCCTCGACGCGCCCATTTCACCAGCTGGCCTCTTCGGATCTGCCGTCAAAGATTTCGCGGACAGATTCCAAGAGGTACAAAAGACATCGCAGGCGATGAAGCACTTCCTTCCGAAGCGCTCTAGTTCCGCAGCAGGTCGCTCTAAACCGCCGCCTGCCCGGAGCTCCCAGCCGCAAACAGCACCACCCGCCGCCGCTGCTTCTCAACGCCGCCAGGCCCGAGAACAGAGACCGCGCTCTCGCTCTGCTGGACGCCGCCCCCCGCAGTGCGGGCCCCGGCCGAGGATTGAGATCAAGCCCGAGGTCTCAAAGCCTTCCTAGCCTCTCTAGGAAAGCGACGGTGTTCAGATCCCGCTGCGGCCGGATTTTCACAGAAACATTTCGCTCGTCCAGTTCCATGCAATGTGACTGTTCCAGCATATTTAGCAGTCAACAAGCCGGTCCAGTTACCCGCTTGCCTGCACACAAAAGCCGTTTTTACGGCTACCCAGATAAATCCAATAAAAAGTGTATTTTCTGGTGTTCCGGCCACGGCCGATGGTGTTATAAGTGTTGTAAGAATGCCCACGTCTCAGTGCCCATTCCCACACGCAGACACAGCCCGCCACAGTACAGGGCTAGCACAAATAAAATCGACCCATGTCGATTGTGCAATGAATGTAGTGTACGTGCCCACAACACAGGGCCCACAAACACTACACGAAGCATGTCCCGCGGTTTCTGTAAAAACGAAACCAACACATTTTCAGTCGGCAGTGTTCTCAGTGCAGCGAGTGTGCCCGCTATCCCGCGCCCACATTCCCTCACAGACATGCCGAACCCCACGGGGCTCGTCCCGCTCGCCTTCTCTCCACAACCCGTCAGAGAGAAGCTGAGCGCGGTCGGGCTGGCCGCTGTGATCAGCGCACCCCCCGCCTCGCACACAGTGTTTATTTCTCAGCACACCGGAGCTCTCCGGCCGCCGCTATGCCGCGGGCAGAGCCCAGATTTCATTCTACCTCTAGCTATTCATACAGATGCGTGGGAAAAGCTTCCCGGGGTATCAGAATGGGTGCTGAACACTATAAAAAGAGGCTATTCGCTACAGTTCACTCGACGCCCCCGCCTTTGTGCGGCGCGAGTCGAAACGACGGTAAAAAACGAAGTATCTCATCTACTTCGAGCCGAGATAGCGAAACTACTGAGCAAAGGGGCTATAGAACATCTCGAGAATCTGGGTCTCACAGTCAATTGGGCGAAAAGCTCGCTGTCTCCCAGCCAGAAAATATCTTTTCTGGGAACAGTGCTGGACTCGCTATCTATGACAGCGCGTCTGTCACCAGAGCGCGTACAGGACATTCAGCGCGCCGTGAAATCTTTTCACCGCGGCTCAATTGTCCAGCTCAAAAGGTTTCAGAAAATGCTGGGTATCATGGCCTCAGCAACTTCAGTGCTCCAGCTGGGTCTGCTTCGCATGCGCCCACTGCAGCCGTGGCTGAAAGCGCGAGTTCCGCCCAGGGCATGGACCGCTGGTCGGTTTCGCCTCCGGGTCGATCTGAAATGCGTCTCAGCTTTGGAGCCTTGGAAAAAAACCGACTGGTATCAGTCAGGTGTGAGTCTGGGGACTCCCTCGAGTGTAAAGGTCGTGTCCACAGACGCCTCCACCTCGGGATGGGGAGCGCTGCTCGAGGGCAGACCGTTCTTTGGCCAGTGGTCAGAATGGGAAAAGCTCCTACACATAAACTGTCTGGAAATGATGGCAGTCGACAACGCGCTACGGCGCTTCTGTCCCCAGATAAAGGGTCACCACGTCTTGGTCCGGTCGGACAACATGTCAGTGGTGGCGTACATAAATCGCCAGGGCGGCATCAAGTCCCGAAACCTTTACAGGCTAACGGAATGCCTCCTGGTCTGGGCTCAGCACAACCTGCTTTCACTGAGAGCGGCGCATGTGCCTGGTCACCTGAATCTGGGACCAGACAGGCTGTCCAGAGACAATGTCCCAGCAGGGGAATGGTCGCTGCACCCGCAGACGATCCAACTGCTGTGGGAGACATTCGGCAGAGCGCAGGTGGACTTGTTCGCGTCTCACGAGAACGCTCACTGTCCGAAATATTTCTCCAAGAGCAAGGACGCGCTGGCTCACGTTTGGCCCCACCGTCCCCTCTATGCTTTTCCCCCCGTCTCGCTCCTGCCTCAAGTGCTGGAACGAATCAGGGAAAATGGATGCCCAGTGCTGCTTGTGGCTCCGCTCTGGACAAACCAGACGTGGTTTCCAGTCCTGATGCGGCTGACCAGCACTGCCCCGTGGCCAATACTACTGAGGAGAGACCTCCTCTCTCAGGCCAAGGGCTCGATTTGGCATCCTCGCCCGCAACTATGGTCCCTGCACGCATGGGCCATCAACGGGTACCCGCTAACCTCCTGGAGGGAGTGTTGAACACGATCACGCAGGCAAGAGCCCCGTCTACAAGACGGCTCTACTCCTCGAAATGGTCCGTGTTCTCTGCCTGGTGTCAAGCTCAGGGCTTTTCACCCGTAGGCTGCGGGGTCACGGAAGTACCTTCCTTCCTTCAAGAGCTGCTGGATAAGGGCAGGACCCCATCCACGCTCAAAGTGTACGTGGCGGCCATAGCAACGTTTATAAAACCTGTGTCTGGCCAGTCACTGGGGAAAAACGACCTAGTCGTGCGGTTCCTCAAAGGAGCTCGGAGGTTGAACCCTCCTAGACCTCCTTCAGTCCCGGTGTGGGACCTTTCTCCGTTTTTGAATGCAATGAAAGGTGCCCCGTTCGAGCCAATCCAATTGTCAGACATGAAGCATTCGTCTTTCAAAATGGTGTTACTTTTGGCTCTCGCTTCAGTGAAGCGCATAGGGGACCTACAAGCGCTTTCAGTAAGCGCGTCATGTATGGAGTTTGGGCCTAATGACTCAAAAGTCATACTCAAACCGAGGCACGGGTACGTGCCCAAATCCCTCAACACACCGTTCAGGGCCCAGGTGATTTCCCTGTGCGCTCTCTCGGTTCATGATGAGGAGAAGGATGCGAGTCTCCTTTGCCCTGTCAGGGCACTGAGAGCTTATGTGTCCCGCTCGTCTGCCTTCAGGCAGACCGAGCAGCTCTTCGTTTTGTTTGGCGGACGTTCCAAGGGGCTGGCCGCATCAAAACAGAGCCTATCCAGATGGATAGTCGACGCCATAGCACTGACTTACACTTCCAAGGGCCTGCAGTGTCCTTTGGGTGTCAGAGCGCACTCCACGAGAGGCGAGGCCTCGTCATGGGCATGGTATAGTGGCGTTACCTTGCAAGATATCTGTACGGCCGCGGGCTGGGCCTCGCCGTCTACATTTATAAGGTTTTATAACCTAGAGGTTCCCGCCCTACAAGCCAAGCTTCTGTCGGTATAGAATTCAGTATTATCTGCCCCGCTGTGCCGGCCCAGATGCTGAGTTTCGCTGGTGCATCGCTCACTGAGCGATAAAACGGCTCCATGGGTGTTGAAAAACCCATTTTTTAACCAGATCAGGCTGAGCACGCTCACCCTGTCTGTGTGAAACACTAATTAACATAACTAGCTCCTATGGATGCTATTTTATGGGGAATGATGCTTATAGCCTCTCTTCTCCGACTCTCTGTGAGTCTATGGTGATTATGCACTACATGAGCCCCGGGCTACTGCCCTTAGGACTTTGGTGTCGGATCCCTGTACGCACGGCGTTTTGCATTGTGTTCCCCATAGCGTAAGATATTACGCAGTACGAGAGATACTCTCGTAAGAGAACGTACTCGGTTACTGACGTAACCTCGGTTCTCTCTAGAGAGGGAACGAGTACTGCGTATCTTGCCGTGCATACACAGCTCTGGTTCGCTTCGGCGATGAAAACCAGTGTACCAGCCTTATCGAGCTATATTTATAGGGCGATATTGCGCCTTTTCTGGCGGGTCGTGACGAGATGGGCGCGAAATGCCCCCATTGGATGATGTCACGCAGCGCCTCACTCGATAGGCTGCTGCTGTTGCCGCAGGGCAGCCAATAGGCGCGCGAGCCGTCTTGCCTATGTCTGCATGCTGCTGCACAGCGTTTTACATTAATTTAAAATTAAGGATAATTTTTTGCTTCAATATCTCGTGGAAAAGAGGTTTTCCCCGTAGCGTAAGATATTACGCAGTACTCGTTCCCTCTCTAGAGAGAACCGAGGTTACGTTAGTAACCGAGTACGTTATTCCCACTGCATTACTTTCCACCCTATTGGAAAAAAAAAGGAAATTCCCTTGCCCTATCACATAATATTAATGAAAGTGAAACAAATCATATTGCTTAATGAAATATGAGCATTTCTACTTACTGCAATATGGACAGAGTCCACCACTCTTCCCGCATTTCTGTTTTTTAGGACCCTTTCTAAAGATATCAACCACTTCCTGTCCAGGGTCACTTTTTTGGCCGCTACTTTCTTTTTTTGGGAGATGGCTGCGAAACAAGAGCTGCAGGTTTTGCGGCTCACCTCTGTTGGTAAAAGTATACCAAAGTGAGACATCAGATCCACAGTCACAGAGAAGAAGTAGAATCAATATACAGTTTAATTTGGCTGTATACAGGAAAGAGAGGAACACACGAAGCACAATGGAATTCAGAATATGCGTCTCTAGATTGACACAGGATTATTATTATTATTATTATCATACAGTGAAAGTGGCAGATGTAGGAGACACCCAGGCTAAATCAATGCTGCCTATGGCATTTGGTGCAAAACAAGCAATCAAAATTGATATCAACCAGACGCCTTAAATTATCACTGTTTTGTAACACAGAACACTTATCATACAGGGTTGTTTAGTAGGAGTATACTTTATAGTGTCCAATTGACCTAATAATGAGAAATGTATAACATTTAAAACCACATATTTGAATATTGGACATAATGCTCTATTCGACTTTCCCTCACCTGGTTAGGTGCTTGGCAGGAGGGGCAAGGCCTGAACTTCTTTCGAGACATTTTGAAATCTACACCACACACACACACACACATTTTCTAGAGTGCACTTTAGACAGTGTAAACAAACACAACACAACTTATTGGCATAATTGCTTTCTACCAAAACAATGAGAACGATTGAGCAGCTAACTTTAAGGTTAACTGTTAGCTAATTTAGTGTCACTGCAACAATAACCATGCACTTATATCAGTCTCTATGCCATGAATTTTCTACAGTGCACTTTACAGTGCACCTATTTTGGAAGCTACTATATATATATATATATATATATATATATATATATATATATATATATATATATATATATATATATGAATCAGTCAATCATTTATTACAGGATTACTTATTACATTATTTATGTACATATGAATTGTTTTATTTCATATTGAAAAATGTTGATGAGATACAATGTAGTAATTAATTTGTATTGTTATATGGATTTTTAACAATTAGGCTGTGAAACAAACCAATCTGGCAACACCGTTCTTCATTCTGAACATTTATAATGTTGGATAGTTGAGGGCTATGTAATAAAAATCTTTTATATAATTTTTTATAATGTCTTCTATCATTTCTTGTCATAAGAAAGGACCACCTTACAAATCTAAAGTTTCTAAACACAATTTATTGTCCTGATCCAAACGTTTTTGATGTGTAAATGTAAGAATAGTATCCATCTCTATTAATTAACCCTTCTACTTACCGAGTGGAAAATCGCAATGGACCTTGGGATCGCCCATACGGTGACGTCAGCGTTATTAATTTAGAGGATTTAATAAAAATAATAATTTTTAAAAAATGATTAATTGAACACAATCGTAGCATATTAAAATCAACAAACCTCCGATAAAAATACGTTATCCAGCATGCTCAAGATAAAGCAGTGTCTTACCTATGATAAGAAAACGCTTAAACTGCAAACTTGCAGGCGCATTGGAGCGTTGTTAAACTCACCTTTTAATTACGTTTTACCTGCAGTTGAGCGTTGCTTTGGTCAAACTCACCTCTGAATGCCGTTTTACCTGCAGTTGAGTGTTGTTAAACTCACCGCTGAATGTGGTTTCACACCATGTGCGTTGTTAAACTCACCGCTGATGAACGCGCTAAACTTTTTAGGGCACTTTGATTTTAGATTGCGAGGGTTTTTAAACATCAAACACCAGTTGAAGGGCCAGATAAAAATTATCTGGGTGCCGCCATTTGTATCGCCCTGGCATAGATCATTTTGGTAGCCTATTCCTTTTTATTTTTATTTATTGTTGTCTCGACACACAAGGCAGACAACGGGTTGCGGTGTGGTGATCGACCCAAGACGTCAAATTTCAACGCTGTTGAGTTCTATAGAAGTCTATGGGACTGCCCTGCACGTTGAAAAATGAAGCCGAAGGTATACCCAGTGCGTCAAAAAAGTGACGCCAGGGTCCCTTGACCATGCGTCAGACATGTGACGAGTAGGGAGTGAGACTGTGTTGGATTGAGTGCTCCCTGTCATCCAGTGTGGAGGTTCCACTTACTGCAACCTCAACAAAACGAAATCCTCAAGAGGAATTTGGTAATTCATAGTGATGAATTTATGCAGGTATAATAAAAATTAAAAAAATGTGTTCATTCTAATACTGATCAGTTGACTTTTAATTGTTCCTTATCTAAATGATCCCTTACCGCTTTATTTCTTATTTTCTTTACAGAAAAAAAATATGGAGAGGCTCTCTGATATTTTGGCGTCATGTCCTTCTACTGCTGAGCCTCAAAGAAGTTCTGCATCATGGTCTTTCCGGCAGCAGAAAAAGCCTCTGCTGGAGCGCTGGAGAGAAGCAAGACCATACCACCTAAAATGCCTTATTTCAAAAGAGGCTGTTGGTCATTCCTAGTGTTGCCTTTGCAACGAGCCTGCTGTTATTAGGTTGGTTTTCATTCATATCAAACTTCAATTACCAGGGTAGGTTTGCTGATAATAATGTATTATATTAAAATATTGTTTTATTTTCTCCCTAGGTGCAGAGAGTGTCTTCCTGAGGAGTGGTTCTGTGATATATTGCATCTCAAAAAACAGCCACTCCACAACAGGGAATGCGTGATTCATGTTTTTTTTTAAGCCATTCCTCCAGCCTCTTGCATCATTAAAGGGGAAGATGGATATTGCACCCATGAGCAAGGTACGTTCTCACAAAAGCCCTAATTTCGCTGTTCAATGTGTGTCTGCATCTAAATTATTGGTTTTCCTTCTTTTTGCCAGCTTGCATTTTGCCAACTGTGAAGGTGCCAGACTGCTCCTGTGGAGACACAAACTTCACTGTGTTACCAGGCAAACCAGTGATTTTAATTACCATCAATGGTAAAAAAACCCCCCCCAATATTTAGATTTTTATTGTAGATGTGATGTTTTTCACTCTAGTGTGCTGTGGCATTGTGCTTACAATTGCAGAAGTGTCAAAAACTATGGAATAGCACATGGTATTGTTATTAACTGAGACAAAGACAGATATCTTTTTTTATTTTTGTCCTCCGCAAAGAAAAAAATAGTTAGCATCTTTTCAGCATGAAGTCCAATCAACACAGCAGTCTGGAATTTGGTGAATTAGACAAATATAAATGTGGGATTATAGGAACTTGCGCAATGTCTCATTCACAATGTGCAGAATGAACTAAGTGTTGTACAATTAAGTATGTGGTAAATGTGTATTATGTTTTTAATTAGTTTTTTGTTCCAAGGGCGTTTTGACTTGCATCAGCCACTATATGTATGTCAAACATGCCAGCAGCAGTGGACCCCTGACTTGAAGGACCTCCTAAGGAGTGGATATTGGCCAGCCTCAGTCAACAAATCCACACTTTATACACTGGACCTCCTGAGCTCCCTTCAGGAACTCAAGATCATCTCTCCGGGATTCTCCAGACAAGCCTTTGCAAAGCTGCTGGAGCATCGCACTAAGTGTGGAGGAAGAGTAAGTGTAAATGTTATTACCATATTATAAAATTTCTTTCCATAAGCAGACAATATCACAAACACTATTTCATTCTATATATTTTCCAGTCTGGACCTATCAACGGTGATGCATTGCAGTGCAGCTTCTTAGAGCTTTCATATGCATGATTTGAGGAAGACCAGCTCTGCTGTAGTGCTCCTTTCACCTGCCCAGCCTGCACGCCGGAAATGTTGGCTGTTTCAGCAGATGGAAACAGAAAACTATATCGCTTTAGCCGAAACGAAAGGTGATCTTTCTTCCAGGCTTTTTATTGATTTATTTTCTTACTTCATATATTTCATGAATGGATTTTCTATTTTTCTTTCTTTCTCAGCTCTGATGATCCTGGCTTTTTTGAGGGGCTCTTTGCGGCTGAAGACAGTGCGGTGTCTAGATTTGTCGACACCATACAGAAAGCAGTGAGAAATGCAAGTTGACAAAATAGTTGTTAAAATATTAACCATAACCCCCACTTCAACTACTTCTGGCTACCAACTACAAAATCAAATTGAGATGATAACTGCCATATATTGAATGACACCATTGCTTTTATTTGATTTGTCGTGTTTGTTTTGTGTGTCATAGACACAGGGTAGAGGCACATGTGGGGACTCCCAGTGGACAGCAGCGAGGGAAACTTCAAGGAGGGCTTCAAAATTGGATGAAGAGGGGATGGAGGTTGCTGTGTGTCGCCATGGATTCCTTCTGAAAGCCCTTAATATGTACAGGGGGAAGATATTTGCCTACCCTCTGTATCTTCAGAGGGAGCTCATGCCAACCAAGGCACAATTGTTCGCAATGGACGTGGCCTGCAAATACTGGCCATACTTGGAGAATGCTGCTAGTGTTCTTCCTGCTCTTCAGGAGCTGACCACTATGAAACCCTTTCTCAGTGTGATGCATGCTCGAGCCCATGCTACTAAGTGTGAGGTGTGTATAATATTTTGGCATCATATGTACATTTGTAATATTTACAAACACATTAATAATATGAAATTGAAGTTAAGTTACACTATATTGTATTGTCTTTTTGCATAACCATTTCTTGCACATATTGTAATGCCCTTTGATTCAAATTGTGGTTTGTGATATTGGGCTATATAAATAAATTTGAATTGAATTTCTTCCACCCTTTACTAACAGATTAATTGGAGTGGCAGGAACCAGGAAGGAGCAGGGACAACCGCTGGTGAGGAGGTGGAGCAAGTGAACAGCTACCTCTTACGTTGTGCCCTGACGACCAAATATATGTCCAAAGCAGGTGATCGGAGTGTTTGCAGTATTCTTGTATACTTTTTTTAGATTGATCATCATAAACTCATTATTTGCTTTCAACAGCATGGGTGGACATGCTTACATTGCATGCAATGGGGTGGAACGAGAAAAAAAATCTCTCTTTACATCAGGCACTTTCCACAAGATATGTGAAGGTAAGTCTCCTATTAATTGTTTTTTGTGTCCTTTTTTTGTGTTCACTTGGCCTGTTGTCATTCATACAAAATTTTAATCGTGTAAACCATGTGAATCACATGGCAAAGAAAGTCATCATTTTTTTAAAGCATTTAAGCAAAACGTGATCGTTACGTATGACTCTAAGAGCTTCGCAACTTACCTGGAAAGTGGTTTGAGCGCAATGAGAAATCACTGAAGAAATCACCCAATTGCAAAGCGGGCTGGCTCGTCTCCATAGCAACGGAAGCTGATGATCATGGGTAATGCTGGAAACAAATAAAACTGATGGCCATAACATGGTATTGTTGAATTATCAAGCACACTTTCGCGTTTGTGTTGAAAAAAGATGAGGATATAATTAAAAGAAAATCGGCGGCGGGTCCTCAGTTTTATCTGTCATCTTTACCATAGTAACGGTCGATAAGGATCATGGGAAATGTAGTTACTGTTAGATTTGACACACCAAACCGATGGTTTACAATGTTGAGATAGCCTACCGATTATAAAGCAATAAAACAAGGATTAAAATCTCCTGATTAAATGTTGAGTAATGTAGCCCATAAAGTTAGCAAAATGAATAACAAATGAGAAAAAGCAATAGCCTACTGTGCTGTCGAAAGAAAAACGTGGTGCAGGCACGAAAAATGCGTCCCGTTGAAATACATTAGATTGAAAGTCGTGCTGAATGACACAATAAAAAGAAGGAAATTCATGCCCATGGACACGAATCAATAGATTCATATGTTGCGTAGCCTAGCGAATATAAAGCAATAGAAATAAGGATTAAAATATCCTGATTAAATGTTGGCTATAGTGTAGAAAAGTTTGCAAAATGAATAACAAATGAGAAAAAACAATACTGTGCTCTCGAAAGAAAAATGTGGTGCAGGCACGAAAAATATGTCCCGTTGAAATACATTAGATTGAAAGTCGTGCTGAGTGACACGAAAAAAAGGGGAAATTCGTGTCCATGAACACGAATCAATAGATTAAATTTCGTGACTATGTCACGAACTGCCGTAAGACTGGGTTGCGTCATCTGAAGAGACAAAGCGCTTCACTGTCCCGTTGATATACAGCAGGGCATATTCAATCCTCATCTTCTGCAGTCGCCGTTTGACATCGTCGAAAGCCTTGTGTTTCTTTATCACCATCGCAGAGTAATCGTTGAAGAATAAAATCCTCGGTCCTGCGTCGGTGCTCCTTTCGGGATCCATTCCAACACGACGAGCTGCGTCCAACACTCGCTGTTTGTCCGTAAAGTTATGAAACTCTACGATGACAGGCCTGGGTCTCTGCTTAGGACCTGGTAATGGTGCTAAGGAGCGATGAGCACGATCAAGCTTAATCCGACCAGCCTTCGTTTCAATCTTTAAGTAATTGGGCAACCACCTTTCAAAGAAGTGCACCGGATCGCTTCCTTCCGCGCCCTCTTGAAGACCTACAAGACGCAAATTACACCTGCGTCCGTGATTCTCCAGATCATCGATGTGCACTGACATTCCGCTCACTTTTTTTTGAAGATCAGCCATGGTGGCCTGCAGAGATTCGGTTGAATTTTCCACACCAGCTATTCGTTCCTCCGCCTGGCCCACTCTCTCCACCAAGGCTTGGAACTGAACGGTTTGATCGTTTATCGCGGCTAGAACAGTATTCACTTTCTCATCTATTACCTACGTAATGTTTTCAGTTAATTTATCCAGAGCTTGAGCAAAGTTGGAATCGGAACTTTCCTCCTCACGACTCTTCATGCTCACGACTCTTCATGCTCACGTCGCTGATAGTAGAACTTTTCGGCGCAATCTTCTTAGCTTTGGGCATTCTGTCAGATCCTTTTGAAAAATATTGATCTAAAGACATGGCACAATAACCATTTAAGCTCGTAGAGTAATTCCGCTGAGTGAAAATATTAATTAATCGAATATTTGAACTAATATACGTGTCCACTCTACGACGCCATCTGCCATAATTAATCTGGAAACATTACTTTTTATGTCCAGTAGTTGGCCATCACTCAAGCTCATTGCAAGAATGCAGCAGCTTTTATATTTATATATATTTCTTTAAAGGGGACGAGGTTATATGGAAACACTTATGAGATACATAAACAGGGAAAAATGTATTATTGGTCAGTGCCACCCTTTTGTCCAGGCGTTAATTGTCCGGCGATCAATCGTTTAGCAATTTGCATGTGGTGTGTGTGTGTAACACTCTCTCGATGTGAAAGGGCCTTTACACCAGTAGCCCTAGACTAGATGTCACATGGTGATTTCACTTTGTATTCACTGTCTGTAGTGTGTGACTGTATGAAGTGCGAGAAAAATTACTGGAAAAACTTTTTTCAAGTAGGCTACCTATAGATCAGGGATGGGCAACTTCGGTCCTGGAGGGTTTAGCTCCAACCCTGACAAAAACTCTTTTCTAGTAATCCTGAAAACATTGATTAGCTTGTTCAGGTGTGTTTAATTAGGGTTGGAGCTAAACTCTGCAGGACAGTGGCCCTCCAGGACCGAAGTTGCCCATCCATGCTATAGATGAACAGAGCTGAAACAACTTGCATACACCAAAAGAAAAGCTAAATATCTCAGAATGGCTTTCTCTTTTCCTTTCTCTTTTTTTCATGTACTTCTGTGAAGAGTTTTGTCTCCACCCTCATCTCTTCTTGAAGTGTGACACGACTGTTTAAACACAGGAAGTGTGTGTTTAGCACACAGCACTGTTAAAACAGTTTATTAATGTGACAGTATGGGCTCCAGTGCACTGCCTCTCATCTGTGAGTATTTTATTATATTCTATAATCTTCTCTTTTTTTCTGTTTCTAATGCAATGTATTCAGCTGAAGATGGGATAAAATAATGATTGTTGTGTTGGAGAGTCTATGAATCCAGTCTCACTGTTTTATTCATTGTTCAAATTCATTGTGATGATATGTTACGTGTTGATCAGACAAAGATGTTGATGCATTTATCTGTGTGATAATGCTTGTGAAAGATGGGGCAATGTGTGCATGCATTTTTGCTTAGTTTTGTTGTAATGTTTCTTCCTATTTGAAATAGTTCAGCTAAATCAGGGGCCGTTTTCGTACGACTAAGAGTTCTCCTATAGCAGTAAAAGTTCTAATAGTTTTCTCTTAAAACCTATTCACAAAGCTGCTGAGACCAACTTTTACTAAGGAATAGAGAGAAGTCTTAAGCGAAGAGAAAGGGCGGGAACGACCTTGTTGCTATGGATGATGTTATCACGCTTACTAACTATGACCACAGTGATTGGCTAATGGGGGAGGGCTCTCTGTCAGTGATATGACCATAGAAATATTTTAAGAACGATGCAGGGCCTGAGTGGGACCCATTTTCAGGCCGGGATTTTAATGGCCAAGACCAGCATGTTACACAGTATAAAAACCTTGATATTGTCTTGATTCCTTTTTTATTTACAAGGGGAATGGAGGATTGATTGCCTCCCAAAAATGTTTCCTCATTTACTTTTAAAAACAGATTGATAATTCAAATGTGTTATGTTATTTTGACAGGGAAAAACAACAAACAAGAAAGAACATATATAAACCTATCATCTAAACTTTTATTTTACAACTATTATCTGATATAGATATAGGCCTATATGTGGATTCACCTTTTCTGGGTATGAGAGAGAGAGAGAGAGAGAGAGAGAGAGAGAGAGAGAGAGAGAGAGAGAGAGAGAGAGAGAGAGAGAGAGAGAGAGAGAGAGAGAGAGAGAGAGAGAGAGAGAGAGAGAGAGAGAGAGAGAGAGAGAGAGAGAGAGAGAGAGAGAGCACGCTCTCTGCCAAGTGACATGAGATAAATATATTAATGCATAGCATAAACTGATGCGCTGCTTTAAATGCAAAGTAAATTTGTGTGAATAGAGAGAAAGCAGACGTAGAAGTCATGTGTCTCTCATTGAAAATTAACTAGGCTATGACTTGCGCTTTCCGCGTCCCGTGTGAAACTGCCTTTAAGTTGAGGTCCAATTTATGGCCCAATTTATGAGCCGCCCACCGGGAATTCTCCCGATTCTCCATGGCCACTCCGGCCTGGATCGAGGTATCATGTTGCCATATTCAAATAAAGTTGTTAAAGTACTTTTTTTTAACCATACTCAAATAAAGATCTTAAAATATAGGCTAGGGGTCACTATTAATATGTTCAGCTAATTGTGAGCCTCTTACATGTCTGCATCTCTAGAGATTTCTGAATTCAAGCGACAAATGATGCTTTATAAACAATTCCCAGTAGGGGTTCAATCTTCAGCTGGCAGGAGCCGTCACGGCATGTCCCGTGACCCGTCAGTGTCTGGCTAGTTGTCTGGCAGTCTGCCTTTGGCAAGTTTCAGAAACCATTGATTTTTGGCAGTTTTTGTGTTTGTGTTCCTCCCTTTTATTAGCTCATTTATTATGCATCTGTTGATATGATTATGTTATTTTGCATGATTGGCGTTTTAGAGAATTTGATCCAAATTAAAGCAAATCAAATCTCATCAGTTTTGTCACCAAACATAGGTTTTTGACTAATATATCAGAAGGTTGGATTCACCCTAACACAATCAGAGATACTTTTCTTTTTATTCCCCTTGAATTGCATTCACTTGAACTTAATTCAATCGTTTTGCTTTAGTAGAGGTTTTGGTCCTATTATAGGCATGAGTTGACCAGCTACTTCCCTTATAATAGTTTGGATTGGCCAAGCCCGTGATTTCTCACATACACTTATCTAAAGTAACATTAAATTAGGACAGAGGTAGCATAGACGTACCCACATTTAGGTTGGTCAAGCAGTGCGTTTGCTGCCCTAAACGGAAGAACCCGTCTCTACAAAAAGTACACTTGAACTAGTGCCAAAGTATTAGCCGTCGCTAATTTGACGCAAACTTGCAGGAACATACGAATCCAGTTAATCTACTTGGGAGAACAAATTTAGAGTCAGTGAGAATAAAATCAAACGCTTACAATTTATTGAGCAGGTAATGAAGCAATAATTCAAAATATAATTCATGAGAATAAAATCATCAGTTAATAATATCAACAATTCAAAAATCGTGGAATTTGTAGAAATTATTACCTGGCAACGAAAATTACACACAGCGGTTGTGTGGGCAGTCAGCCTACAGACTCCCAGAACCCTTTTGCTCATTTTCCTTATAAACCCAGATAATTCAATTTGCTAACCAAATGTTGGTGTCTGTCATTATAATTAGACGTGGTCCCCTAGTGAGGGCCTCACAACTGTGAGATCAGGATGGAGGATCTGGGGGAGGGAACACCTTTCAGGGACACACACTTCTCATATTTTGTAACTTCTTTTAGCTTTTCATTATGGTTGGGAGAATGAGACCGTTTTACCAGGCGCACTGAGACACTTTAAATGATACCAAACATGTATAGTAACTTTTTTGTACACATTTCACATTTCATGGGTTTTCAGTGAGTTTCAGGTGAGCAGGAGAAGGGGGAGAAGGGGGAGATTGTCAAAGCGAGGTGTGAGGTGTGTGTTGCACTGTGTGTTGCGTCTCGGATGTTGCTGTTACATCATTATGCAAGGATTCAAATGTTAATTCTCAGGAGAGCCTATTTTTTCCTCGAGGGGTAGCCCAGACTTTCTGGAACCCGCCTTACAGCAGTCAAATGGCCGTGATCACTGGCTCCTGCCAGCCAGCTGAAGATTGAACCCCCACTCACAATTCAGGAAGAGCATGTTCAAACAATCTATCTAATCATCTCGAGAGGAGGTTATACGGAAAAAAAGTTAATCAAAGTTGAATTAACAATACCAAGAACGGGTATTGTTCAAAATTCATGTATAACTTTGATGAAAGGCTTTGATCCACTTCGAATGTTGACTAGTGTACACACAGCCGACTCAATAACCTCGACAGTTTTCTGCATCCCTCCGCCACCCGACTCCTCACTCTCGGCTGGTTCCTTTTCCCAGTCGGGATACGGGACAGAACTCTGGGTTTGGGATAAATTATGAGCTCGATCCCCTCGGACAGCACGCCAAAATACACTTATTTTACTCGTTTACTCTATTCGTCACTTTGTAGGGCCGTCTAACTCGATCCAGTGGCGGTATTCGAATTAGCGGTGAAGGTCTCTGCGTGTTACTGTCTTTTCTCGCGGCAAAGTATTTTTGGTTAAATTCAATACATTTTGTCTTATGTATTTACTTGTTATTTCATCTGACTCCATAAATGAAAAGGCTTTAATGACATCTGTGCATAATTAAATGTGAGCGAATGTTTTACTATTCTTTTAAACTCTTGAATGAAAATGTCAAAGTCAATTAGAATAATCAAATATCACAATTTAATATGTCAGGTAAATGTATCATTACAATTTCATAATCAATTCAAAGATAATCAATGCAAAACATCAAATGCTCTAGAACAAAGAGGAAAAATGTTTACCCGACAAAGACATACATGAATGCTGAGTCTCGGCGTCCCTCAGCATTCACAGGCTGATCTCAAATACAGAAAGGCCCCGAGCCCTCACTGCGTTTCATTTATATACTCAGACCCCGTTTCAAATCTAAACATCATCCACAGTGGAAATTTACCGGCAAGTAACCATTTGCTAACAGTGAGAAATTAGCATTCAGTCAAATGGTCAGAAGGTGTTAACTCAAAGACACACCCCACAGTATTGGAGGCTGTGGAAGATATTTCTAAACTTCCTAAGAACTGTATTACCTTTCGGTTTACTTCTTTGGGAATAAGACCTTTGTACCGGTCGCACCAAGACATTTCAAATAATATCAAAAATGTATAAAATTCGATGATAATCATTTACATTAAACCATTTAGATTCTTGTGTGAGTTTGGGAGATCTCTGCCAGGATGAAGAATGGGGGAGAGAAATGTAGATTAGGATGAGGGAGGTGAGACCTTCATCTCAATAGTGCATGAGGGGGGAGTTCAAATGTTAATTTCCTTTGTTTTCTCAGAGAGTGGTCCTCTCTTAAAGTCCTTCTAGTTTTTCCAGTCTTACAGTCTTCGACCATTTGTGTAAACTCGTAAAAACATCTGCCACAGGCAATTGGACATTGTTTATTTATTTATTAAATATTCATTTTTGGCGTTTTTTGCTTTTTGTAAAGATAGGACAGTGACAGGAAGCAAAGTGTTATATTAATAAACACCCTGACGCTTCCAAGCGTTATTAATGAGGTGTTTATTAATATAACTCAGATTATATTCGTCTGAAATAAGAAAGTCATATACACCAAAGATGGCTTGAGGGTGAATAAATCATGGGGTAATTTTCATTTTAAAGTGAACTACTCCTTTAAGCTTTTACATGCCTGTTTATTGCGACTAAAATCGGTGCACGGTACATAGTTTACTATGATTATGATCTTAATTGCATTAGTTTAATTGCAATATTGCCAAAATCCCAATATAGTTGCATTATGAGGGTGCATGTAAACGCATTGATTATTTTCAACTTGACCGCAATGTTTTATTCTCCATAATTCAATGTATTTTTCCTGTACATAAATGAATCTTATGTCATGTTGTTGCAGATTAAAATCTATAAATCAAAATATTTATTGCATTTAGAAAAGGCTCAGCACCCAAGGCTCAAATGGTGTTTAGTGTCGTTGGGCGGATTCGAGGCAGATTACCAGCAACATCCATTTTAGGATTGTTTGTGATTTGGTTTTAGTGACTTAGGAGACCTCTTGAATAAGGCCGTGTGTCCACCAAAGCCTTTTTTCACTCGGCTGGCGTATTTTTTCAATTGTTTTCAATGGGACCGCCGCATTTTTAGAACGCCATGAGCGTAACGAGGCGCTGTACGTGTATTTAACGCTCAAGTGCTGAGCGTTCAGCGTTTTTTACTGGTCGCCGAGAGTTGAAAATTTTTCAACTTTGGGTAAAACGCAGCGCTTTTACCCAGCTGTCCAATCACAGTGGAGGAGGGGCGGGACAAATACCACACCGACCAACTGTCACAACATTCTTTCTGAATAAGGCCGTGTGTCCACCAAAGCGTTTTTAGCCAGCTGAAAACGCTGGACGCTCTGCTGAAAACACCTAGCTGTGTTAAATACACGCTCAGCGCATCGTTACGCTCATGGCGTTTAAAAAACGCGGCGCTCCCTTTGAAAGCAATTGGAATTATACGCCAGCTGCGTGAAAAAAACGCTTTGCTGGACACACAGCCTAAGCCTAACTTTTCACAGATTTAGGTTGGTTTTAGCACAAAAAAACCTTTGTGAAACTCTTAGCGCAAAAACTGTAAGAGTCCTAAAATTAGGACTGACGCTGATTATTTTTAAGAGTTTCTCCTTGGTAAGTTAGGAGCTACTTTTAGACTTGAGATGTTTTGTGAATACGCCCCTAGTTTATTTGTGTTGATGTGAGTAAGTGTTGAATGATGCTGTATCTTTAAATAATCTCTCCATCAGAGACTCAGAGAGCTTGAGAACAGTGACCGAACACACAATCAGCTTCTCTGTCACTTCTCTTTCTCTCTGTCCATCTTAAGAAATAATTGCAAAAAGTATTTGGACACTTAAATCACTCATAAATGTGTCTGAGTTTCATTACATTTGACACAGTTTATCAAACCAAGTGGAATCTTCCATCAAATGATGCTCGAGCTTTTCTCAGAACTAACTTCTCTTTTCTGAGACACTCTTCAGTTATTGTTAAAAAGCTGGTCTCAGTGTTATTGTTTTATTGGATGTATAAAGTCAGTTAAAAAACTGGCAGAATAACCACAGGTGTATGTGAACATTTTAACAGCATTTTGTTTAATATTTTGAACACTTTATTTTTGTGAAATGTTTGGAGTGAAAACTGTGCTTGTGGTATATTCCTTTAAATATTACTTGTTTTGATATATTGCATGTTTATCAACAACCGAAATGATCTCAGATCATAGGAGCCGATCCCGTGGATCCTCGAGCCCCCGGCAAAAACACAAGATAGTCTCCATTCATTCTATCCAATTGAAAAATCAACAGATTCGGGAACCTCTCTGATTGGTGGATCTCACATAGAGTCCTGGCGCATCATAATCACACTTCTACAGTTATATTGTAGTAACCTGGCCCTTTAAGTCCCTTAACTACTTCTTCTGTGTTCTTATTTCTTATTGGTTGTTCAGTTACGCACTCCTTAGTATGGAGTGTGAAGTTACGCGCGCAACATCAGCTGCTGTTATTAGAGGTTGATCGCATGCTCATCGCACGTCAGAAAACTGCCGTTCAGTGCCGGAGCAAGAGCGCCTATCAGCTGCACTGACTGAATATAGTCTGAGTTCATGAATATTGCACTATTGGTGAGTGTGCTGTGAACTGTAACCTACATCTGTGTCAGAAAAAGTTCAGTAAAGCTTGTGAAAGAATCTCCTTGTCGTGGCTCATTCCACCCACGTTTCCATGGGCATTAATCTAAATCAACGGCACGGCAATATTAGGCATTACACCATAACCTTAAACACAAGATTGTGCTTTCTGTTGTTGTTTTTTTTCGCACAATGATGAATTTTACGTATCAACTTTATAATCATCATACCTGATGATTATAAAGTTGATACGTAAAATTCATCATTGTCAGCTAGAGAGCAACTTGCGACAACACTCATGGAAAGAATGTTTGTTTTTATTTGGTTTGTAATGTACTTGGAGTCAGCGTGTTTCTTTTCACGAGACACAAATAACTTTTGTGTAATGCAGAGTCATGCTGCCTTTACAGGTCCTGTTCACTAAACTCACAAACACAGTATAACTATAAACAGAACACCAGACCAGTTATCCACTCCACTATTGTCACTCCTCAGACATTCGATAAATCCAGAAACCAGCGCTGACCAATGCCGACAGAGACAGAAACACATTGATCCGACAGAAACCGACTGAGTCTCTGTTGCAGTTGGTCGTGGATGTCGGTACAGTGTGAATTGGCCTTAACTGAACTGGGTTTGGTTCATTAAAGTGTTGTATATGTGAAACACACTAAGTGTCCAAATTCTTTTTGCAGCCAGTATAAAGTCACAGTGAAGTTGATGCTGTCAACATATAACAGGAAGTGATGTCGTGTGTCTCAAACACTTTGACCTAATTTGGTTTGGACTTCTGAAGCTTGTTTTGTTCAAGTAAAGAATCAGTGATGTGAAACGTTAATGGTAAGTTTATTTTAGGGTTTAATTTTAATTTTTAAATAGTTGCCTATTCGCGTGCCTATAGGCAAGACTTAGAGAAACTTGTTCATGTTTTATCACCAGCAGGGTGGATTATTGTAATGGACTCCTCACTGGCCTTCCCAAAAACACCATAAGACAGTGCCAGCTCATACAGAACGCTGAGCAGAACCAGAACATATGAACACATCACACCAGTCCTCAGGTCTTTACACTGGCTCCCAGCTACATTTAGGATTGATTTTAAAGTATTATTACTGGTATATAAATCATTCAGTGGCCTAGGACGTCAATACATTGCAGATATGCTCACTGAATATAAACCCAACAGATCACTCAGATCATTAGGATCACATCAGCTAGAAATACCAAGGGTTCACTCTAAGCATGGCGAGTCTGATTTATCTACTATGCTGGAACAGCTTCCAGAAGAGATCAGATGTGCTCCTACAGTCACATTCAAATCCAGACTCAAAACACTTCTGTTTATCTGTGCATTTACTGAAGGAGCACTGTACCACTGTTCGTCCAACTGTTTGTACTGTATTTTTTTTTTTATTATTCTAAACTGTTTTAATTATACTTATTTATTTTATTTTAATTTCTTCTATGTAAAGCACTTTGAATTACCATTGTGTATGAAATGTGCTATATAAATAAACTTGCCTTGCCTTATAACTAGCATATTGGCTGTTTATTAGTACTTATAAAGGACATATTAATACCCTTATTCTGCATGATCATATTCTACACCCCTTAATCCTACCCAATACCTAAACTTAAACGCTACAAAAACTAACTTAATAACTATTAATAAGCAGTAAAATATGAGTTTATAGAGGCAAAAGTTGTAGTGAATGTGTTCTCTATACTGTTACCACATTAAGCATATTAATTTTAGCTTGTAATGTGTATGCGAGTGTCTTAAAACACACTAAATATTTTTCTTTATGTAATGTCATAGTGGCATGAAACATGCATGATTCTATATGTTATTTATATACTTTTCATGTTTTACAAAAAATAAGCAAACACAAACGGGAACGAGGGGAATGATACACAATTGATGTGGAACATGAATAGTTGTATAGAAAAGCAAAAGAGACAGAGATTAACTGATTGATCACATTTATTGATGAGAATAACATCATATGTTGTATGTTGTGGTTCAAACTGCTGCGTTATTGTTGAGCATCAGTGAATCAGTGAATCCATCAGTGAATCAGTGAATCCATCAGTGAATCAGTGAATCCATCAGTGAATCAGTGAATCCATCAGTGAATCAGTGAATCCATCAGTGAATCCATCAGTGAATCAGTAAATCCATCAGTGAATCCATCAGTGAATCAGTAAATCCATCAGTGAATCAGTAAATCCATCAGTGAATCAGTGAATCCATCAGTGAATCCATCAGTAAATCCATCAGTGAATCAGTGAATCCATCAGTGAATCAGTAAATCCATCAGTGAATCAGTAAATCCATCAGTGAATCAGTAAATCCATCAGTAAATCCATCAGTGAATCAGTGAATCCATCAGTGAATCAGTGAATCCATCAGTGAATCAGTAAATCCATCAGTGAATCAGTAAATCCATCAGTGAATCCATCAGTGAATCCATCAGTAAATCCATCAGTGAATCAGTGAATCCATCAGTGAATCAGTGAATCCATCAGTGAATCAGTGAATCAATCATTGAATCAGTGAATCCGTCAGTGAATCGACTCACCCAAAAATGAAGTTTCTGTCATTAATTACTCACCCTCATGCCGTTCCAAACCCGTAAGACCTTCGTTCATCTTCAGAACACAAATTATGATATTTTTGATGAAATCTGAGAGCTTCTGACCCCACATAGTCAGCAACGTCATTGCAACTTTCAAGGCCCAGAAAGGAAAGTCATTGTTAAAATCATTAGTCCATTTGACTCGTGTGGTTCAACCTTAATTTTATGAAGTGAAGAGAATACTGTTTGTGTGCAAAGAAAAACAAATAATGACTTTATTCAACGATCTCTTCTCTTCCACGTCGTTCTCCTCCGCTGTTGATGTAGTGTAAACAGTGCAGCGCTTCCGGATTCATGTCAGAATATCGGCTCATTACGACGTCCTTCTGGGCCTTCAAAGTTTCAATGGCGTTATTTTGAGAGGATTTGATGGTACTTATTAATATTTATGCAATAATTATGCTTAATTGTTGCCATTGAATTTTTTTTTTAATAATAAAAAATATATAAAAATTTTTCAATTAATGCAATATAGAGACTAGCCCTAAATCCAATTTTTGAAGTCAGATTAGCGCCATCTGTTGAGAGAAAATAAAATAAAGCATGTAATTTCATGGTGTTAACACTAGATGCCTGTATAGCTCTCTATGGAGAGGCTTGTGAATTCTCTAGTAGTTTTTGGACAAAATTACTTACTTTTAAGATGTAGATTTAAATGTATTTTTTGTTAGAAATTCTTAAATAATACTTTTTGTCAAGGTTTATAATAATAATAATAATAATAATTTTGATGTGAAATGAAGGCTACAAGTTTTTGCATTATTACTGTATTACTACAGTCAAACCTGAATACAGAGAAAGCATTTTGTTACATGTAACATTAAAATTCAATTAAAAATTTACAAAATAAACAGGAATGCTTTATCACAGCTTAATCCATCTGGATCTGATCTCATTTCAACCTCCTATTTCAGTCTTCTGATTCAATTATGCTGTATGGTAATAGCCCAACAGTTCATTTGCGTTTATAATTGTGTGTGTGTCTGTGTGTGTGTGTGTGTGGGGGGGGGGTGTTTTGCACTATTGATGTTTTAAAGTTTCACCCCTTCATTGCTGAGGACTTTTTTCCTGCATCATGGCTGATTTAGAGAATTTTTGTGTTTTTGTTGATTTCCCATTCATTTCCTATTCATTTTTGACGGAAGAGCAAGTGTGACTATTTTTTTACGACCACTTAGCCTGCTCGAATCATACCCTCATTTTTTTTGTGTTCACATTCCAAATGCCATAAAAGTCACCAAGGTCCGTAATTAAGCTGTGATTTTTAGAAATTCAAAATGATCAACAAAAAAAAAAAAAGATCGTATAAGAGCACCTGAGGATTAAACGCTGGAGAATAATCCATCAGTTCTCATCTGAATGAGCATCAGAACAGAAAAACACTTTCAGTTCATGTAGAATAAACTCTAGACATGTTTCAGTGTGTGATTTACATTGTGTTGAATGAATGGAAAAGCTTCATATGTGTTTCTTCTGCTTTTAGTGCTGATGTCACTCGTTCACTCTGGACTCAGTCAAAATGGGACGGGTGCTCCAGGTACGCATTACAGTAAACCGTATTTATTTAAGAAATGTGGGTTGTGTTATTGTTACACGTACCGGCTGGCACCACGTAATATATGCTCTCTCTGGAAACAGGAGAAATAAGTGAGAAAGGGAAAACTCTGCGTCCGTTTTTTCATCTCGCTCAGCAGAAAGAGAGACAAGGATTTATTAAACATCCACAATTTAAATCCTTCTCTATGAAATAAACACAACTTCAAAATACAATACAATTAGTCTTTTCTTCATGTTTCAGCAAATACTGAGTTACAAGTTTTGTGTGATTATTAAATCAAAATGACAATAACCACGTACTGTTACCCTGTAAAGTGTCTCTTTTCATGCAGCTTAAAATAAAACATAGCTTATACTTACATATAAAACATAGCTTACAGGGCTTCCCATACGTTCATTTATTTGTGGCGGGCCGCCACAATATCAACGCTGACCGCCATACATTGATTTTTTCTTTTCTTTTTTTTGTAATCGTTTTTTTTTTTTTTTACTAAGCCTATTTAAAATCATATTTGATTGCAGAGCGCCGTAGCGCATTCGCGCAGCACTACCTCTTGCTCGTCCCTCTCTCTCTCTCTCACACTCACCCGTGTTTCTCTCTCTCTCTGACTCACCTGTCTCTCTCTCTCTCTCTCACTCACCCGTTCCTCTCTCTCTCTCTCTCTCACTCACCCGTATCTCTCTCTCTCACCCGTTCCTCTCTCTCTCTCTCTCTCACTCACCCGTACCTCTCTCTCTCTCTCTCATTCACCCGTACCTCTCTCTCTCTCTCTCTCACTCACCCGTACCTCTCTCTCTCACCCGTTCCTCTCTCTCTCTCACTCACTCACCCGTACCTCTCTCTCTCTCTCTCACTCACCCGTACCTCTCTCTCTCTCTCTCTCTCACTCACCCGTTCCTCTCTCTCTCTCTCTCTCTCACTCACCCGTACCTCTCTCTCTCACCCGTTCCTCTCTCTCTCTCTCACTCACCCGTACCTCTCTCTCTCTCTCTCACTCACCCGTACCTCTCTCTCTCTCTCTCACTCACCCGTACCTCTCTCTCTATCTCTCACTCACCCGTACCTCTCTCTCTCTCTCTCTCACCCGTATTTCTCTCTCTATCTCTCACTCACCCGTACCTCTCCCTCTCTCTCTCACTCACCCGTACCTCTCTCTCTCTCCCTCACTAACCCGTACCTCTCTCTCTCTCTCTCTCTCTCTCTCTCACTCACCCGTACCTCTCTCTCTATCTCTCACTCACCCATACCTCTCCCTCTCTCTCCCTCACTAACCCGTACCTCTCTCTCTCTCTCTCTCTCACTCACCCGTACCTCTCTCTCTCTCTCTCTCTCTCTCACTAACCCGTACCTCTCTCTCTCTCTCTCTCTCTCTCTCTCTCTCTCTCTCTCTCTCACTAACCCGTACCTCTCTCTCTCTCTCTCTCACCCGTACCTCTCTCTCTCTCTCTCTCTCTCACTCACCCGTACCTCTCTCTCTCTCACTAACCCGTACCTCTCTCTCTCTCTCTCTCTCACTCACCCGTACCTCTCTCTCTCTCACTAACCCGTACCTCTCTCTCTCTCTCTCTCTCACTCACCCGTACCTCTCTCTCTCTCTCTCTCTCTCTCTCACTAACCCGTACCTCTCTCTCTCTCTCTCTCTCTCTCTCACTAACCCGTACCTATCTCTCTCTCTCTCTCACTCACCCGTACCTCTCTGTCTCTCTCTCCCTCATGGAACACCGCTGCACAAATCTGTCCAACACAGCGCTGTCAATGTTGGAGACCCAGCTTTAAAAAAAGTTATTAGCCAGCATGCAAGGAGCCTAGCTAATAAGTAGAGCTAAGTTATTGTTAGAATACAGCTGGATTTTCGAGGTTAGCACGCTGTATATAGCTGGTAGTCAAAATCGATGCACGCGCTCAACCCATACAGCATTTAACAGTATGTGTAGGAGACTGATGTGCTTAACACACTTCACGTGTTATTTTATTTTAATGCATTATGTAGATTATCTAGTTGAACTGAACAGAATCCAGTCAGCCCATATAGTCTGTTAATGACAGTGACTAAAACATTATATATCCTTCATGAATTGCCTGGGAATCGAAGGCATTTCAACCCTTTTTGAAGGACTCTTTGAATTGTAAAAGCTTTCGCCGCGCCGCTGTAATGCAGTGGACCGTCCAATGCGGCCTTTAAATGCGGCTGACGTAGTTAATGAGGTTTGTTCTAGCGCATCACACACACACACACACACACACACAAACAAACACACACACACACGTTCAAGCTTCGTGTTTAGCATATTGTATGCACTTTTGTAACAAATCACTCAAAAGTAAAATAGACCTTATTCAGAGATGCGCCATGAAAGCGAGGCTGTGAGAGATTTACTGTTTTCAATGGTATCAGCTGAAAAAGCTGTATAAAGCTCCTAGATCTCTTACGATTTCCCTCAGCTCATATTGTCGGTTTTTTTTGTGTGTACTGAAATGTCTAGTTTCGTCAGCAGAACAACCCAAAAACACATTACATAACAGTTCAACCCACTGAAGAGTTGTACAGTCTATCCACAGCCTCGCTTTCATTCCCGTTAAAAATCAAAGATGCTGCTGTGAATAAAGGTTTATTTACCGTTTATTTTTATCTGTCATCAGACTGCCGTCTAAAAACATTTAAAATGTTTATAAATGCCCTTTTTTTTTTTACATCTGAGCTCCTGAAACACAAGCGCTGGCCTGTGGCTAGAAACTCATGTTGGACATCTCTTTTTTTTAATGCTTAAAATTGTATTATTTAATTGTTATATTATGAAGTTTTATAAATTTGATTTTTGATCTTTCATTATAATAATTATATCAATTTTGTCAAATGTTAACATTTTGTTTAGGGCTTTTGGTATGTTTTTTTAATACTATGTTTGTAGCCAAGGACAGCATATATGTTAATATTTCATTTCTTCGTGATAACCTTTCTGACACATTTACTGTGTTAAACTCATTAACAGTAAAGGAGTTAAAATGAACACGCGGTCCAAAACTGACACATTAAAGTTTAACACGGGTTGTGTCATTTTTAACACATCCTTTCTAAGAGTGTGTAAATAACATTAATAGGAAATTCCATAGTGTCATAAGTGTCACGAACTGCTCCGAGACAAGGTTGAGGATCCAAAAACAGTTTAATAGAGTAATCCAGAATCGTGGTCAAGCACAGGAAGGCAGTCCAAACAAACAAAACACACAAGGTTGGGAACAAAGCAAATGGGTGATCCAGTGGCAGGCAGAGACTACAAAAACCGAAATACAGGGAACCAGAGAAATGCAGTACAACAACATACAAAACTACACAGTGAGTGAATGTGAAAACCAGGCTTATAAGAGGTGAGCTAAACAAGGTAATGATAAACAGGTGAATGTGATCAGTGATGATGAGTCCGGGCAGTGAGTTATGGGAAATGTAGTTTGTGAGGGAATAACAAAAATCTGAAGTGGAGTGCCCTCTGGTGGCTCTCAAGGGCACTTCAGCTGATGACCGTTACAATAAGACAACTTGACTAGTCTTTTTGAAAATGTATTTATCTTATGTTCAGTAAATATTGAAAATGCACAAGCTGCAATTGGAACGTGCTTCTGATTCATTCAAAGAGCATACATGTGGACTTAATATAAATATTTATATTTATATTTATATTTATTTAGTTTTAATAATAAATGCGAACATTTTTAATGTAATCAGCACAAGCAAACTAAATCTTTCATTTAATGCAATCTTTTTCTCAAAGTTTAGTTCATGACAGTGATCTTGATACGGCAATACTTTTTACATTTTTACACCTTCAGGGACGGAGAATCAAAATCTGCCTCAGACAGTCACTCTCAAATGTGACATACAGAGAGAAGACATTCAGTGGAGATACAGCTGGTTTAGAGATGGTTCAGTGATCTCACACAGCACTGAGAGAGACTACAACATCTACATCACATCTGTGTCTGATGGTGGTCAATACAGATGTGAAGCAACGAGATCAGACATCAGTGCTGGTGTTACAGTGACTGTATCAGGTGAGTCTTCATATTCACATCTGTTTAATGATCATATAAAAGTTGTTGTTCAGCACTTTTCTTATACTCCTCTTTATCAGCCACATCTGTTCTTAAAGGGGTCATGAACTGGCTTTTAAAAAAATGTTATACTGTTGTCTGACATTCAAAAACATCATAATGAATAAGTAATAGGCTATTTTCTACCCTGGTTTTGCGCATAGCTCCTGAAATGCAAAGATATTTGACAAGATACGTCCTTCATAGTTGTACCCTTCTGTGACTGTTTAGACACATACATATAATCAGTTATCAAACAATCTGTAACAATGCAATACTAGCACATATAAAAAAGAAACAATTTACTCATATAAGTGTGTTGCACCATTCCTGTCGGATCCAATATAGAAAACACAGCATAGTTTTTTTTTATCTCATTCTGTCTGCAAATCCAGCCTCGACCTGTGTCTTGTTTGCAAAATAATCCGCGCGGTGAAATGAAGTAAACAAACACACAATGTCTTACTCACGTGAACTGCAACTTCATTAAAAATAAAGTCCAACCACACATTCCTAAAACTGGAATCTGAAGGAAGCTTCTGCAGCGACTGTGTTCTCCACAACCAGACACTGCACAATATTTGTAATCTTCAGGCATTTGTATTGTTTGGTAGCTCGATCTGGTTTAGCGCCACTTAGGCCTATGTTATTTACCTATTAAATGTCATGTGTGAATTGGTGGGCGGGGCTTCAGGATTGGCCGTTGGTCTTCTTCTGTTGAGGCGTTTCGCTGCTCTCTGATGTCACAGGTTGGCCAATTCGAAGATCCCTCGTTTGATGAACTTACAGGATATTCTCTTATTACAATGACCTTTTATATATCAAGAGCTTAAAGGGTTAGTTCGCCCATTTAAGACATGAAGTTGTATGCAATCCTTACCAGCACTATAGTGCATACACACTGACCCACTCTGTTGTCACCTCCCTGGTCAGAGTTTTGGCCGCTGGAAGTTTTTCAAGAAAGTACTCCCGGTTAGTTTCCGGGGCCACACAACTGTGCGTTTTTACGTGAAAAAATTATTTGCGTTTCAAAGCTTGATTAATTTAACACACAAAAAACACGCCGGTCAAAATTCATACCTCAGTTTTAATCGGCACTATTTTCTTTCTATTTCTATCAATCCGCGCTGCTGTCAACGTCAACAGTGCGCACGTTCGGATCAGCTGTTGATAGCGCGACTCGCTGACAACATGTCTGACTGCGAAACTTCTGATGATGAAACCAATTTTAGCACAATGTCAGACGGAACAGATGAGGATGAAAGTAATTTTAGCACAACGCCAAAGGGATACCTTTATGAACCGGAGTATACCGATGCCGAACTTCAACAGATGGAGATAGAATTGTGTGTGTGTTCAATCAAATAGTTTTCTCAGCAAATTGTACCTATATCCCTATATACTGTTTTTATATTAGACATCTTTTCACGTGTTTTCCACTGGAGTCTAAACATCAGCTTGTTTACCGTTCAGTTTAGACATGGGATCATAAAGTTAGTAAATAGAGCTTACCCGTGGTACTGGTACAGCAAAACTCTTTAAAATCATTTTTTTTCTTTTTCCTCCTTGGTTGGGGATGTAATCGTCTCCGCTGAAGTGAGCACTACACACGATAATCCTTGATTCTGGATATTTTAGCTCCCGCAGAGTAGCCGATGGCAACCAGCCAAAGCTGTCTCGTAGCTATATCCGAAACAGGAAAACGATGGAATCTGAACGGTGATCCCGGCACATTCTTGTGGCCACAGCCTGGAAATTTACAAGTTCGCACCATCGTTCATTTTCTACTTTTTACGTCGTTTCGTAATCGATTGTGTAAACACTATGGAACAGCTGATCGGAACGTGCGCACTGTTGACGTTGACAGCAGCGCGGATTGATAGAAATGGAAAGAAAATAGTGCCGTGTTCTCACTTCACTTTAGCTTTCTATGCTGTTGAAAATATGTTTTACAAACACACTGTCACAGCAGCCAAAAAAGAAAAATATCAAATAAGAGTTAAGAGTAACTCTCTAATGGAACTAATGGAAACACTAATCACTGTTATGGTGACACACAGAGTTAAAGCTCTGTTATTTCTCAATAAAACTTTTGTAGACGTCTGACAGAAATAAAGTAAGTCTGGTTAGTAATAAGTGAAGCTGGTAATGCTGTTTGTGGAGTTGTTTATTCCTCCTCTGCTGAGATCTTCACAGATTTAATGTCTTCTTTTCTCTTCAGTGGATTTCATCTAAGGCTGTGTCTGAAGTCAGTTGTAGTTCTTGTGTTTCTGCTCGTCTCTTTTTCTATTCTCTTCTTTCCTTCAGTGATCCTGCTTGTTAACAGGCTTATTAAGGCTGAGATTACTCCATATTTAATATAAAAGGCTTTGTGGCTCAGATAAGGTCCAGTTTGGGTTTATTTCTTTGCTCTTGGCTGACATGTGGCATTGCTATGGCCTGCTTGTGGCCCAGATCTGGCAAACAGGAGCGGCCCGCCCAAGGGCTGTCAATCCACACTGCATGTGGGGCAGATCCGCATCCCTCAAGTGCCAGATGTGGGCCGGATCTGGGCCGAAACAATGTTGCTATGTGGGGGGGAAAGCATGAAGCTTACTTGACAACATCAGTTCATATATCAATATTGTAACGAATAGAAATAACCTTAAATAATGTATGTTATCTGCATCTTTCCGTCTCTTATGTATAGTTACTTTTTAAACATGAAAATCGCATTCAGCATGACACGCAAGCGGTTGCCGTAACGTGCTTGTTAAAGCGAATGTATAATCCTGTATCTGAGGCAAAATGACTAAATATGCAGCACGAGTTATATATTTCTAACTCCAAACATTAGCCACTGAACCAGCTTATAAAATCTTCTTCAAGGCTGTGCTGGTTGCGTTTGAGGTACAGGTCATGAGGTTTCTCAGATTTCGCTTGAGACCGGTATAAGCATTAGCCTCGATAGTAGTCGTGTCTCCTTCATTGCGTATTTTATATTTTTAATATATCCCTCAACAGCATACTGTAACCCCTTTTGCCTTGATCTGGAGGATATCGCGGAGGTATTGCTCGAAAAAATGTCACTGACACGCACGGGTATACCTCTTCCCGTCATGGCAATCTGTGGCGCTGGTCGTGTTTGACCATTTGTTTGACAGGCGTAGAACAATAACTAGAGGGCGTGGCTTTTGCGAACGGTCAATTTATTGAAAATGTTTTGTTTGAGGTCACCATGGTGATCAGCGTTTGCTTTAGTCGGGGTCTTGACCCTTGACTTTTGTTACATTGTTTCTTTTTCAGCAAATTGCAGGTGTTTTCAGAAAACATTTCTGCATTGATAAAGCAGATCAACATGTCTGTTTTAATGACTGCATTAGAGTGGTTTAAACAACTGCTCTTCTGTAATTGTTAGAGCGGCTAATTCTTCCTCCAAATCCTGTCGCTCGCCCTTTATGTCCTATTGCGTGTATTACTGGTTTGCCATTTGGCGGTCCTATCTTTTGTAGGAGTATCTCCTGTGTTAAAATAGTGTTAGAGTGTTAGAATACTGCGTTCTAGTAATCTATCTGACTCATCTTGGAAGTTTCTTCCCGCCTGTTTTAAAAATGCTGCCGCTACTTCACCAGCTCCGTGGTTAAGATGTTTATTAGCGGCATTTATTAAAACATCTGCTTCTCCTTCTAACTGTACTTGTCCTTCTTTCAGAATAATCAAGTTAGATCCTTTGGTAAAGTATAAACTGAGGGGTTCCTCACCCTCTGACTAATGTCTCCCATTAAGGCTGTCAAGGTTTTCATAGGATGGAGCATTAGGTTCAAAATTCATATTAATTTCCTCTTGCACTGTAAAAAAGATTAGTTGACTCAACTTAACTAAGTCAAGTCATCTTGTTGCTTTGACTGAGTAAATTTGAGTCAACTTATAGTGTCAAGTTTATTACACTTCAAAACACGAGTTGACTCAACTTCCTGTATCAAGTAATGTGAACTGGAAAACATTACTTAATAGAACTAAAAAAAAGATGTTGGTTGAACTTATGTTGGTAAATGGACTGCATTTATATAGTGCTTTAAACAGACCCATGGCCACCAAAGCGCTTTACACATTGCCTCACATTCACCGACGGCGGTGTCAGCCATGCAAGGCGCCACCCAGCTCGTCGGGAGCAGCTGGGGTTAGGTGTCTTGCTCATGGACACCTCGACACTTGGTCAGGTGGAACCGGGGATTGAACAACCAACCTTCCGGTTTGTAGACAACCTACATGAACCACTGCCGCTCAGATTTGATCAAGTTAGGGCAACATTATTATTATTTTCTCATGCTCTATCGCCAAGTTACTTGAGTTTACAGAAATTACTAGATTTAAAAAATGTAAGCAAACTAATATCTACAAAGAATCTACATGAGGAATTGGCCAGTCAAACTTAACACTGACACTCCGGCGGCGCTAGCCAGCTAGCGCTACATGCTAACATATTTCCAAAAAACGAACAAACATGAAATATTCATCACAGGTTATGTTGACGGATAATTTGAGATGGAGAGACATTAGACAACTACAGATTAGGAGGTAAAACTATAAGCCATCGAGCCTCTCTCTGATTCTTCCATAGAGCCCTTTCCAGCAACTTTTTGTTAGTATGCCTTTCACCTCTTTCCCTGCTGCACTACAGTGCTATCTCGTGCTAGTGGGTTCCCTTCTCTTCCTCCTTTATTGGAGTAGATTAAGGTTGGATCCTCCGCTCCTTCCCCTACCCTGAGATCAACTTCTGGAGCGATCTCTCTGACCTCCTCCCAGGGTATGTCATCATAACTGCATCTGCACCATACGGAGACAAACCACTCTATTTTTCCAGCAGTGTCATCGACTACCAAGTCTATTGTTACTGTCTGATTGTCCATGTTTCAAAGTGTTTAGACCCACTCCCCCTTTACAAAGTGTTTGGGCTCACTAGATTCACTTTTAACTTTTCAGTTGTCTGCACTGAACCTTGTGCTTATAGTAGATTGTCAGGAGTGCCTGCTCGCACCCCCTGTGACATATGTGGCCAAACAACCAGTGCCGCTGAGAGTCCACACTGGGAACTTAGCCACACATGTGTCACATTCAAGTGATGCAACTCTCTCACAAATCTACTTAATTTTTTAAATCCTAACCTTTTCTCCAAGCGTTTGGGCTCACTTAGGATTCCCTATTTTTTCCAAGTGTTTGGGTTCACTTAAAACCGGTTTATTTCTTAGACTAACTCGCCCTCCTCTGAGGGACTTTGAGTTCTTGTCTGTCTTTACAGGTCTTCTTTGAGCCTGCACGCGCTATTGCTTCACTCAGTTCCCTTGAACTCTGCGAGTGACTTCTGTTTAGTTTCAGTTCCTCTGAACTGGGAACATTAGCCTTGGCTATGTGGTATGTGGAATTTTTCGGTTACACATGCTATTTTTTGTTTGGATTTCTGTGTTCATCATTCCCTTACTAGCAATATGCCTTGCACGCTGGGCTCCATGTTGTATTTCTATCCCGCTGTAACTTCTAGATCCTTCTAAAACATTTCCATAATCCACCGCAATCAAATATTGCCCTTACCTTTAGATTACAGAAGTGAGATGTCGATCCAGGGTCCTCGCGGGGCCTCTGACCAGTTCAACCTGGGGTCGGTTCCTTGTGGCGTTTGCTAGTATTAATATTTTATTACAAAAATTTGTGAAATATTGATAAAGAAAAATTACTCATAGTCATGTTTAAAAAGTTTTACGAATCATCACTACATGATTTTGTTTTATTTAAAAAGATTCAGAATAATACAAAGAAACATTACAAAGGCAAAAATAACAGAAACACATAAAAGTCTTCACCCGAGATGCGCCTGAAAATAACTCTCTCCTGCCTTTTTATATTAACCCTGTTCTTCTGGGCCGGCCTCTAACTATCAGCTGTCATTATAGCACAGCTAAAATTCCCTTATATGGTAAAACTCGGGACTTTATTAACATAAGTTTGCAAAAGCACAAATTCAAATTTTCAGAAGACTTCATACTCAATTGTTCTGCAATATTTATTACAGACTCCAGTGGTTTAACCTTAATGTTTTGAAGTGACGAGAAAACTTTCTGTGCACAAAAATTAAAATTAAAATAACGACTTTATTTAACATATCATCAGTGTTTGTTGGTTTTCTCCTGGACTGAAGCTCAGGCTCTTCTTGGTGACCCACAAAACTCAGACAACAGAAACACTTTAAATCCCAACAGAACTTTAAACACTAACAGATCTCTCACGATCTAAGCATCTTCTCTCATTACAATCCAGTTTCACAATTTCTTTCATACAAAAGTTCTTGTTGAATTAACAAAAGTTTAGATGTTGATGTTTTACTGAACATTTAACATACTTTTTTCTCTGGCTGCTTTAACTTTCAGTTTCTCAAGCACAGACATGCAGTGATTCGATTCACTCTCATCCTATTATATTGTTTTATTATGAAAGTTATTAATTGCACATTGTTTATTTAGCTCTAGAATACAATTGCTCAATCTCCTGCAGTGCTTTGATATTTTGAAATATTTTATTAAGTAATTCTGCAAAAAATAATTTGACAGGATAATGTAGACTCCCACAGACATCAAGAATAAGCATCCCACATAGCAACATTGTGTCGGCCCAGAGCCGGCCCAAGTCTGGCACTTGTGGAATGCGAATCTGGCCCACATACAGCGTTGAATGCCGGCCCTTGGGTGGCCCACTCCTGTTTGCCAGATCTGGGCCACAAGCAGGCCATAGCAATGCCACATGTCAGCCAAGAGCAAAGAAATAAACCAGAACTGGGCCTTATCTGAACCACAAAATCTGTGTATATTTAATATGAAGTAATTTCAGCCTTAATAAAGCCTGTTAACAAGCAGAATCACTGAAGGAAAGAAGAGAACAGAAAAAGAGACGAGCAGAAACACAAGAACTACAACTGACTTCAGACACAGTCTTAGATGAAATCCACTGAAGAGAAAAGAAGACATTAAATCTGTGAAGATCTCAGCAGAGAAGGAATAAACAACTCCACAAACAGCATTACCAGCTTCACTTATTACTAACCAGACTCACTTTATTTCTGTCAGACGTCTACAAAAGTTTTATTGAGAAATAACAGAGGTTTAACTCTGTTTAATTTGAAGTTACCATAACAGTGATTAGTGTTTCCATTAGTTGGTCTATTAACTCTTATTATGGCTTTTGTCTTTTTTGGCTGCTGTGACAGTGTGTGTGTTAAGCACATTTGCAGCAGTAAAGAAAGCTTAAGTGAACTAAAATCAGGTGATGATGGTTTCCTGTTGATGGTTTTATAATCATCATGAAATAGTCTGAATCACTGATGTCTTTCGAATCTAACAATTGTGTTGTTCCATTAATATCACAACCACTGTTACTGCAGCATGAGATCCAGTATTACAACAATCAGTTAGAAGATTTTAACAGCGAGCACAAAAACACTAATCTGCCATGACACACACAGACATCAAAAATCAGCATATGAATCTCAACAATGGTGACAATAATATTTAGGTAAACAGATCAATTCAGAACATCACTAAAAAGCTTGCAACAAAAACAACGGCAAAAATAAAAGCAAATATTTCGAATTAAACAAAATAATAGGACAATTCAGCTGCATAATTTATTCATGTTGCAATGCATGCTGGGAGTTTTGTACTATGCTGGTACCCAGCATGCTTTGTAGCATTGTACTTTTTATTATCACCATTCTTGAGATTCATACGCTGATTGTTGATGTCTGTGTGTTATTGATAGATTGGATTTTTGTCCTCGTTTTTGTTAAAATCTTCTAACTGATTGTTGTAATATTGCCAAATCTCATGTGGCAGAAACACAGGGTTTAAGATATGAATATATAAATGGTACAACACAATTGTTAGAGTCGAAAGACATCAGTGAATAAGTCTATTTAATGATGATTATAAAACCATCAACAGGAAGCCATCATCACCTGATCTCATTTCACTTTAGCTTTCTTTACTGCTGCAAATGTATTTGACACACACACTGTCACAGCAGCCAAAAAAGACAAAAGCCATAATAAGAGTTAATAGACCAACTAATGGAAACGCTGATCACTGTCATGGTAACTTCAAATTAAACAGAGTTAAGCCTCTGATAATTCTCAATAAAACTTCTGCAGACGTCTGACAGAAATAAAGTGAGTCTGGTTAGTAATAAGTGAAGCTGGTAATGCTGTTTGTGGAGTTGTTTATTCCTTCTCTGCTGAGATCTTCACAGATTTAATGTCTTCGTTTCTCTTCAGTGGATTTCATCTAAGACTGTGTCTGAAGTAAGTTGTAGTTCTTGTGTTTCTGCTCGTCTCTTTTTCTGTTCTCTTCTTTCCTTCACTGATTCTGCTTGTTAACAGGCTTTATTAAGGCTGCAATTATTTCATATTTAATATACACAGATTTTGTGGCTCAGATAAGGTCCAGTTCTGGTTTATTTCCTTGCTCTTGGCTGACATGTGGCATTGCTATGGCCTGCTTGTGGCCCAGATCTGGCAAACAGGAGTGGGCCACCCAAGGGCCGTCATTCAACGCTGTATGTGGGCCAGATCTGCATTCCACAAGTGCCAGACTTGGGCCGACTCTCGGCCGACACAATGTTCCTATGTGGGATATGATTCCCAACAATGGTGACAAAATCAACAACATGTTCAGATTAACAGATCAGATCTGAATGTAACAAAACAATAAACTAAGGTCACTAAAAAAAAAATGTTTTTATTTGCCAACATTGTTAAGATTCCTACTTTGTCTTCGTCTCTTGGTATCTAAAAGACAGCTCAAAACATAATGAACTCATATCTGATTGTTTTACCTTTGATGGCATGATATCTCAAAGCTGTTGTAAATAATGTGAAATTAACAGCTATTATATAAGAGATTAGACTCTGGATGTGATCAGTGAATTGGCCACTACATGAGATAGTGGAGGGCAGATCGAGGCTTCGTGAAACTGAAACAGTGGAAGCAAATCCAAATCCTGTCTCCACAGTGACCTCTAGTGGTCAGAACAGTGTAAATGCAACAAAAACACAGGGCAAACATGCATAAAAACACCTTTTACAAATCTATTGCAACATTTGTATTGACACATATCTCATGTAATCGTTCAATCAGTGTTATAATGGTGGAAAGACATAAGTAACAGTTTGTAGACAATATGCCACGTAGACATTTACCTCAGGCAAGTCCATCAGTGTCCACAGCTTGTTACTCAGCGAAAGAAATTAACTCCTTTGCTAAATACATGCACTATATTATACATTAATTTTATATTACTCAGCCTGTTAGTGATGTCTTCATCATTTAAAATATCTGTCATGAAAATGACAGCCACTGTAAATTATTATATTTCAACAATGAATTGGAGTACTTAGAGAAGTTAATGCAAAAAAATGCCTTATGTGCAGTTTACATGTTTGCATACAATGTGTTATTTGAGTGTTGATTATTATATCCAAAAAAAAAAAAAAAACAGCAACTGAATTTAGGCTGTACTGTTAACCTTTAATATTATAGTAATGTGGAAGTAAGGGCTCCCGACTGTTTACAGAATTAGCAGAGATATTTTTTTTTATCCTTTAGATACTTTTAATTATAACTGAATTCATTTAAAGACAGCGACAAAATTTGTTCTGTAAACTACTGTTTAATAAAAATAAAAAAAATAAAATATGTTTAGTTTTCTCCCCCCTTTACCGAACCGTGATGTCAAAACCGAGGTACGTCCCGAACCGCCAGTTTTACCATTACACCGCTAATGATGTTTTATCATCACCAGTTAATATTGACGTATTATATGTCGTAGAATAAAATGTGAAAATGTCTTGATTATTATTTCAGCCATTTAACAAAAAAAAAACCATTAAAAAAAACAAAACATTGACTTCGGGATGATGAAAGTTGTGCTAAAATGCAACTCGCTTCAGTGTTTTGGCCTACAAATGGCGCTTTTCCACTGCATGGTACGGCTCGGTACGACTCAGTACGTTTCGGCTCGGCGTGGCACGGTTCGGCTCGCTTCGCTTTTCCACTGCGTACGACTCGGCTCGGCCCGGCACGGCTCGGTTCGCTTTAGCTCGGTTGCTTTTCCACTGCAGTTAGTACCGCTTCAAAGTGGGTGGGATTATGACTGATCGTTATAGTTTATCCGCTCCTCGGCAACCAACAAGAGGAACGTCTGCGCTTCTCGTCCACTGACCACAATTCAGCCATTTAGTTTTTGGAAGGTTTTTTTTCTTCAAACAAGTAGTTTTAAAACCGGTGCTACAGCTGTTATTGGTTATTTAAATCAAGCGGGTTTGATGTCTCGCAAATACAATGACGCTGGTAGTGACGATTCTGTCTGTCTGACCAATCAGTGATCTGCAGTGTTTTCACGTCACATTTTAGTATCGGTACGGTACGCTTGGAACCTCAACAGACCAGGTACCATTTAAAGCGAGCTGAAGCGAGCCGTACCGTACCGTACCATGCAGTGGAAAAGCGCCAAAAGTGATGTCATACAAAAACATTATTCAAAAACCACTGCAACTAAACCAATCTCTGTTACCTTAAATGATATGTTTATCTCTGTAAAGCTGCTTTGAAACAATCTACATTGTTAAATGAGGATGACTTGACTCATACCTGCACCACACTATAGTGTCAACTGTCCCTTTGCATCTGGTGGTGATTCTACAAATTATTATCACTATTGTTTTTGTAATTTTACAAACATTTCTATGTTAAGACAACAGAAAATACTGTATGAATAATACAGTAATTTTTCTGTATAAAAAATGAGAATAATGTAACTTGTGATTAATGGTATAACAGGCGTATGCCAGTAGAGATGTTTGTGTAAACTTCACTCTCCTGATGTGGATTTGACACTTCATGCAGCCGCTGCTCTGTGTGCTAGAAGAGACTATATCCTTGCAATTGTATTAAATATTTAAAATCTTCATATTTGTCATTTAAATTTCCACATATTTCAACAAAGAATGAATGATTATATGATATTATGATACACTATTAGGAGAAGAAATTCGTAATGAAACATTGAACGCAGCAGTTCTTTCAGATTCATGAGAAACCATTAAGAAACTTACAATTTGCCATTCATTCAAGTCAACTGCTGGTTCATGCAGAGAAACTGGAGTGTTAAAGGGATAGTTCACCCAAAAATGAAAATTAACCCATGGTTTACTCACCATGAAGCAGAGATGTATAAAGTACTAGAGATGCAGACTTGAGTAAAAGTACAAGTGCTCTATCAAAAAAGTGACTTGAGTAGAAGTTGAAGTGCTCTTTAGGCACCATACTTAAAGGGGTGATGAACTGAGAAATCAAATTTTCCTTGAGCTTTTGACATCTAAGAGGTCATCATATTATAAGAATATCCTGTAAATTTCAGAACGGAAAACGTCCTTGTTAGTCCAATAAATGCTTTTATTGACACCAGGCTCAGCAAACGACTCGTTTTTCAAAGTGGGGAACTATGACGTCAAAGAGGATAAAACACCACCCCCGCTGAAGAAGATAAACGCCTACTTCAACAGGGCTACTTTAGCCCCGCCCACCGATTCGCGCATTACACGCATAGCTAAATAACATGGGCCTACCTCGTGATGACAAACCGGATCGAGCTACCGAGCAATAAACATGACATTTACAAAATATTGTGCAGTGCCTGGTTGTGGAAGAAGACAGTCGCTGCAGAAGCTTCCTCTGGATTCCAATAGGAATGCTTGGTTAAACTTTATTTTTAATGACGTTCCAGCTGATGTGGGTAAAACATTGTCCGTTTGTTCGTTTCATTTCACTGAGGATTGTTTTGTAAACAAGACACAGGTCGAGACTGGATTTGCAGACCGATTAAGATTAGAAAACGGTGCTGTGCCTTCTATATTGGATCCGACAGGAATGGTGCAACACACTTATGTGAGTAAAATTTTATTTAAAAAATAATAATAATCTGATAGGCTAGTATTGCATTGTTACAGATCGTTTGATATCTAATAATTATGTGTACATGTGTATCAGTCTGATCGTTACTGACGAGTGAGTTGAAACTCCTTATAATATGCAAAACTGTTATCCACTCACAGCAGTGGGCGTTTACTTCCAAGTCTTCAATGCCAGACGGCCATAAAAACCGAGCGTTTTTGAGCTAGGCTTAAAACTAGGGTAGAAAATAGCCTATTACTTATTCATTTTGATGTTTTTGAATGTAAAAACCAAGCAAACGTCATAAGTTTACCTCAGACAACAATATAACATTTTTTAAAAAAGCTAGTTCATGACCCCTTTAAGTGGAAGTACTAAAGTATTCAAAAAAGATTTTACTTAAGTATTGCAAGTAGTTTTCTTTTTAATTTACTACTCAAGTACTGAAAGTAAAAGTATTGTATTATGTAGTAAAGCATCTCACCCTTCTCTTCCCTGCTTGTGCCTTTTTTCTCCACAGCTTATTGGGTATTTATCTGCATGTTACAGCCATATCTGAAAGCTTTGTTTATGTCAGGGAGTTCCTGGAATGTCACATGATGTGGCTCTTCTTCATGTGTTCCATATATGGACTAAATGTGCACAGGGCGCCCACAGGCTGCCAGTATGGATTGAAAACACAGTATATCAGAGTATCCAGCGCTCATAATGATTACATCGGCCCATTTTGGATATAAATTCAATAAATATTTTTCCTCTCTATAGAAATCTGACGTAAACCTATGAAAATCTATCAATATTTGTCAAAAACTGCACGAGCTAAAAGCCTGAGGGACGTTGTTTGGTCAAGCGCTTTCATGACGACCTCACAGGAGTTTTTTTTTTTTTTTTAATGGGAGCGGCTGACGCTCATAATTCATATTAAAGATATCGAAGTTATAAGTAATATTTTTTTAATGTTGTATTGTCAAGATAATAACATTAAATCTAATAGTAACTATTAAAAACAAAGAACGATTCAGTGCGTCGGCGTCCTCGCACATTCTATATGAATTGTCTTTCACTCTGACAAATGCACTCAAATGGGTCTCCTTCCTCACCGCCACGATCACTCGAAGTTGAATGGTGTTTCTGGTTCTTTCATCTCGAAACAAACTAACAAATGTCAGGTGTTCTCAATGGAGGCAGGCAGCAGAGCGAGAGGCAGAACGGGAGCACGCGCGCTCTTCCTGATCGCTTGACTCGCTCAATGATGAGCCAGCTTCATCAAACCTGGTGACAGAGCCATCTACAGCTCTGGCAGTAATTATGTGGGTTTGGAATGATTCGTAACATTTTTATAATTGTAACGAGTAACGATGCAGCACATAAAAAATGTATCGGAGTAAAAGTATTAAACTCATCAAAAAAATGTACTGAAGTAAAAGTGGAAGTAGGCCAAATAAATAATACTCTAGTAGAGTACAGATACAGCCTTTAATACTTAAGTACAGTAGTGAAGTAGTTCTACTTCGTTACTATACATCTCTGCCATGAAGCCATCCTAGGAGTATATGACATTCTTCTTTCAGACAAATACAATCTGAGTTATATTAAAAAATGTCCTGGCTCTTCCAAGCTTTATAATGGCAGTGAATGGGCACACAAGTCCATTTTTTCAAGTCCATAAAAGTGCATCATTCCCATCATAAAAGTGCTCCACATGGCTCCAAGTCGACTTACGCCACAAGAGTAACACTTGACGATGTGTAACGTAGATGTAGAAGTAGCTTTGACGCCTCTCGCGGTTCAAACAAACAGCGCTGGGCAACCGCGTTCATCATTATGTTGTGCGTAAATTGATGCGTACAGTCGTCTGCCGGAAGCTAGTTACTTTAGTAGATAAAGTTTTAAATATGGATATTTTTCTTACACCAATGCATCGCTTTGCTTCAGAAGGCCTTTATTAACCCCTTGGAGCCGAGGGGAGCACTTTTATGATGGAATGATGCACTTTTATGACAGAAAAACTTACTACCATGTCCTGCTCAAGTCATCCTTGTGATGGAGAATCGGGTTGATCAACTTCTTCCAAAATCAAAGCCATCGTTTCTGTCTTTACAGTGTGAACAATCACTGAGGATTGAAGAAAGCCTCCGGAGCTGAAACTCGTTAATGTGTTTTGTTTCCGACGCGCATTGTAAGCGGTCGACCAATCACAACAGACTGGCCCATCTGACCAATCAGGGCACAGTAGACTCTGAATTGTTTAGAGAGACTGATGCTGCGTCCCAATTCTCCTACTAATACTACGCCCTAAAAGTATGTACTCTTTTTGTGAAGAAAAAGAACATACTTTTGTAGCAAAAGAGTATGCAAGCTTTTGGACATACTACTCCGTCATCTTTAACGGACAGCTCTGTCGCTTAGTTACGTGCTGTCACTGTGAACTGCCCTGTCAATCATCTCGTCACAGGCCTCCATTCAATCTAATTTAATTTCCTACCATTTCGGAGAGACATGTAGTCGCACGTTGATCTGCCAGTCGTGGGTCTTTCATGCGGAGACTCTCCTCGTGTGTTTTCAATTTGAATATAATGATGCATTTAAAAGTTAATGGCTAAACGAATCTTTACAAATGTTCAAAATGCTGCTGCAGATGAAATTTAATGTAGACAACATTGAATAAATACCTTTACGCCACGTTAGATACTGATGCTGTAATTAATCACTCAAACCCCTTTATCTAAACCTCTCTACATAACCACCAGATTTGCGCGTCCTCCATGTTTGTAGTTTTTAAAACTTTTTACTCGTGTTTGTAGGTCTAATCGAATCCTCGTTCTCAGCGCAATGGGTTGTGGGAAATATTAGCCGTTAGAGTTGCCATGTCCAAATACCCACACTTGTGCTCTTTGCACTTGACCACATGTCTACTTGCATGACGTATTTCCTGTATTTGGCCCAAGTGTTCAAGTAGGCGTAATGACTGCAAGTGTGTGTAGAACTTTTGATTACTCGATGGGACACACTTATAGTCTTGCAAAAATGCAAGTGTTTACAGATCGAGCTTTTATTTATTATATTTTCAATACTTTGCACTTTAAAATAAACTTCTACATGACTGCTCAGTAGTGGCTAACTAACAGAAGACAAATTTAAAATTGTGGTGTTTCTAATTAAATGATAAAAACAGTAGCAAATGTTGAATAAAATAGGCCTACACAAACCATACTCATCTTTGCACCAATAAAATGTTCAACTATTTATGTTTTTACTACCAAATTATATGGATATTGTATCTATCTAATTAATTTAAATTACAGTGGAATGTTTTCCTCGACATCTCGTGATTTTGGGGCACACAGTTCCTGAACATAATGCATGATGGGCCCGTTCCGAAGCGCTATTGGAGATGTGTTTAGTGTGCGTTAAGGACACTGCACTGCCATTTTTAAGACATGGGCCAAGATCGCATGTGTGGGTATTTGGACAAGGCAAGTGTTCACAGATCTGCACTTCGGATTCTGACCGGAAATAGTAGACTATCCAGGTATCTTTTAAAATACTACGATTTGGGACGTACTAATTCTATTTTCAAATACTATTTAGGACAGATAGTATGCGAATTGGGACGCACTGTGAATCTTTGGACGAGTCCATTTTCAGACTCTGAGAACAAATAAGGTGAAGTTTAATGTATATTATGAGAAAACTAAAGTGCTTTGTGACCTTACATGCATGTAAACCTGTTGTAGGAGACTCAAATTAGGAACCTTAAATATACCATAATAATGGGGCACTTTTGTGTGAAACAGGACACATGCAATGATTCAAAGTTTTTCCTTCATGTTTTTCACGTGGATTTTTTACCAATAATGACTTTTTTAAAAAAACACAAACTAGGTCTTTAATGTCATGGTGTTTTTCAGCGAAGGACATTTTGAGCTCGTAACACAGATCATTATTCTGCAATACTTTTTCAATGTTTACTTCTGTTTCTCAGTGAAACCTGCAGTGACGGTGAAGCCAGATCAGCCTGTGTTCAGAGGAGAGAGAGTCACTCTCACATGTGACATACAGAGAGAAGAAGACATTCAGTGGAAATACAGCTGGATTAAAAATGGTTCAGTCATCTCACACACTGAGAGAGTCTACAACACATCTGTGTCTGAGGCTGATAAATACAGATGTGAAGCAACGAGATCAGACATCAGTGCTGCTGTTACACTGACTGTATCAGGTGAGTCTTCATATTCACATCTGTTTAATTATCATTTAAAATCAGTATTTGTGGTTCAACACCTTTCTTATATTCTTCTGAATCAGCCTTGAGGACTGAAGTGATTCAGCTTTAGTCATTATTCTATCAGATGCACAACGGCATAAAGTGTTTCTTTATAACAGATACTGTGTTATCAATGATTTTGAGAGTGAAAACTGCATTTCATAACTGAAGTGACTTTATAGAGTTTATAACCCTCAGGACTCACATCTATATTTTAAAGTCACAATGAAACAGAAGTAGCGTAATAACTTTAATGGCAAGGCCTTGTTTCTATGCTTCAACTGTCACTGTTTTGTATTATGAAATGTGAATGTTGCACTCAAGAACGGAGGAAGATCTGAATGTGAGCTTGCAATCGATTGTAAGAAACAAGAGTTTAAGTGGACTAAATTATATAAAAAAAAAAGTCTGAGTAATCTGTCATTTCATCTGAAGATCCAGTTATAATACTTTGATTAAAAATGACAGGGTGAAACAAATTAAATATACAATATGGATGAATCGTTCCCAATAAGATCAGTAACATTCATTAAGAAAATAGATTGAGAAAATAGATTGAATTTCCATTTCATGCCAACATAGTAAACTGTGCTGTGTGGACAGATCAGCACTGAACAACTATAGTTTTATATGATGTGATTCAGTGAGACACACAACTTGTGTTTGTTGCATGTTTTTGTGAATTTTATGATTTATTTTAATATCATGTAAATTGTGACATTAAGGACGTCTAAATCTTTGTGATTTACTTTAGTCACTACGTTTCAGCTAAATCCGAATGTAGTGTTTACATGAACGCTAAAAATGTGACCGGGACGGGTTGATGTGTGTGTTTATGTGTTACGATCCCTGGTCTTGGTCAGTGTGTAACAAACAACAAAACAATACTTCTTAGTTAGCCATTTTTATTTTATTTTCTTGCTCTCATGTTTGTTTTCAGAGCGGAATACTTGACTCACGACTGTGTTACAAAACAATCTCTTAAAAATAAAGAATCAAACAAACAAACAAAAGATTAGAAGCAAAATCTTCAGGGGTGAGCTAATGCCACAACAATAAACAAACAGAAACTAACTTTCCTATTAATTAAAATAAAAGAAACAAAACATACAATGACAAACCCTATCTCCTTAACTAACCCAATAAACAGCACAGCCTATTGGCCTACCAAAAAAATACAAGGCACGCCCTATGGCTTCTCAAATCATTACAAATGGGATCATTAGGACACGGATGTTGAACAGAGCACACTGTATCAAAATGACTAACAACACTCTGTTAACACAAAGAAGAGCACAGAAATCACACTCTGTTGCACAACATTTTCACCAGCTAACACACAGTACAACAACAAGTGCAGTCAAAGAGGCAGAGAGCAGATTTACAGTCCCCTCATTTATAAAACTTTGCGTAGGATTTGCGTCAGAATTGGCGTATGGATGAAAACATAGGACGTGCGTACGCACAGAAATATTCGGATTTATAAAACCGTGTGCACGCACATCTTACGCCAGTGGTTCTCAACTCCAGTCCTCGGGACCCGCTGCTCTGCACATTTTGTATGTCTCTCTTATCTAACACACTCAGTTCAGATCATGGAGTAGGGCTGGGCGATATATCGCATGACATTGTTATGCGCATCTCGTCAGTAAAGCCGGTTCCATGATTAGTAGTAAATAGCCATCACCTGCTTTCAGATGGACGATATGATGCAGATATGAGTGTTAAATTAACACTCAAGAATGTTAAAGTTAATGAGATAATTAAGTGATTAATTGAGTGATGATTGAGCATTATTGAAGACACCTGATGTTAACAAGCAGAATCACTGAAGGAGAAAATCACAAATTGTAAGCCACCGTTATGGCGATCAGTGTTTGCTTTAGTTGGACTCTTGACCCTTATGCTTTCAATTTAAGTTTAGTTTGTCTGCTGTTATTGATTTATAACAGTCAAATGAACAAAGAAAAGTGTGATCTGATGGTGTTGGTTATATTTTGGCATAATCATGCTGTGATCTGAAAAATGAAACTTATTGAGATAGTTTGGTTTAATTAGCAACAGCTTTGTGAATCTACAGCGTATGATTATCAGTATTTTTCTTATAATCCAAAATATTTAATAAACATTGTTCTGATCAAAACACTTTCAAATGAATTCTTCTTCTGATTAATGGCTGATCATATCTTAACGATGTATACCGCCACCTACTGGACTACTACACAGGAGTGTGTAAAAAGGACGTTGGCAAATGATACATCAAATCATAAAATCATAAAAAAATATAAATAAAAAATAAAATAAAAATCAATCAATTCTTCTACTTAAATATCTTCTACATTAAGTTATATAATTAAATATTGCTTCTTTGTCCCTGCATTCCTTGCTCCTGTAAAATATTATGAATATCATTTCCTGCATCAGCGTCTTTCCATTTCTGTCAAATTTCTTACATTTAAATAAAACATGGGTGACATCCTCCAAGACTTTACATTCAGAGCATATGCCATTACTTTTACCTATTAAGGATAAAGTGGAATTAAGGCCTGTGTGGCCCAACCTCAATCTGGTTATCATACCTTCTTCGTGCCTATTAAGACCAAATGAGGTGATTTTTTCCCTCCAACACAGTTCTGGTTCCTATGATAATGTCTGGCATTACTCTCTAACTCCCATTCATCTTGCCACCTTAGTATAATCTGTGAATTAATTAAAGCTTTAGCATCTCCTTTACCCAATGGAATGTGAATTTGTACTTGGTCTAATTCCAGAGCTTTTTTAGCTAACTTATCAGCAATTTCATTGCCATCAATTCCATAATGGCCTGAAATCCAACAGAACTGTACCACTAATCCAAGGCTTATAAGATTTAAAAGAAGATGCTTTACTTCTAATACCAAATCTTTACGTATTGCATTATCCGTTATAAAAGTTTGTAATACTGCCATAGAGTCAGTACATATAACAGATCTCAGAGGTTTAGTCTCTTCAACCCACCTAAGGGCAGTAATTATTGCAGTCATCTCTATTGAATATACTGACAAATGGTCACTCACTCTTTCTTTTTTCAAATTCTGGAATATAAATTCCAATACCACAATGACCCTTGGATTCTTTAGAGCCATCTGTGAATATTTTCAAATATCCATAATATGAAGTATTTAAATAACTTAAGCAGGCTTCGGTAAAACTTTGCTTAGTGTGATGCTCACCTTTTCCCGCTAATAAAGCAATATTTACCTCTGGAACAGGAAGCAGCCATGGAGGAACACAACTTAAAGCTAATGCTGGGCCATACTTCAACTCTTTTAATCCATAATGATTTACTAAATTGTCAATATTCCAACCAAACCCACTGGACTTTTTACAATATTCCCAACAATCACTAAGTACTGACAGAGCTGGGTTGTTGAAACTTCCTTTTAACCTTACCCAATAAGTTAGTGACAATTTCTCATACCTTAAATTAATAGGAGTTTCCTTAGATTCAACTAATAAAGCACTTGTATGAGTTGTTTTAAAAGCACCAAGGGCAATCCTCAAAGCCTTAAACTGCATTCTTTCAATTTTCTTGACGGATGTCTTTCAAGCTGAGCTATACATTATACAGCCATAATCAATAGTTGATCTTATCAATGCTTTATATATGTTCATCAGAGACAGCCTGTCAGCTCCCCAATTATGCCCAGTGACCATTCTCATAAGGTTAATTACCTTTTTACACTTTGTTTCAACATATTCAATGTGATATTTCCACGTAAGTTTGGCATCTAACCATATTCCTAGGTACTTAAATTTTTCACTTCTTTCAATTTGCTGATTATAAAGCATAATTTTATAAGTTTCAGGGACTTTTTTCCTAGTAAAATAAACAACCTGTGACTTTGAGATAGAAAATTTAAAACCCCAATCAATTCCCCACTGTTCAAGTACATGAATGTCCTTTTGAATCTTATCATTAACATAAGATATGTTACGTCCTCTTCTCCAAATGACAGCATCATCTGCATATAATAGACCTTCGTTACTATCTCCCAGTTTTTCATATACAGGTCCTTTTTAAAAAATTAGCATATTGTGATAAAGTTCATTATTTTCCATAATGTAATGATAAAAATTAAACTTTCATATATTTTAGATTCATTGCACACCAACTGAAATATTTCAGGTCTTTTATTGTTTTAATACTGATGATTTTGGCATACAGCTCATGAAAACCCAAAATTCCTATCTCAAAAAATTAGCATATCATGAAAAGGTTCTCTAAACGAGCTATTAACCTAATCATCCTAATCATCAACTAATTAACTCTAAACACCTGCAAAAGATTCCTGAGGCTTTTAAAAACTCCCAGCCTGTTTCATTACTCAAAACCGCAATCATGGGTAAGACTGCCGACCTGACTGCTGTCCAGAAGGCCATCATTGACACCCTCAAGCAAGAGGGTAAGACACAGAAAGAAATTTCTGAACAAATAGGCTGTTCCCAGAGTGCTGTATCAAGGCACCTCAGTGGGAAGTCTGTGGGAAGTAAAAATTGTGGCAAAAAACTCTGCACAACGAGAAGAGGTGACTGGACCCTGAGGAAGATTGTGGAGAAGGACCGATTCCAGACCTTGGGGGACGTGCGGAAGCAGTGGACTGAGTCTGGAGTAGAAACATCCAGAGCCACCGTGCACAGGCGTGTGCAGGAAATGGGCTACAGGTGCCGCATTCCCCAGGTCAAGCCACTTTTGAACCAGAAACAGCGGCAGAAGCGCCTGACCTGGGCTACAGAGAAGCAGCACTGGACTGTTGCTCAGTTTTGCATGTCATTCGGAAATCAAGGTGCCAGAGTCTGGAGGAAGACTGGGGAGAAGGAAATGCCAAAATGTCTGAAGTCCAGTGTCAAGTACCCACAGTCAGTGATGGTCTGGGGTGCCATGTCAGCTGCTGGTGTTGGTCCACTGTGTTTTATCAAGGGCAGGGTCAATGCAGCTAGCTATCAGGAGATTTTGGAGCACTTCATGCTTCCATCTGCTGAAAAGCTTTATGGAGATGAAGATTTCATTTTTCAGCACGACCTGGCACCTGCTCACAGTGCTAAAACCACTGGTAAATGGTTTACTGACCATGGTATTAATGTGCTCAATTGGCCTGCCAACTCTCCTGACCTGAACCCCATAGAGAATCTGTGGGATATTTGGAAGAGAAAGTTGAGAGATGCAAGACCCAACACTCTGGATGAGCTTAAGGCCGCTATCGAAGCATCCTGGGCCTCCATAACACCTCAGCAGTGCCACAGGCTGATTGCCTCCATGCCACGCCGCATTGAAGCAGTCATTTCTGCAAAAGGATTCCCGACCAAGTATTAACTATTGAGTGCATAACTGAACATAATTATTTGAAGGTTGACTTTTTTTTTTTGTATTAAAAACACTTCTTTTATTGGTCGGATGAAATATGCTAATTTTTTGAGACAGGAATTTTGGGTTTTCATGAGCTGTATGCCAAAATCATCAGTATTAAAACAATAAAAGACCTGAAATGTTTCAGTTGGTGTGCAATGAATCTAAAATATATGAAAGTTTAATTTTTATCATTACATTATGGAAAATAATGAACTTTATCACAATATGCTAATTTTTTGAGAAGGACCTGTATGTCATTAATCATTATGTTGAACAAGATAGGACTGATAACACTCCCCTGAGGAATTCCATTTTCAACAATAAACTCATCAGACACTACATCACCCACTTTGACCCTGATGGAACGTTGAGAGAGAAAGTCAAGTATATAATTATGCAATTTCCCATTAATTCCCAATTTTCCTAATTTAATCAACAAACCTTCTCTCCACATAGTATCATAGGCTTTCTCAATATCCAGGAAAACTGCCGCCATTACTTCTTTCATCATTAAAGACTTTTCAATTTCATTGCATACTTTAACCAGAGCATCAGTTGTTGACTTACACCTCCTAGATCCAGTTTGATACCCTTTAATTGGATTTATGTATTCTAGAAAATAATTTAAACATCCAACTATAATTTTTTTTCCATTGATTTTCCAAAATGTGAAGTGAGTGCAATAGGCCTATAGTTTCCTGGGTCACTGGAGTCTTTACCTGGTTTAGGAAATGGAAGAATTCTTGCCCATTTCCACATGCTTGGTAATTTACCTTCATTCCATACCTTGTTAAACAGCTTAAGAACTTTCTCCAATATATTATCAGGTAATTTTCTAATCATAGCATAACACAGGTTGTCCGCCCCTGGTGCAGAGTATGCAGTATTACTCAATGCCCTTTTAAGTTCTGACATATTAATTTCAGCATCCATAATAGACATATTTGACTCTTTGGCATTTAAGATATTCCTATTTATTTTCAATACTTCTTTCCTTTTCATATACCGCTCCTCCAGGTGGCTACCCTTGTGTATGTCTGCAAAAGCTCTAGCAAGCATATTAGCTTTTTCCATATCTGAGATTGCATGGGTCCCATCTTTAACTAAGACAGAAACCTGAGGAGGCTTAAATTTGCCTATCATCTTCTTAATCATCATCTATACTTTATTTAAAGTGGTCTCTCTTCCTATTGTTGAGCAAAACTGTCTCCATGAATCTCTCTTAGCCTCTTTAATAACCTTCCTGGCTAATGCCTTCTTCCTTTGGTAGTTAATAAGATTGTCCATTGTTAATGTTCTACGCAGATTCTTAAAAGCTCTATTCCTGTCTTTGATAGCCTCAGAACACTTATTATTCCACCATGGAACATTGGTTTGCTGCTTTTGGTTTTGACTAACAGGAATGCTTTGGCAATATAAAAGAACTGACAATACTATTCATTTCATCAACTGTCTGATCATCCTTAATTGATATACTTTCCCCATTCCCACAGCTTTCTACAAATTTCTCCCAATCTGCTTTTTTAAAATTCCATCTTTGGGGCACATAACTCTGTTCAATCATAAATTCAATATCAACTGCACATGTAATTGGGAAGTGATCACTACCCATGCTTGTGCTTTGATCCATTTCCCATTCACATCTACTGGCAATTTTCCTATCAAATCTATAGTTAAATCTATACAAGAAGTTTCATTTTTATAAACTAGTACCTTGGTCTGCTGGGTATGAAATGTTCAGGCAGTAGTATGAGGCAAACATCAGCCTGACAGCATCACTGAAGATGGTGATGTGGCTGTTAACTATGACTTGGTCCACAGATAACAAAAATTACTCAGCATTCAAAGGAGAACTTCCTGTTGTAACATATGCGTGTATATATTAATACATTTAAAAAATAATATTGTGGACGGATAACTCATTTATAATAAGCACTGCAACATTCTGTAAAAATTTCATGGCTACTAACTGACTAACTACTAGTGCATTCAACTGTTTTAACCAGAGCATTAAAAAACACCCCATGAGTTGTTCATAAACCCGGTGTTCCCGAGTCATGTGAAAGATTGGTTCAAATTGAACGAATCGTTCATGACCGACCCATCACTCCTCATTCATGAGGTGGGTTGAAGAAGTTATGAGGGTTGACTGACAGGTCTAACGGAGTCAAGCGGTTTAGTCACAAGCTCTTTTTAATACTTTTCTTTGGTTAAATAACGTTACTTGAAAACCCCATAGACAGAAGTAAAGGGTGACGTAATGATGAACGTATCCAACCTCGCCTCGGAAAACGGACACTTTGAGCTTTAAGACGACATGCACCTACGACTAATATAACATTAACTTAATTACATATTACTGGGCAACTGGAATATATACGTTATATCATCGACAAAATAGTGCTATTCGTCGACGGCTGTTTGGCAAATAAGTTTTCCCTCAAGTGTAAAAATTGTTGGTACTAAAATGCAACAGAAATCCTATTAATTATCTCAAATGGAGATCTATTGAGCCGTCTGATTTCTCTGATTTTATTCACTCTTCTTTATATTGTTTTTCTGCATAGCATTGGAGGACAAAGTGTCTATGCTAAATTCTGTTATCTTGACTGGCCTGGACTAATTTGCTCCTATAAAATCACAATCTGTTTCCTTTGTATGTTCTGCTCTCTGGTATAATGATTCCCTGCGTGCGATGAAGACATCTTATCATCGTAAACCGTGGTGTATGTGGCGTACGTCTGAGCTCACTGTTCATCTCCAGGCCAGGAAAGACAAATTGCTAGAATATAAGTCTGAGATTGTATCGGCCAGGTCTGATTATGTTTCAGTTATGTAAATGTAACGGTGGTCAGGCGGTGAAGGGACTGAGACCAAAACTGGCTTTTCTCACATTTATTCCTTTGGAAAATCAGAACACAAAACATGCCTTCAGGCACTGCCGTACATAAAACAGCATCCAATGTAAAGCATACCACTTCTGATCTTCTGTTGTAAATTATTACAAAAAGAAACATTCATACAGAAGGATACACCTTTAGCATACCAGACGGGGATAAAATAAACTTAAGAAAAATACACAGGAAAATATTTCCCTTATTCTGTAACTAATTCACATTTAACATATGGAGAAACATACCTTTGGAAAATCAGAACACAAAACATGCCTTCAGGCACTGGCGTACATAAAACACCATCTCCACATACAAAATAAAAGAAATACACTGATTACATGGAAAATTGCTAGCGGGGTTTACAGCTAGTCACGTAAGACTCAGAGAGTATGAACTCGTGGTCATAATGAAAGCATTAATAAACTTTCTATAAGTTGCTAGAAATGCACCCAAATCTTAACAATACATGTAAAGTAATATTACACAGGTGATATGTCGAAGTTTTAACTTAAACAATATTTTACAGTTACATCATTAAAACAAAGTGGGAAGAGCTTTATACAGTCAACCTACCCAATGTAAAGCATACCACTTCTGATCGGGTACGGCAACAACACAGGGACAAAACGCAGCAGAGCTGCAGTACACCATTTCTCCAAAGGGGGGCTCCAAAACACCAACCTCAATACAGCTGCTTAATTACGGTGAAAATCACATACAAACACTACCTTACATTTCTAACTCTGTTACATAAACAATCAGAGAAACCCTAGACAGTAGTTGCATTCCATTAACAAACTGCTCAAATATTACAGTCTCGCAAATGTCCCTGCTTCAACTCAATGTGTAACAGGTTCCTTGATTTATTCAAGATTGAGTGTATTCGTACATGCATTATCACTACTCTTCCATCTGTTTCTCCTTTAAATACTTAAGATTTTTCTGGTATCTCTCTCTCAAATTTCTCTACACTTTCATTGTACACTTTCATCACACTTTCTAAATTTTCATTCTCTTATCAATGAGGACGTGAACAACAGTGAATGACGCTCTGTACAGTTGACGTGTCAGTGCTTCATCATCACGAAAGTTTCAGCCTTTCCAGTGTAAATATTCAAGCACTGGAAGTGAAACTCGTGAAAGGGAATTGGTAACTCGTGTGTTGTGTGTGAAGTTTATCATCTGAAGCGTGCGCCCTGAAAGCCACGACTCTCAGACAGTGTGAAGTTGAGTCTCTCTCATGCCTTCCTGCACTTCAGTGGACAAATCCACTCAAAATTATGTCAAAAAACATAGTCCTACATAGTGGGTTATGTCATAAGCGAACGCAAACACAAAACGCATGATCCGTGCATTCAGCCTTAAAGTGACATCATCTTCTTCATGACTGAACATTAATTTTCCTAAGCAGATCATGGGTGGTGTTTGCGTTGGTGGCGGATAATATTCAAAAAAGTCTATTTTGGTCTTAAATGCAAGTTATATTCATCAATGTTCAATGAAATAGTTTTAAAAAAAATGAACCATAAACTGTGTATCTGATGATTTGTGTTTTTTTTCTGCTTTTCTTCTCACATGCACACCGTTACTTTTGACTATGTTTGCCCTTATTCTCATTTTTAATAAAATTGTACCTTTTGATAGTCATTCTGTGTGTATAAAGTGATTTAATAAAGTCCAAGATTCCTGGTTTTATTGTCAAACTATTTTGGGTTAATCTTAATCCAGAAATATAGTAATTTTACTAAAAAAAAAAAAACATTTAGCCCAATCTGCTGCCAAATTGGGGTTTTTTTTAAACCAGCATTTTTTAGTGTACAACATTATTATGCTACATTGTCACATGACCTCATCACATTGCATGTTTAAGTCAGTAATATTGTTACCCCCTTAAATTATGTAAGATTTTGTAAATGTTGTACAAGCTGCAATTCTGTGACATGCAAATAGAAAATAATAAACAAGTATTAAGTTTATCAATATATAGTCACATAGTACAAACAATTTTGATGTTAATAATACAAACGTCCAACAAACTTTCATTTTAATACAGTGTTTGTCTCATAAGGAGGTTTTAAATTCATAAACACTAACATTGATCATGATTCTGTGATGCTGTTTTATTCAATATTTACTCATATGTATATTAATACAGGAAAACCTGTAGTGACGGTGAAGCCAGATCAGCGTGTGTTCAGAGGAGAGACAGTCACTCTCACATGTGACATACAGGGAGGAGGAAACACTCAGTGGACATACAGCTGGATTATAGATGGAAACACTTCCTATCCATATACAACAACAACAACAACAGCAGAGTTCAGTTTCACAGCTGATGTGTATCTCAGTGGTAAATACAGGTGTAGAGGAGAGAGATCACACACACACACAGACTTCAGTGATGCTGTTACACTGACTGTATCAGGTGAGTCTTCATATTCACTTCTGTTCATTTAATATCCATATTTCAACACTTGTAAGCTTCTGTATCGGCCACATCTGTTCTTATAAGTGTAGCACTCTATTAAGTACCCATATCTAGTGCCCTGGATTCGTTACGGATGTAGTAATAGTATATTGTAGGGAATTTGAATAGAAATCAGTAAAATTACATAATGTAAAACGTAATAAAAAAATGAATAATGACTCAATTTCAAATACTCACTTGTTTTCCTTTTACTTGACAATTAACTGAAGTTGTGAAATGAACCTCCAGAACCAGTTATAAATCACAGTAAATAAATTTACATTATTCACAATTAACTCTTTGGAGTATATTCAACACTTTCACATCACTTTACATTTCTTTTCAGTCAGTTATTAAACTTCATTTGGGCCCAGGCTCTTGGAAAAATATATAAATGTCAAAAATAGTCCCAATTAAGTAAACAAATAAAATGAGATGCAGGCCTGAACGACGCTTGTGTGCGTTGGGGCGAAAAAATTAAAATCGCCGCTTCACCATTACTAGAGCCAACAATAACGGAAAATACTACTCACGCTTGTCATGCTCACATCATCACAGTCCCACGAAAAATGGAGCAACGCAGAGAGCGTCAGGAAGGAAAAAAAACCGTGCAAAAAGATCAACACTCGCCGTGCGGTCCCGATCAGGGAATCCAACGAGGCCAGGGGAACTTCCAGGCAATCCAGGGTACCTGAAGCGCTACCTAATGAAATCCACCGTGGCCTGAGGAGCTCAGTCTCCGGTTAATCCGAATCACTCGTGATTGTGAATAACAAGTGCGTCACATTTGCGACTCGCGAGTATAAAGTACACACACTCACGATGACTAATGTAGGATATCAATACTTCAACTTCTGTACGAAATTACATAGACTCACTACAATTAGTAAAACAAATGAACAGTCAAATCTCAGCTGCGTCACACTCCGTGTCGTCGTCGTCGTCGTTGTTGTTATTTCCTTCTATCTCCTCTTCTTCGTTCCCTCCCTTCTCACTCTCTCCTCCCGCCCACTCTCGCCTATCGTATCGCTCTCCAAACCAAACTGACATGTGAAATACCCAATCAGAGCCTAGAAAATTTATACGCTTCTAACAATATGAAATACGTGATGAGTACAGATATACAATATAAATCAAATATATAAACAAAACAATATAATGATACAATTTGAAGAAAATTAAAATAATATAGATATACTTTCAACAAATTTCCACAGGGTTACATAAGCAATTCACTTTTAGTCATGATTGTCTTCAGATACAGTGCATCTCTTGTGTGTGTTGATCAGGATATTTTAAAAAAAATCATGTAAATTGTGACTTTCCAGTGTTATTGACGTCTCCATCTTTGAGATTTACTTTAGTCACTGTTAGTTTGGTTACAGGAGATATTACTATTAGAAAAGATGAGTTTTGTGCTGAAGTCAGAGAGAATGACGTGACTTACAGATTCTGATGTTAAATGAGTTCATGAAGTCTTCAGATATTCTGTTGAAGTTGATTCAGACTCAGTATCTCCTCATATGAGCTTGTAGTTGGAGATCTTCATCTCTCCTTCAGGAGCTTCATTCTGCTTTCTGTGGCGAGTCAGAGCCTCAAAATATGCAAGTAAAATAATGGCAAATGTTTTTGAAACAAAAAAGCCTTTTGAATTGCACTATTTAAAAAAAAAAAAAGGCATTCCATTAACCCTGCTTGCATTTTAATGTTTTGTATTTTTAGAGCTTGCATTTTGATGTTTTGAAATTCAACGTGGTTGAATATTTAAGCTGTGAATATTTCAATTCAAAACATTTCAAACATGTTTTCATTATTACAAATTAAATAATCCATATTCACCTTTCATATTTCACTTCCAAAATATTCAAACTGATTAAAAATACAACCTATAATATTCAACAGGCGTTTTTCAGTCCATTTTATTTCGCTTTGCAAATTCGCTTCCACAAATTCAGTGGTTTAAATTCGACAGTAAATTCAACATTGACATCCAGGAACTGCAGGAAAAGCAGTAGATTACCGAGCATACTCTCCATCTGCTGTTAGTCCTTCTCACCAGCAGGGGGTGCAAGCGTGTGTTGTTGACAAAGACCAGAGCAACAGTTCGAGCAAGCCATTCATTCATAAAAACTCATTTACAACAATTGAGCATGCCTTAAGTTTTTGTGATGATTATCCAGGGTCAGTATTCATAGATGCCTCGTCACTAGAAATAGAACGCCGCCATATTGACGACCGATCTCGCCCGGTATGGCCGCCCAAATTGCCCATTTGAATGATAGAGAAAGACAGAGATACATGGATAAAATTTTAATTTTAGGCTCCGATCCTTATTTGTTACCCCCAGTTTTCTTTTGTCCTTTATTATCTGCCCCAGACTTGCCCCAATTTGCCTTCCATGATTTATATATTTTTCTTGTTCATAACCCCTCCCCAGATACAGTGGGGATCGCTTGGCTTTCAAGAGTACAGACGCGTATGCTGTTGATGGATGGGTAAAAGACGTAAAAGTGCGGCACCTGACCAAGGATTTATATTTAATCATGGAAAATGTTGGTATTATAAAAAATATTTAAATGTATGATTTTGGTGGTAGTTTAGCTTGCCAGCTGTTAGCCACGGCTCACGGCTAACTGTCATTAATCTTGATTAGGCCTGTCGTGACAGTCAATAAATCAATTAATCGCACGATAAAAAATGACCTCGATAATTTTTCCGGCCGCTATAATTTCCATTTGCATGCTTTGTTCTCCTCGTCTCTCTCACTCCCTCTACCTCTCTCCCTCTAGACAACTCTGTTTAAGACATAGCCGACATATTTTACGTGAATACTCTCCAAAACGGACATTTAAAAATAATGTTGTGTGTATTTTAATGTTGTGTGTACATAGCACGCGCTATGGCTGCACGCTTCGGGTCGGGTGTGTGCACACAGAAAGATGAGACATGATACAATATGAGACATTTCTTCTATCCTTTTCTTTTGGTATAGAATAAAATACCAGTTCGGGGTTCCTCTTTCGGCTGTTGTTGCAGCCAACGTCACAACATATTACAGGCATTACTGAGACCGTCGGTCGTCAAGATGGCGGCACAAAGCTACAGTGACGTCATGTGAACCGAATGAATATGCTGAAAAGATGATAAAGGCACAAAATCTGTTTTTTTGTTTCATTCATTAACTTCATTGTTACTTTCCTTGTGTAGCCTTACATGTTATCAGCTTTCTTTACCATGAACGGGATTATAATCGGTTTCCCTCGATACCTCATACTCAAGGATTCCCCTTCTGTCGGGACAAAACGCTTAACGTAGCTTAATGGACTAATACAGAGATATAAAAGACCAAACTCGCACCTTATTTGGGGAAGTATGCCTACATACATTTACTGCATTAGATTAAACTGGGAAGGGTCATAGCACTTGCATATTGTTGTCCTATATTGTTAGTTTAACTGTAAGTCGCTTTGGATAAAAGCGTCTGCTGAATGACTACATGTAAATGTAAAATTGGCTTGACATTAGACATTCGCACATTTAGGGACCGTCTCTAAACTTCAATAGCAAACTTCAATTTATTTGAATAAATTGTGCATTATGCCTGACACCAAGTTCATATTCTGAGTCCATCTGCTTACCTGCGAGTTTGGTCTTTTATATATTACTGTATTAGTCCATTAAGCTAAGTTAAGCGTTTTAAATGTCCAGCAGGGCAATCCTGAAGTATTGAGGGAAACCCTAGCCTAGATTCATCGCTGCAATATAAAGTTAAAGCAACTAAACAACCAAGAGAAATATATGTCAAACTCCAATGTAGCATTGGATCTCTACTTCCGCATCAGGGGAATAACATTATAATCTCGTTCACGGTAGAGAAAGATGAAAAAACAGATGTCATAATAATCACAAATACACTTACATTGTTGTAAATGAGTGTTTATGAATGAATGGCTTGCTGTAACTGTTGCTCGGTCTTCGTCAACAACACACACTTGCTCCCCCTGCTGGTGAGGTGGACTAACAGCAGATGGAGATTATGCTCGGTAATCTACTGCTTTTCCTGCATGTCAATGTTGAATTTACTGTTGAATTTGAACCACTGAATTTGTGGAGGTGAATTTGCAAAGCGAAATAAAATGGACCAAAAAACGCCTCTTGAATATTATAGGCTGCATTTTTAATTAGTTTGAATATTTTGGAAGTGAGATATGAAAGGTGATTATGGATTAATGAAATTTTACTAATGAAAATGTTTTTGAAATGTTTTGAATTGAAATATTCACAGCTTAAATATACAATCATGCTAAATTTCAGCCCATTAAAATGCAAGCCCTAAAAATACAATGCATTAAAATACAAGCAGGGTTAATGCAATGCATATTTTTTTTTTCAAGTAGTGCAATTCAACAGGCTTTTTGTTTCAAAAACATTTGGCATTAATTTACTTCCATATCCAAACAACTGACATGACAAAACTAACGAAAGTACAGCAACAAAACAGAAATAATATAAGGAAATATGAGATAAAATCATATAAACTATAGTGTTAGAAATGTTAGTCTGCCCGACTCAGCTTCCACTTCAAGATATGTATTAGAATATGTTTCTTCCCTAAAAGAGCTTAATTATCATAGAGACGATTCCTCCTGATCTCAGTAATATGTAAATACCAGCGGAGTGAAACTCTATCACTTCTAGTGTGTAACGGCAGCGGGACGTCAATAATAATCCTGTGTTCAGAAGATACATGAAGGATACATGGTGTTCCCGTCTCAAACAATATCAAAGATGTGGGAACGGAAGGCTTTCACTTTCATTGTTATCCTCAATTTACTTTTTAGACAAAACTGCATTTACATGTAGAGCTGAAGACGAATGTAATACAGTATAACATGTTTGAGCAGAGATTATTCTGGGTTTATTCTGACTCTGATGAACACAGGGGCTTTAATGCACTTTTGCTGTCACTGCTGCAATAAAACTTCATCATTGAGATCTTTAACATCCTCGAAACATTTACAAAATGTAATTATTTTACTTTGCACTGAAATATCTGTTTGAGTCATTTAGTATGTTTTTGTGTTTCTTCTCAGATTTACCCACATCTACAGTAAATGTGACACCAGACAGTCGTGTATTCACTGGAGAAACAGTCAATCTGACGTGTGTGATAAACTCTGATCACAGTGACTGGAGATATGAGTGGTATAACGACAGTGTAAAATTACAGACGTCTGAGCGTTACACTGTAAACAGAGACACTGTCACTATCAGAGGAGCGGCTGAGTCTGATCAGGGTCAGTACTGGTGTAAAGGACAGAGAGATGGAAGACCAAACTCAACATCAAGCTCTGCTGTTTATCTCTCAGTGAAGGGTGAGTTCAACATCATTGTCCTCATAAACTCTCTAAGATACAGTATATATAATCGAGACACTGTTCAGACTGAACTACTGTCTTATTAAATACAGTAAACAGGGCCTAAAATTTACACTCATCATGAGCCAAATGTGAGTAAAAATCGGCGAGTGTGTGAAACGGTGTCAGTTTTTGGCCAGTAACAATTTCTAACAAATGCAGTGTTGTGACAACATGAACGTGAACAACAGTGAATGACGCTCTGTACAGTTGACGTGTCAGTGCTTCATCATCACGAAAGTTTCAGCCTTTCCAGTGTAAATATTCAAGCGCTGGAAGTGAAACTCGTGAAAGGGAATTGGTAACTCGTGTGTTGTGTGTGAAGTTTAACATCTGAAGCGTGCGCCCTGAAAGCCACGACTCTCAGACAGTGTGAAGTTGAGTCTCTCTCATGCCTTCCTGCACTTCAGTGGACAAATCCACTCAAAATTATGTCAAAAAACATAGTCCTACAGAGTCGGTTATGTCATAAGCGAACGCAAACACAAAACGCATGATCCGTGCATTCAGCCTTAAAGTGACATCATCTTCTTCATGACTGATCATCACTTTTCCTAAGCAGATCATGGGAATTGGCGGTGAAGTGTGTTGTGTGTGTGTGTTCAGACTCAACAAACTGTTATATAATCTGTAATGACAAATGTTGAGTGTTTGTTCAGTGTTGTTGTTTAGAGGAATTCACGCTCTCTTATTCACACACTTGATCACATTCTTTCACATGTTTACTCGTGTTTTAGGCAGAAAGTTCAATAACTTATGCAAATGTTATAATGTCAGTGTTATTGTTGTGGTTTATTTGTGTTCAGTAATGTTATTAAAACTAAACTCTTACAATATAGCTCTATATTTTTTTTTAGGCAACCATGTAGATCTCTTGGATAATTGTTGTAAACTATAGGTAGTTTCTTAAATAACTTAAGATTACATATTTATAGTTATAAGTTTAAAGTTGAGATAACTTAAATTTGGGAGTTTACTTGTTCGCTTTGTTTGCTTGAATAAGTTGGTGCAAAATTTAATACAATTACTTAAAGTCGGAACCAATACATTATTGTATAGTGTTGTGATATAGTTGGTGGCGGATAATATACCAAAAAGTCTATTTTGGTCTTAATGCAAGTTATGTTCATCAATGTTTATTGAAATAGTAAAAAAGAAAATTGTGTAAATTTTGTATCTGATGATTTGTATTTTTTTTTCTGCTTTTCTTCTCGCATGCACACCGTTACTTTTGACTATGTTTGCCCTTATTCTCATTTTTAATAAAATTGTACCTTTTGATAGTCATTCTGTGTGTGTAAAGTGATTTAATAACGTCCAAGATTCCTGGTTTTATTTTCAAATTATTTTGGGTTAATCTTAATCCAGAAATGTAGTAATTTTACTAAAATAACATTTAATCCAATCTGCTGCCAAATTGGGTTGTTTTTAACCCAGCAGTTTCTAATGTACAACAGTATATTATGTAACTGTATTATGCTACATTGTCACATGACCTCATCACATTGCATGTTTAAGTCAGTAATTATATGATTTTTAAATGTTGTAGAAGCTGCAATTCTGTGACATGCAAATAGAAAATAATAAACAAGTATTATAGACTCAGTTTACATTTATGGCACACTTTACCCAGTCTTTTAGTTTATACAAAGTTATCAGTATTTAGTCTCAATAATTACAAACAATTTTGATGTTATCAATACAAACCTCCAATAAACTAGATCTTTCATTTTAATACAGTGTTTGTCTCATAAGGAGGTTTTAAATTCATAAACACTAACATTGATCATGATTCTGTGATGCTGTTTTATTCAATATTTACTCATATGTGTATTAATACAGGAAAACCTGTAGTGACGGTGAAGCCAGATCAGCGTGTGTTCAGAGGAGAGACAGTCACTCTCACATGTGACATACAGGGAGGAGGAAACACTCAGTGGAGATACAGCTGGATTAAAGATGGAAACACTTCCTATCCATATACAACAACAACAACAACAACAACAACAACAGATTACAGTTTCACAGCTGATGTGTATCTCAGTGGTAAATACAGGTGTAGAGGAGAGAGATCACACACACACACAGACTTCAGTGATGCTGTTACACTGACTGTATCAGGTGAGTCTTCATATTCACTTCTGTTTAATGATCATTTAATATCTATATTTCAACACTTATAATCTTCTGTATCAGCCACATCTGTTCTTATAAGCAATTCACTTTTAGTCATGATTGTCTTCAGATGAAGTGCATGTCTTGTGTGTGTTACACATTTTTATAAGGATAGTTTTTAAAACATCATGTAAATTGTGACTTTCCAGTGTGTCTCCATCTTTGAGATTTACTTTAATCACTGTTAGTTTGGTTACAGGAGATATTACTATTAGAAAAGATGAGTTTTGTGCTGAAGTCAGAGAGAATGACGTGACTTACAGATTCTGATGTTAAATGAGTTCATGAAGTCTTCAGATATTCTGTTGAAGTTGATTCAGACTCAGTATCTCCTCATATGAGCTTGTAGTTGGAGATCTTCATCTCTCCTTCAGGAGCTTCATTCTGCTTTCTGTGGCGAGTCAGAGCCTCAAAACAACTGACATGACAAAACTAATGACAGTTCAGCAACAAAACACAACAAATATCACTTCTAGTGTGTAACGGCAGCAGGACGTCAATAATAATCCTGTGTTCAGAAGATCCATGAAGGATACATGGTGTTCCCGTCTCAAACTATATCAAAGATGTGGGAACGGAAGGCTTTCACTTTCATTGTTATCCTCAATTTACTTTTTAGACAAAACTTCATTTACATGTAGAGCTGAAGACGAATGTAATACAGTATAACATGTTTGAGCAGAGATTATTCTGGGTTTATTCTGACTCTGATGAACACAGGGGCTTTAATGCACTTTTGCTGTCACTGCTGCAATAAAACTTCATCATTGAGATCTTCAACATCCTCAAAACATTTACAAAATGTAATTCTTTTACTTTTTTACTGAAATATCTGTTTGAGTCATTTTGTGTTTTTGTGTTTCTTCTCAGATTTACCCACATCTACAGTGAATGTGACACCAGACAGTCCTGTATTCACGGGAGAAACAGTCAATCTGAAGTGTGTGATAAACTCTGATCACAGTGACTGGAGATATGAGTGGTATAAAGACAGTGTAATATTACAGACGTCTGAGCGTTTCACTGTAAACAGAGACACTGTCACTATCAGAGGAGCTACTGAGTCTGATCAGGGTCAGTACTGGTGTAAAGGACAGAGAGATGGAAGACCAAACTCATCAACATCAAGCTCTGCTGTTTATCTCTCAGTGAAGGGTGAGTTCAACATCATTGTCCTCATAAACTCTCTAAGATACAGTATATATAATCGAGACTCTGTTCAGACTGAACTACTGTCTTATTAAATACAGTAAACAGGGCCTAAAATTTACACTCACCATGAGCCAAATGTGAGTAAAAATCGGCGAGTGTGTGAAACGGTGTCAGTTTTTGGCCAGTAACAATTTCTAACAAATGCAGTGTTGTGACAACATGAACGTGAACAACAGTGAATGACGCTCTGTACAGTTGACGTGTCAGTGCTTCATCATCACGAAAGTTTCAGCCTTTCCAGTGTAAATATTCAAGCGCTGGAAGTGAAACTCGTGAAAGGGAATTGGTAACTCGTGTGTTGTGTGTGAAGTTTAACATCTGAAGCGTGCGCCCTGAAAGCCACGACTCTCAGACAGTGTGAAGTTGAGTCTCTCTCATGCCTTCCTGCACTTCAGTGGACAAATCCACTCAAAATTATGTCAAAAAACATAGTCCTACAGATTCGGTTATGTCATAAGCGAACGCAAACACAAAACGCATGATCCGTGCATTCAGCCTTAAAGTGACATCATCTTCTTCATGACTGATCATCACTTTTCCTAAGCAGATCATGGGAATTGGCGGTGAAGCGTGTTGTGTGTGTGTGTTCAGATTCAACAAACTGTTATATAATCTGTAATGACAAATGTTGAGTGTTTGTTCAGTGTTGTTGTTCAGTGGAGGAATTCACGCTCTCTTATTCACACACTTGATCACATTCTTTCACATGTTTACTCGTGTTTTAGGCAGAAAGTTCAATAACTTATGCAAATGTTATAATGTCAGTGTTATTGTTGTGGTTTATTTGTGTTCAGTAATGTTATTAAAACTAAACTCTTACAATATAGCTCTATATTTTTTTAGGCAACCATGTAGATCTCTTGGATAATTGTTGTAAACTATAAGTAGTTTCTTAAATAACTTAAGATTACATATTTATAGTTATAAGTTTAAAGTTGAGAGAACTTAAATTTGGGAGTTTACTTGTTCGCTTTGTTTGCTTGAATAAGTTGGTGCAAAATTTAATACAATTACTTAAAGTCGAAACCAATACATGATTGTATAGTGTTGTGATATAGTTGGTGGCGGATAATATACCAAAAAGTCTAGTTTGGTCTTAATGCAAGTTATGTTCATCATTGTTTATTGAAATAGTAAAAAAGAAAATTGTAAATTTTGTATCTGATGATTTGTATTTTTTTTTTGCTTTTCTTCTCGCATGCACACCGTTACTTTTGACTATGTTTGCCCTTATTCTCATTTTTAATAAAAATTGTACCTTTTGATAGTCATTCTGTGTGTGTAAAGTGATTTAATAATGTCCAAGATTCCTGGTTTTATTTTCAAACTATTTTGGGTTAATCTTAATCCAGAAATGTAGTAATTTTACTAAAATAACATTTAATCCAATCTGCTGCCAAATTGGGTTGTTTTTAACCCAGCAGTTTCTAATGTACAACAGTATATTATGTAACTGTATTATGCTACATTGTCACATGACCTCATCACATTGCATGTTTAAGTCAGTAATTATATGATTTTTAAATGTTGTACAAGCTGCAATTCTGTGACATGCAAATAGAAAATAATTAACAAGTATTATAGACTCAGTTTACATTTATGGCACACTTTACCCAGTCTTTTAGTTTATACAAAGTTGTCAGTATTTAGTCCCAATAATTACAAACAATTTTGATGTTATCAATACAAACCTCCAATAAACTAGATCTTTCATTTGAATACAGTGTTTGTCTCATAAGGAGGTTTTAAATTCATAAACACTAACATTGATCATGATTCTGTGATGCTGTTTTATTCAATATTTACTCATATGTGTATTAATACAGGAAAACCTGTAGTGACGGTGAAGCCAGATCAGCGTGTGTTCAGAGGAGAGACAGTCACTCTCACATGTGACATACAGGGAGGAAGAAACACTCAGTGGACATACAGCTGGATTAAAGATGGAAACACTTCCTATCCAAATACAACAACAACAACAACAACAGATTACAGTTTCACAGCTAATGTGTCTCTCAGTGGTAAATACAGGTGTAGAGGAGAGAGATCACACACACACACAGACTTCAGTGATGCTGTTACACTGACTGTATCAGGTGAGTCTTCATATTCACTTCTGTTAATTTAATATCCATATTTCAACACTTATGATCTTCTGTATCGGCCACATCTGTTCTTATAAGCAATTCACTTTTAGTCATGATTGTCTTCAGATAAAGTGCATGTCTTGTGTGTGTTGCACATTTTTATCAGGATATTTTTTAAAACATCATGTAAATTGTGACTTTCCAGTGTTATTGACGTCTCCATCTTTGAGATTTACTTTAGTCACTGTTAGTTTGGTTACAGGAGATATTTACTAATAGAAAAGATGAGTTTTGTGCTGAAGTCAGAGAGAATGACGTGACTTACAGATTCTGATGTTAAATGAGTTCATGAAGTCTTCAGATATTCTGTTGAAGTTGATTCTGTCACGGAACACACACAGGAGGCGGAAAAATCCAAGTGCAGTAATTTATTAAATAAACGGTAATCCAAACTCGTAGTAATTCAGGCATAGGGTCAAAATCCAAATAGGCAATTCAAAGCACAAGACAAAACAAGAACGGGCAGATACAGACTGGAAGTGTGGACATAAAACAACGACTCCGTACACATACTAACACAGACAGGGAATATATACACATATCTAACAAGCCTAACACAGAACAGCTGGGAACAATGATTACGGGGAACAGCTGAGTGCAATGAACTGATGAGTGACAGTGACAGACAGAATGCTGGGAATTGAAGTCAAATGTGAAGGACACCGTGAGAACGAGGACCTTCAGTGATAGACAAGGGAACACAACCAGACACTAGCTGCGTTTACATGGACACTTATAATCGGATTGACGGCTCAATCGGACTAAAAAACCTTCATGTAAACACCTTAATCGATCCGATTGAGCTCGATCCGATTGAAATTTAGATCCGATTGAAAGGGGTGGTTTACTCCTTTTGTAATCCGATCGAGAGAACATGTAAACACTTGAACGGATTGAAAACCGAAACTAAAAGGACTGCGCATGTGCAAAGACGTTGAAATAGCGTAATGACGTATGACGCACGGAACGAGCTGTTCTTCCTGTTGAATAAAGTGAATATAAAATGAGTGTTCCGTTATTAAAAAATTCTCATTTCACTCAGCGTCTGTGAAGTGAAGCAGGACAACGTACCACCAGTGCTTGTTTAAGATTATCATCCATAGACGACTAGTTTTGGGCGCGGGGTTTTACTGCGTGATCAATATAAGCAGCACGGCAAAGCGGTTCATGCTCATCGTCTCCAAATCATGACCAGAGATGGATAAATATTAAGTCTGCTGTTTAAAAAAAATAAAGAACCAATAGAGGAGAATAGTTATCCAATAGAGGAGAATAGTTATGCGCGAACAGCGGCATATTCGTGCAGTGTGCGCATGTCAAAAAATCAATTCCGATTTGAATCTTGTGACATATAAACGCGCACATCAACCCGATTACTTTATTTATCGTTCATGTAAACACCGTGTTCGGATTCATCAATCGGATTGATTTCATTCCGATTGAACCATGTAAACGCAGCTACTGTGACAGATTCAGACTCAGTATCTCCTCATATGAGGACAAACAACATATGAGGACAAAATCCTCCTCATATGAGGACAAAATTATGTCAAAAAACGATACTCGGTCACTAACGTAACCTCGGTTCTCTCTAGAGGAGGGAACGAGTATTGCGTAAGCTAGCTTACGCTACAGGTAAAGTCATCTTTGCTCGAGATATTGAAGCCAAAAATTATCCTTAATTTTGTATTTATTGTCAACGCAGTGCAGCAGCTAGCAGACCTAGAGCAGGCCATATTGCATGCTCATTGGCTGCCCTGCGGCAACTGCTGCAACCTACCACTGAGTCACGGACGTCCAATGATGGACGCGCCCTCATGCATCATAGCCCGCCAAAATGGGGGTGGCTTAGCGTATAAAATCCAGGCTCGTAGGTTGCCTCACTGGTTTCATCAGCTGAAGCGATAAGACGTTCCCTCTTCTACAGAGAACCGAGGTTACGTTAGTAACCAAGTATCGTTCTCTTACGAGAGGTTCTCTCGTATTGCGTAAGCTAGCTTACGCTACAGGAACCCATTGTCAACGCCGTGCGCGCCAAGCCTCCACTTCATGAGTCCCAGGGATTCCCGGGGAACATAGATAAGTGGGAAACAGGTGGCCAGCAAAGCAATGAAGGCCAGCACATGTTATAAGCACATATAGGGTATACAGAGCGGCGTCGCCGGTTCATAACCATTCAACCTATAGTGCAGCTCAACCAGGAGAGCTAACGCCGCGTGAGAGAAGTCTGCGCATGATAATCTGGGCAGGACAAACCCACAGTCACACTGACAGAAGTCTAGCCTGCAAGGCGGGAACTTCCAGGTTATAAAACCTAACAAATGTGGACAGAGAGGCCCAGCCTGCCGCCTCACAAATGTCATGAATGGAAATTCCGCTGGACCCACTGTCCACTGTCACATCCATGATGAGGCCACGCCTCTGGTGGAATGCGCCCTGATACTCTGTTTCGCGGTGGCGAGACCCTTGGTGCACCCACCAAACGAAACAAAGAGCTGCTCCGAACGCCTTAAAGAGGCGGAGCGTGTAATGTAAATCCTGAGCGCCCTGACGGGGCAGAGGAGATTCACATCACCCTCACTGTCGGACACAGGCAGAGCCGAGAGAGAAATGACCTGCGCTCTGAATTGGGTGCCCAGTATTTTAGGGACATAACCATGTCTGGGCTTGAGGATGACTTTGGAGTCATTTGGCCTGAACTCAAGACACGCAGCACTAACAGATAGCGCGTGTAGATTCCCCACACGTTTAGCTGATGACAGAGTTGTCAGAAAAACGGTTTTGAGCGAGAGGTACTTTAGTTCCACGGAGTCTAACAGTTCAAAGGGGAAAGCTTTCAGGGCCTCTAGGACCAGTGAAAGGTCCCAGATGGGAACGTGGAAGTAAAATAATGGCAAATGTTTTTGAAACAAAAAAGCCTGTTGAATTGCACTACTTGAAAAAATAGGCATTGCATTAGCCCTGCTTGTATTTTAATGTTTTGTATTTTTAGGGCTTGCATTTTGATGTTCTGAAATTCAACGTGGTTGAAAATTCCAAGGGTTAGTTCGCCCATTTAAGACATGAAGTTGTATGCAATCCTTACCAGCACTATAGTGCATACACACTGACCCACTCTGTTGTCACCTCCCTGGTCAGAGTTCTGGCCGCTGGAAGTTTTTCAATAAAGTACTCCCGGTTATTTTCCGGGGCCACAAAACTGTGCGTTTTTACGTGAAAAAATTATTTGCGTTTCAAAGCTTGATTAATTTACCACACAAAAAACACGCCGGTCAAAATTCATACCTCAGTTTTAATCGGCACTATTTTCTATCCATTTCTATCAATCCGCGCTGCTGTCAACGTCAACAGTGCGCACGTTCCTATCAGCTGTTGATAGCGCGACTCGCTGACAACATGTCTGACTGCGAAACTTCTGATGATGAAACCAATTTTAGCACAATGTCAGACGGATCAGATGATTAAAGTAATTTTAGCACAACGACAATGTTATTGATTGCAACACAAAACCTCAATTGTGTGTGTTCAATCAAATAGTTTTCACAGCAAATTGTACCAATATCCCTATAGCCTATACTGTTTTTATATTAGACATCTTTTCACGTGTTTTATAATGGAGTCTAAACATCAGCTTGTTTACCGTAGGCCTACAGTTTAGACATGGGATCATAAAGTTAGTAAATAGAGCTTACCCGTGGTACTGGTACAGCAAAACTCTTTAATTTTCCTTTTCCTCCTTGGTTGGGGATGTAATCGTCTTCGCTGAAGTGAGCACTACACACACGAAAATCCTTTATTCTGGATATTTTAGCTCCCGCCGAGTAGCCGATAACCAGCCAAAGCTGTCTCATAGTTCCCTTTCGAAGGGAACTCAACAATACGTCAACGACGTTATGGGGGGGGAACGCCTCAGGCGTGACAGGTGTCTGAAATCACTATCAAATCACGTCAATCATATTGACCGGCGACAGCCCGTGAATCATTAGCGTGAATGATTAACGTGCGACCTGGAAGTATAAAGGGGCGCCTTGCACACATGACAAATCATCTCATCGTCTTCAGGGACTGTCTGTTTGAAAACGCTATTCAATGAAACGGTAAGAAAATTAAATGTACAGCACACGAGTGTGCTTTTCCTGCCTGGGAGAAGAGCGCGCACGGGAGATTCTCGAGGGAATCCTCTGTGTGAACTGTGAGCGTTTTTCTTTTAAAACGCTCGCTCTCGTCTGGCCCTCTTCTCGAGTGAAGGGGGTTCAACGTCTGGTTCTCGTGGTCCCGCTCGTGCCGAGGCAGAGCGGCGACTTGCATCATGGGCTTCCAGATAGAGCTCGTCGATCATCTTGAGAGTGCTGTAAACCTCTCAGATGATTCGACGGCTGACGAGGGCGAAGCAGGTGCTCTTGCTGCTCTTCAGGACGAGCAGGAGATGGCTGAGGAGGTTTATAATCAGGTAGATCCTGAACCCTCTCAGCCACCCTGCCCCGTGTATGCAGGTCTGGTGAAAAAAAAAAAAAAAAAAAAAAAAAAAAGTGGAGCGCGCCGCCAACAGGCTGTAACTGCCATGGCAACGCACTAGAGGAGAGACCGCACGCGGTAGGCTCGGCGATCGGTTTCTCCCCGGCCATACACCACCAGCTCAGGTGAGCCTAATCCATTCCTTCCTGATCTTCACACAGAGATCTAGAGGGCATGGAAGAGCCCATTCTCTGCCAGTATTCACTGACATCAGCGGGTTAATTTCGCTGATGTTGAGGGGATCGCAGAGCATGGGTATGTGTCGATGCCGCCCATTTGACGAGTCGTTTGCGAACTATCTCATGTCTGGGCAGGCGTCGACACTGAGAGCTCCATTTCTGCCATCCAAACCGCTAGAGACAACAGCGCGTTTGAATGGCAGAGCATACACGGCAGCAGTTCAGGCTGGTGCTTCCCTGCACACCATGGCGGTGCTGCAGGCATACCAGGCCGACCTGCTGCAGGATCTCGACCAGGGGCCAGGGATGTCCCCTGAGGCGGTTACTGAGCCGCGCCGAACCACGGTTTTTGCGCTCCGGGCCACCAAACAGACTGCTGCCACGATCAGTCGGTCGATGGTGGCCACTGAGAGACAGCTTTGGTTAAACCTGGCCGACGTTGAGGAGAAAGAGAAGGCCTTTCTCCTCGATTCGTCGGTTTCGCCCTCTGAACTCTTTGGCCCCTCCGTGGAGGCGGGGCTTGGGAAGTTCAGGGAGGCGAAGGCGCGCTCAGCTTCTTTTAGGAAAAAACCTGCATACCGCTGAGATCCGGTTCCACGCCCAGGCAGGCGGGAGGGCCTGGCCCTTCACGGTCTGAGGACCATAGACAGGGCCAGAGAGCCAGTGTCGCCTCTCGTGCGCCCCCTCTGTGGAGGAACAGGGCGCAGGAAAGGCGTGACTCCCGCTAGAAGAGGGATCTGAGGGAGGTTATCCAGCACAAGCGCATACAGCGTCGCTGATGGATAATCTCCCCGGAGGGCTTCATTAAAAAGAGAAATCCAGCCCTCTTCTGACTCCCCAGACGTGCATTACATCAGGCCTGGCGCTGGGCCTATGATAAGAACGATGTTCCGATGGCCCGCCTAGGCTTGGTTAGTAGAAACGCCTCTTTCAGGCATGTAAAGTGGTGGACCCCAGGTTCATAAAGAACTATCTGGCGAGTCTTCACTCCGCACGCCGCAGGTGAGCTGTCTGGTCTTTTCAGGAGTCAATTTTGTGAATTAAAATTCCGAAATGTATCTCTCTACAGACCTCGTTCCCTGTATAGAGCTATGGGGTCATGTCATTTGCTATGTCATCAGGTAAGGTAAGAGAAGTTTCCAAAAAAATGGATTATTAGGGCCCTGAAGTTCCCCATTAGGTGGCCAGAACGATAACTATGTTAGCCTTCGGGCTGTTAGCCACCTCAGGGTAGAGTAGTTGGTCTCTCTCTTAGAATTTTTTACTTAGAGTGTTGACTGACGCTAGAGCTTCAGATAGATCTTATGTCCGGCCCACGGGTCCGTTTGACTTTTTCCTGAGTATTTCGCCCCTTGAGCTCTGTTTGGGTTTTCATTAGGCTGAGCGATCATGCAGCCCTTTGTATGGAATAATACAGACTATATTCTTTAGTAAGGCTGTGGCTCCTCCGAGCCCTCAGATAGATCTATGCCTGCAGGCTGGCCCTCACCAGGGCCGCCTCTGTAGCTGGCCTAGGCTGTGCCAGGGATAATAGAAGTGCTCTGCTAAAATTTAGCATTGCTTCCTCTGAACCTTCACTTTGTGAATGTAGGTTTCTAGCATCCCTGTATAAACAGCCTCCTCCCATGGGAGTCCTTAGGCCAAGGCCCGCCCCCTTCTCTGCATTCTGGGGTGACTAGAGTAATGCAGCATGGTGCAGAGGATGGTTTGTAAGGACATGGTAGGCCTCAAACAGGCCTCCGTGGTATATATGTCTTTATTGAGCAGGGTTAGGCCGTCTTTCGCTTCACGAAGAAGACTGGGTTTCCTGCCCGACCCTGCCATGCAGAACTGGCCTACGGATTTAGGCCGCCAGTTTAGGCTTCACTCACCTCGCTGAGCTACTGCTCGAGCGCTAGGTTGTAGGTGGATGGCTTTCATTCAAGCCCCACTCCCCTAGGTTGGGCACAGATAAATTTCTGTCACCCCTAGAGCCGCTGGCAGGCCCGGACCCTGGTAACCTCAGGGTGAGGTGTGAGTATCCCCCTGTGATACAGGGTAGGTCTGAGCACTTCACTCCCAGTTCTGTTTATCCTACCTCGCACCACTATGGCTCGGGTCGAGTATGAAGTAAGCTTCACTTCTTCTTTGGTCGAAGTACGCTCCCCTGAAGCCAGAGCATTGCCCTGAGCTGACGCCCATGCATAGATGGTAGGCCCCTGACTAATGGGGCCTCCGTTGAGGCAGAGTGGCGTATGTTGTACTCCCCTTGTTTTAAGGGTGCTAGCTTTTTTGCGGAGTACACTGCCATGGGCAATGTGATTAGGCACCAGGATGCTGTAGGCGCTGCGTAAACAGCTTTGCTGCCAACGAAGGCTGCGCCATTAGGTAGTAGGCCTCAGCAGGCCTCCCTGAAGGTGAGCTCCCCACATACTGTGGTTGTAAGGTAGCAGGCCTCACCGGGCCTCCCTGAAGGTGAGTTCCCACGTACTGTGGTTATCAGGTAGTAGGCCTCTCTTGGCCTCTCTGAAGGTGAGCACCCCACATACTGTGGTTATCAGGTAGTAGGCCTCTCTGGGCCTCCCTGAAGGTGAGCACCCCACTTACTGTGGTTATCAGGTAGTAGGCCTCACGGGCCTCTCTGAAGGTGAATTCCCACTTATGTTGGCTATCAGGTAGTAGGCCTCTCCGGGCCTCCCTGTAACGTTCCCTAGTGGTGCTGGGTTTATGAAGCTAGTGGTCTCTTGCTATCAGTTTCAGCTAGCCTTAATAGGCAGCTGCTGAAGGCGAGCTTGCGCCCTGGCTCGCTAAAGTGTTCATTCTCTGCTATTGGTTCCCTCCCGGAACTTTTCTGCCTACAGCCTGGTTTGCCTACCAGGCAGACCTGTGCTCCCCTCACCGAGGGTCTCTATGAGCATGCGGCTTCCTGAGTCTGGTCAGACGGTCGTAGGCCTCTCGTGAGGCCTCCCAGTTAGATCAGCCCTTAGGCCTTCACAGGCCTCCTCAGTGTTTTGAAACACAGACACTGGGTTGATCCGTGGATCGAGTAGAGAAACTCCCCTCGCTAGCAAGGGTTGGAAAGCACTATGCTGAGTCATACTCTCCGGGATATCCCGTCTCTGAGATCCGGGCCGAGTGGTTCACTGCCAGCTTCGCAGTCCCTCGGGTTGGATGCCTTTCTTAAGGCTTTGTTGTCCAGAGGCTCTGTCTTCAGACAGACAGGATTTGGCCAGACTAGTGTCTATGTACTGACGCCAGGTCAGGCCGTCCTGGTGGCATTTCGGGGTGAGTACGTTCCCCTGAATAGTGACTGGCTGGGGTTCCTTCGGGTTCCCTAGCCACATTCCCTAGAAGGGACCCCTTCTAATCGGAAGCTGTGGTTCCAGGCCCGGAGCCGGCCCAGGTAGACCTTTTTATTTAACCATGTTTATGAAGGTTTTTCTGTGAGGCTGTAGCTTGGGCTATGACCGTAGGGAATGCTGTCACTGACAGCCCAGTGTGACCTGAGGGTGAGTGGTTCTAGCGTTTCATTTGAAGTTGCTGGTTCTGACAGTTGTCACTGCCACTTGGCATGCACTCCCCTTAGCATGGCGGAGTTGGTATATCGTTCCCCATAACGTCGTTGACGTATTGTTGAGTTCCCTTCGAAAGGGAACGTCTCAGGTTACGACTGTAACCTATGTTCCCTGAGAACAGGGAACGAGACAATACGTCTCCCTGCCATGCCTCGGGGCTTGCCTACCGTACAGTCCCTTCAGACGATAAGGTGATTTGTCATGTGTGCAAGGCGCCCCTTTATACTTCCAGGTCGCACGTTAATCATTCACGCTAATGATTCACGGGCTGTCGCCGGTCAATATGATTGACGTGATTTGATAGTGATTTCAGACACCTGTCACGCCTGAGGCGTTCCCCCCCCATAACGTCGTTGACGTATTGTCTCGTTCCCTGTTCTCAGGGAACATAGGTTACAGTCGTAACCTGAGACGTTATATTCGAAACAGGAAAACGATACTGAACTTTGATCCCGGCACATCCTTGTGGTCACAGCCTGGGAATTTACAAGTTCGCACCATTGTTAATTTAATACTTTTTACGTCGTTGTCAATCATTTGTGTAAACACTATGGAACAACTGATCGGAACGTGCGCACTGTTGACGTTGACAGCAGCGCGGATTGATAGAAATGGATAGAAAATAGTGGCGATTAAAACTGAGGTATGAATTTTGACCGGCGTGTTTTTTGTGTGTTAAATTATTCAAGCTTTGAAACGCAAATAATTTTTTCACGTAAAAACGCACAGTTTTGAGGCCCCGGAAAATAACCGGGAGTACTTTATTGAAAAACTTCCAGCGGCCAGAACTCTGACCAGGGAGGTGACAACAGAGTGGGTCAGTGTGTATGCACTATAGTGCTGGTAAGGATTGCATACAACTTCATGTCTTAAATGGGCGAACTAACCCTTTAAGCTGTGAATATTTCAATTCAAATCATTTCAAACACGTTTTCATTATTACATATTAAATAATCCATATTCACTTTTCATATTTCACTTCCAAAATATTCAAACTGTTTAAAAATATAACCTCTAATATTCAACAAGCAATTTTTAGTCCATTTTATTTCGCTTTGGTAATTCACTTCCACAAATTCAGTGGTTCAAATTCGACAGTAAATTCAACGTTGACATCCAGGAACTGCAGGAAAAGCAGTAGATTACCGAGCATACTCTCCATCTGCTGTTGGTCGATCTCACCAGCAGGGGGTGCAAGCGTGTGTTGTTGACAAAGACCAGAGCAACAGTTAGAGCAAGCCATTCATTCATAAAAAATAATTTACAACAATTGAGCATGCATTAAGTTTTTGTGATGATTATCTGGGTCATTATATATGCTGAAAAGATGATAAAGGCACAAAAGTTATTTTTTTGTTTCATTCATTAACTTCATTGTTACTTTCCTTGTGTAGCCTTACATGTTATCAGCTTTCTTTACCATGAACGGGATTATAATCGGTTTCCCTCGATACCTCATACTCAAGGATTCCCCTTCTGTCGGGACAAAACGCTTAACGTAGCTTAATGGACTAATACAGAGATATAAAAGACCAAACTCGCACCTTATTTGGGGAAGTATGCCTACATACATGTACTGCATTAGATTAAACTGGGAAGGGTCATAGCACTTGCATATTGTTGTCCTATATTGTTAGTTTAACTGTAAGTCACTTTGGATAAAAGCGTCTGCTGAATGACTACATGTAAATGTAAAATTGGCTTGACATTAGACATTCGCACATTTAGGGACCGTCTCTAAAGTTGCTAACTTCAATAGCAAACTTCAATTTATTTGAATAAATTGTGCATTATGCCTGACACCAAGTTCATATTCTGAGTCCATCTGCTTACCTGCGAGTTTGGTCTTTTATATATTACTGTATTAGTCCATTAAGCTAAGTTAAGCGTTTTAAATGTCCAGCAGGGCAATCCTGAAGTATTGAGGGAAACCCTAGCCTAGATTCATCGCTGCAATATAAAGTTAAAGCAACTAAACAACCAAGAGAAATATATGTCAAACTCCAATGTAACATTGGATCTCTACTTCCGCATTGGGGGAATAACATTATAATCTCGTTCACGGTAGAGAAAGATGCATGTCGGCTACACAGGAAAAGTAACCGTGAAGACACTGAATTTAACATAAAACAGATGTCATAATAATCACAAATACACTTACATTGTTGCAAATTAATTTTTATGAATGAATGGCTTGCTGTAACTGTTGCTCGGTCTTCGTCAACAACACACACTTGCTCCCCCTGCTGGTGAGGTCGACTAACAGCAGATGGAGATTATGCTCGGTAATCTACTGCTTTTCCTGCATGTCAATGTTGAATTTACTGTTGAATTTGAACCACTGAATTTGTGGAAGCGAATTTGCAAAGCGAAATAAAATGGACCAAAAAAAAAAAAAAAACGCCTGTTGAATATTATAGGCTGCATTTTAAATTAGTTTAAATATTTTGGAACTGAGATATGAAAGGTGATTATGGATTATTGAAATTTTACTAATGTTACTAAAATGTTTTTGAAATGTTTTGAATTGAAATATTGACAGCTTAAATATACAATCATGCTAAATTTCAGCCCATTAAAATGCAAGCCCTAAAAATACAATCCATTAAAATACAAGCAGGGTTAATGCAATGCATATATTTTTAGTGCAATTCAACAGGCTTTTTGTTTCAGAAACATTTGCCATTATTTTACTTTAATATCAAAACAACTGACATGACAAAACTAATGAAAGTACAGCAACAAAACAGAAATAATATAAGGAAATATGAGATAAAATCATATAAACTATAGTGTTAGAAATGTTAGTCTGCCCGACTCAGCTTCCACTTCAAGATATGTATTAGAATATGTTTCTTCCCTAAAAGAGCTTAATTATCATAGAGACGATTCCTCCTGATCTCAGTAATATGTAAATACCAGCGGAGTGAAACTCTATCACTTCTAGTGTGTAACGGCAGCGGGACGTCAATAATAATCCTGTGTTCAGAAGATACATGAAGGATACATGGTGTTCCCGTCTCAAACAATATCAAAGATGTGGGAACGGAAGGCTTTCACTTTCATTGTTATCCTCAATTTACTTTTTAGACAAAACTTCATTTACATGTAGAGCTGAAGACGAATGTAATACAGTATAACATGTTTGAGCAGAGATTATTCTGGGTTTATTCTGACTCTGATGAACGCAGGGGCTTTAATGCACTTTTGCTGTCACTGCTGCAATACAACTTCATCATTGAGATCTTTAACATCCTCGAAACATTTACAAAATGTAGGCTAATTATTTTACTTTGCACTGAAATATCTGTTTGAGTCATTTTGTATGTTTTTGTGTTTCTTCTCAGATTTACCCACATCTACAGTAAATGTGACACCAGACAGTCGTGTATTCACTGGAGAAACAGTCAATCTGACGTGTGTGATAAACTCTGATCACAGTGACTGGAGATATGAGTGGTATAACGACAGTGTAAAATTACAGACGTCTGAGCGTTTCACTGTAAACAGAGACACTGTCACTATCAGAGGAGCTACTGAGTCTGATCAGGGTCAGTACTGGTGTAAAGGACAGAGAGATGGAAGACCAAACTCAACATCAAGCTCTGCTGTTTATCTCTCAGTGAAGGGTGAGTTCAACATCATTGTCCTCATAAACTCTCTAAGATACAGTATATATAATCGAGACACTGTTCAGACTGAACTACTGTCTTATTAAATACAGTAAACAGGGCCTAAAATTTACACTCACCATGAGCCAAATGTGAGTAAAAATCGGCGAGTGTGTGAAACGGTGTCAGTTTTTGGCCAGTAACAATTTCTAACAAATGCAGTGTTGTGACAACATGAACGTGAACAACAGTGAATGACGCTCTATACAGTCGACGTGTCAGTGCTTCATCATCACGAAAGTTTCAGCCTTTCCAGTGTAAATATTCAAGCGCTGGAAGTGAAACTCGTGAAAGGGAATTGGTAACTCGTGTGTTGTGTGTGAAGTTTAACATCTGAAGCGTGTGCCCTGAAAGCCACGACTCTCAGACAGTGTGAAGTTGAGTCTCTCTCATGCCTTCCTGCACTTCAGTGGACAAATACACTCAAAATTATGTCAAAAAACATAGTCCTACAGATTCGGTTATGTCATAAGCGAACGCAAACACAAAACGCATGATCCGTGCATTCAGCCTTAAAGTGACATCATCTTCTTCATGACTGATCATCACTTTTCCTAAGCAGATCATGGGAATTGGCGGTGAAGTGTGTTGTGTGTGTGTGTGTTCAGACTCAACAAACTGTTATATAATCTGTAATGACAAATGTTGAGTGTTTGTTCAGTGTTGTTGTTCAGTGGAGGAATTCACGCTCTCTTATTCACACACTTGATCACATTCTTTCACATGTTTACTCGTGTTTTAGGCAGAAAGTTCAATAACTTATGCAAATGTTATAATGTCAGTGTTATTGTTGTGGTTTATTTGTGTTCAGTAATGTTATTAAAACTAAACTCTTACAATATAGCTCTATATTTTTTAGGCAACCATGTAGATCTCTTGGATAATTGTTGTAAACTATAGGTAGTTTCTTAAATAACTTAAGATTACATATTTATAGTTATAAGTTTAAAGTTGAGAGAACTTAAATTTGGGAGTTTACTTGTTCGCTTTGTTTGCTTGAATAAGTTGGTGCAAAATTTAATACAATTACTTAAAATCGGAACCAATACATTATTATATAGTGTTGTGATATAGTTGGTGGCGGATAATATACCAAAAAGTCTAGTTTGGTCTTAATGCAAGTTATGTTCATCATTGTTTATTGAAATAGTAAAAAAGAAAATTGTAAATTTTGTATCTGATGATTTGTATTTTTTTTCTGCTTTTCTTCTCGCATGCACACCGTTACTTTTGACTATGTTTGCCCTTATTCTCATTTTTAATAAAATTGTACCTTTTGATAGTCATTCTGTGTGTATAAAGTGATTTAATAATGTCCAAGATTCCTGGTTTTATTTTCAAACTATTTTGGGTTAATCTTAATCCAGAAATGTAGTAATTTTACTAAAATAACATTTAATCCAATCTGCTGCCAAATTGGGTTGTTTTTAACCCAGCAGTTTCTAATGTACAACAGTATATTATGTAACTGTATTATGCTACATTGTCACATGACCTCATCACATTGCATGTTTAAGTCAGTAATTATATGATTTTTAAATGTTGTAGAAGCTGCAATTCTGTGACATGCAAATAGAAAATAATAAACAAGTATTATAGACTCAGTTTACATTTATGGCACACTTTACCCAGTCTTTTAGTTTATACAAAGTTATCAGTATTTAGTCTCAATAATTACAAACAATTTTGATGTTATCAATACAAACCTCCAATAAACTAGATCTTTCATTTTAATACAGTGTTTGTCTCATAAGGAGGTTTTAAATTCATAAACACTAACATTGATCATGATTCTGTGATGCTGTTTTATTCAATATTTACTCATATGTGTATTAATACAGGAAAACCTGTAGTGACGGTGAAGCCAGATCAGCGTGTGTTCAGAGGAGAGACAGTCACTCTCACATGTGACATACAGGGAGGAGGAAACACTCAGTGGAGATACAGCTGGATTAAAGATGGAAACACTTCCTATCCAAATACAACAACAACAACAACAACAACAACAACAGATTACAGTTTCACAGCTGATGTGTATCTCAGTGGTAAATACAGGTGTAGAGGAGAGAGATCACACACACACACAGACTTCAGTGATGCTGTTACACTGACTGTATCAGGTGAGTCTTCATATTCACTTCTGTTTAATGATCATTTAATATCTATATTTCAACACTTATAATCTTCTGTATCAGCCACATCTGTTCTTATAAGCAATTCACTTTTAGTCATGATTGTCTTCAGATGAAGTGCATGTCTTGTGTGTGTTACACATTTTTATAAGGATAGTTTTTAAAACATCATGTAAATTGTGACTTTCCAGTGTGTCTCCATCTTTGAGATTTACTTTAATCACTGTTAGTTTGGTTACAGGAGATATTACTATTAGAAAAGATGAGTTTTGTGCTGAAGTCAGAGAGAATGACGTGACTTACAGATTCTGATGTTAAATGAGTTCATGAAGTCTTCAGATATTCTGTTGAAGTTGATTCAGACTCAGTATCTCCTCATATGAGCTTGTAGTTGGAGATCTTCATCTCTCCTTCAGGAGCTTCATTCTGCTTTCTGTGGCGAGTCAGAGCCTCAAAACAACTGACATGACAAAACTAATGACAGTTCAGCAACAAAACACAACAAATATCACTTCTAGTGTGTAACGGCAGCGGGACGTCAATAATAATCCTGTGTTCAGAAGATCCATGAAGGATACATGGTGTTCCCGTCTCAAACTATATCAAAGATGTGGGAACGGAAGGCTTTCACTTTCATTGTTATCCTCAATTTACTTTTTAGACAACCCTTCATTTACATGTAGAGCTGAAGACGAATGTAATACAGTATAACATGTTTGAGCAGAGATTATTCTGGGTTTATTCTGACTCTGATGAACACAGGGGCTTTAATGCACTTTTGCTGTCACTGCTGCAATACAACTTCATCATTGAGATCTTTAACATCCTCGAAACATTTACAAAATGTAATTATTTTACTTTGCACTGAAATATCTGTTTGAGTCATTTTGTGTTTCTTCTCAGATTTACCCACATCTACAGTGACTGTGACACCAGACAGTTGTGTATTCACTGGAGAAACAGTCAATCTGAAGTGTGTGATAAACTCTAATCACAGTGACTGGAGATATGAGTGGTATAACGACAGTGTAATATTACAGACGTCTGAGCGTTACACTGTAAACAGAGACACTGTCACTATCAGAGGAGCTACTGAGTCTGATCAGGGTCAGTACTGGTGTAAAGGACAGAGAGATGGAAGACCAAACTCATCAATATCAAGCTCTGCTGTTTCTCTCTCAGTGAAGGGTGAGTTCAACATCATTGTCCTCATAAACTCTCTAAGATACAGTATATATAATCGAGACTCTGTTCAGACTGAACTACTGTCTTATTAAATACAGTAAACAGGGCCTAAAATTTACACTCATCATGAGCCAAATGTGAGTAAAAATCGGCGAGTGTGTGAAACGGTGTCAGTTTTTGGCCAGTAACAATTTCTAACAAATGCAGTGTTGTGACAACATGAACGTGAACAACAGTGAATGACGCTCTGTACAGTTGACGTGTCAGTGCTTCATCATCACGAAAGTTTCAGCCTTTCCAGTGTAAATATTCAAGCGCTGGAAGTGAAACTCGTGAAAGGGAATTGGTAACTCGTGTGTTGTGTGTGAAGTTTAACATCTGAAGCGTGCGCCCTGAAAGCCACGACTCTCAGACAGTGTGAAGTTGAGTCTCTCTCATGCCTTCCTGCACTTCAGTGGACAAATCCACTCAAAATTATGTCAAAAAACATAGTCCTACAGAGTCGGTTATGTCATAAGCGAACGCAAACACAAAACGCATGATCCGTGCATTCAGCCTTAAAGTGACATCATCTTCTTCATGACTGATCATCACTTTTCCTAAGCAGATCATGGGAATTGGCGGTGAAGCGTGTTGTGTGTGTGTGTTCAGATTCAACAAACTGTTATATAATCTGTAATGACAAATGTTGAGTGTTTGTTCAGTGTTGTTGTTCAGTGGAGGAATTCACGCTCTCTTATTCACACACTTGATCACATTCTTTCACATGTTTACTCGTGTTTTAGGCAGAAAGTTCAATAACTTATGCAAATGTTATAATGTCAGTGTTATTGTTGTGGTTTATTTGTGTTCAGTAATGTTATTAAAACTAAACTCTTACAATATAGCTCTATATTTTTTAGGCAACCATGTAGATCTCTTGGATAATTGTTGTAAACTATAAGTAGTTTCTTAAATAACTTAAGATTACATATTTATAGTTATAAGTTTAAAGTTGAGAGAACTTAAATTTGGGAGTTTACTTGTTCGCTTTGTTTGCTTGAATAAGTTGGTGCAAAATTTAATACAATTACTTAAAATCGGAACCAATACATTATTGTATAGTGTTGTGATATAGTTGGTGACGGATAATATACCAAAAAGTCTAGTTTGGTCTTAATGCAAGTTATGTTCATCAATGTTTATTGAAATAGTAAAAAAGAAAATTGTAAATTTTGTATCTGATGATTTGTATTTTTTTTCTGCTTTTCTTCTCGCATGCACACCGTTACTTTTGACTATGTTTGCCCTTATTCTCATTTTTAATAAAATTGTACCTTTTGATAGTCATTCTGTGTGTATAAAGTGATTTAATAATGTCCAAGATTCCTGGTTTTATTTTCAAACTATTTTGGGTTAATCTTAATCCAGAAATGTAGTAATTTTACTAAAATAACATTTAATCCAATCTGCTGCCAAATTGGGTTGTTTTTAACCCAGCAGTTTCTAATGTACAACAGTATATTATGTAACTGTATTATGCTACATTGTCACATGACCTCATCACATTGCATGTTTAAGTCAGTAATTATATGATTTTTAAATGTTGTAGAAGCTGCAATTCTGTGACATGCAAATAGAAAATAATAAACAAGTATTATAGACTCAGTTTACATTTATGGCACACTTTACCCAGTCTTTTAGTTTATACAAAGTTATCAGTATTTAGTCTCAATAATTACAAACAATTTTGATGTTATCAATACAAACCTCCAATAAACTAGATCTTTCATTTTAATACAGTGTTTGTCTCATAAGGAGGTTTTAAATTCATAAACACTAACATTGATCATGATTCTGTGATGCTGTTTTATTCAATATTTACTCATATGTATATTAATACAGGAAAACCTGTAGTGACGGTGAAGCCAGATCAGCGTGTGTTCAGAGGAGAGAGAGTCACTCTCACATGTGACATACAGGGAGGAAGAAACACTCAGTGGACATACAGCTGGATTAAAGATGGAAACACTTCCTATCCAAATACAACAACAACAACAACAACAGATTACAGTTTCACAGCTAATGTGTATCTCAGTGTTAAATACAGGTGTAGAGGAGAGAGATCACACACACACACAGACTTCAGTGATGCTGTTACACTGACTGTATCAGGTGAGTCTTCATATTCACTTCTGTTAATTTAATATCCATATTTCAACACTTATGATCTTCTGTATCGGCCACATCTGTTCTTATAAGCAATTCACTTTTAGTCATGACTGTCTTCAGATGAAGTGCATGTCTTGTGTGTGTTGCACATTTTTATCAGGATATTTTTTAAAACATCATGTAAATTGTGACTTTCAAGTGTGTCTCCATCTTTGAGATTTACTTTAATCACTGTTAGTTTGGTTACAGGAGATATTACTATTAGAAAAGATGAGTTTTGTGCTGAAGTCAGAGAGAATGACGTGACTTACAGATTCTGATGTTAAATGAGTTCATGAAGTCTTCAGATATTCTGTTGAAGTTGATTCAGACTCAGTATCTCCTCATATGAGCTTGTAGTTGGAGATCTTCATCTCTCCTTCAGGAGCTTCATTCTGCTTTCTGTGGCGAGTCAGAGCCTCAAAACAACTGACATGACAAAACTAATGACAGTTCAGCAACAAAACACAACAAATATCACTTCTAGTGTGTAACGGCAGCAGGACGTCAATAATGATCCTGTGTTCAGAAGATCCATGAAGGATACATGGTGTTCCCGTCTCAAACTAAATCAAAGATGTGGGAACGGAAGGCTTTCACTTTCATTGTTATCCTCAAATTACTTTTTAGACAAAACTTCATTTACATGTAGAGCTGAAGACGAATGTAATACAGTATAACATGTTTGAGCAGAGATTATTCTGGGTTTATTCTGACTGTGATGAACGCAGGGCTTTAATGCACTTTTGCTGTCACTGCTGTAATAAAACTTCATCATTGAGATCTTCAACATCCTCGAAACATTTACAAAATGTAATTCTTTTACTTTTTTTACTGAAATATCTGTTTGAGTCATTTTGTGTTTTTGTGTTTCTTCTCAGATTTACCCACATCTACAGTGACTGTGACACCAGACAGTCCTGTATTCACGGGAGAAACAGTCAATCTGAAGTGTGTGATAAACTCTAATCACAGTGACTGGAGATATGAGTGGTATAACGACAGTGTAATATTACAGACGTCTGAGCGTTACACTGTAAACAGAGACACTGTCACTATCAGAGGAGCTACTGAGTCTGATCAGGGTCAGTACTGGTGTAAAGGACAGAGAGATGGAAGACCAAACTCAACAACATCAAGATCTGCTGTTTCTCTCTCAGTGAAGGGTGAGTTCAACATCATTGTCCTCATAAACTCTCTAAGATACAGTATATATAATCGAGACACTGTTCAGACTGAACTACTGTCTTATTAAATACAGTAAACAGGGCCTAAAATTTACACTCACCATGAGCCAAATGTGAGTAAAAATCGGCGAGTGTGTGAAACGGTGTCAGTTTTTGGCCAGTAACAATTTCTAACAAATGCAGTGTTGTGACAACATGAACATGAACAACAGTGAATGACGCTCTGTACAGTTGACGTGTCAGTGCTTCATCATCACGAAAGTTTCAGCCTTTCCAATGTAAATATTTAAGCGCTGGAAGTGAAACATGTGAAAGGGAATTGGTAACTCGTGTGTTGTGTGGGAAGTTTAACATCTGAAGCGTGTGCCCTGAAAGCCACGACTCTCAGACAGTGTGAAGTTGAGTCTCTCTTATGCCTTTCTGCACTTCGGTGGACAAATCCACTCAAAATTATGTCAAAAAACGATACTCGGTTACTAACGTAACCTCGGTTCTCTCTAGAGGAGGGAACGAGTATTGCGTAAGCTAGCTTACGCTACGGGTAAAGTCATCTTTGCTCGAGATATTGAAGCCAAAAATTATCCTTAATTTTGTATTTATTGTCAACGCAGTGCAGCAGCTAGCAGACCTAGAGCAGGCCATATTGCATGCTCATTGGCTGCCCTGCGGCAACTGCTGCAACCTACCACTGAGTAACGGACGTCCAATGATGGACGCGCCCTCATGCATCATAGCCCGCCAAAATGGGGGTGGCTTAGCGTATAAAATCCAGGCTCGTAGGTTGCCTCACTGGTTTCAGCAGCTGAAGCGATAAGACGTTCCCTCTTCTACAGAGAACCGAGGTTACGTTAGTAACCGAGTATCGTTCTCTTACGAGAGGTTCTCTCGTATTGCGTAACTTAGCTTACGCTACGGGAACCCATTGTCAACGCCGTGCGCGCCCAGCCTCCACTTCATGAGTCCCAGGGATTCCCGGGGAACATAGATAAGTGGGAAACAGGTGGCCAGCAAAGCAATGAAGGCCAGCACATGTTATAAGCACATATAGGGTATACAGAGCGGCGTCGCCGGTCCATAACCATTCAACCTATAGTGCAGCTCAACCAGGAGAGCTAACGCCGCGTGAGAGAAGTCTGCGCATGATAATCTGGGCAGGACAAACCCACAGTCACACTGACAGAAGTCTAGCCTGCAAGGCGGGAACTTCCAGGTTATAAAACCTAACAAATGTGGACAGAGAGGCCCAGCCTGCCGCCTCACAAATGTCATGAATGGAAATTCCGCTGGACCCACTGTCCACTGTCACATCCATGATGAGGCCACGCCTCTGGTGGAATGCGCCCTGATACTCTGTTTCGCGGCGGCGAGACCCTTGGTGCACCCACCAAACGAAACAAAGAGCTGCTCCGAACGCCTGAAAGAGGCGGAGCGTGTAATGTAAATCCTGAGCGCCCTGACGGGGCAGAGGAGATTCACATCACCCTCACTGTCGGACACAGGCAGAGCCGAGAGAGAAATGACCTGCGCTCTGAATAGGGTGCCCAGTATTTTAGGGACATAACCATGTCTGGGCTTGAGGATGACTTTGGAGTTTTTTTTTTTTTGTTTTTTTTTTTTTGTTTAACAAGATGGCGCCGCAGATGGCTGCCGTGGTGCGGAGCTCTCCAGCTATTGTGTTGTTTTTGTTCGTTTGTTCTGCGTTTAGTCATTCTTTTCCTATCAGTTTCACCAAAGACGAACTACTGGACATTAGGAAACACACACCAGAAACCTTTTCTACAGTTTTTGATTATTCGGACGTTTTGCTGGACATTCTCGTCGGTGGGGCAGCGGTGTTGTTCAAACGCCCGTTCAGACGCAAACGAGGGAAGCGAGCCGGCGCGCTGGTTAAACTCCGCGAGCGTGGCCTCCGCACTGCACTCCCCAGTATTCATCTCGCGAATCTCCGATCCCTTCCTAACAAAATGGACGAACTTCTTCTCCTCACACGCACTAACAAGGATTTTTTCAACTCTGCTGCTCTGTGCTTCACTGAAACCTGGCTGAGTGAAGCCATACCGGACAACGCAATACATCTGCCGGGCTTCCAGCTGTTCCGAGCGGATCGCATTGCGGAGCTAACGGGGAAAACAAGAGGTGGTGGATTGTGTTTCTACATTAACGAAAGTTGGTGTTCAGATGTAACAACACTGAAAAGAAGATGTGCTCTCCTAATTTAGAGGCACATTTCATAAACTGTAAACCCTTCTACTCGCCTCGGGAATTTTCCTCTTTCATTCTCGTGAATGTTTACATCCCTCCAGACGCGTGCGTGAGCGCGGCGCTGCAACAGCTGGCTGAACAAATAGCTGAAACGGAACAAAGGTACCCAGACTCTCTTTTAATCATTCTTGGGGATTTTAACAAAGCAAATCTTTCCCGTGAACTACCAAAATACAGACAGCACGTTACATGTCTCACCAGAGACAGTAATATACTGGACCACTGTTACACCACAATAAAAGATGCGTATCACTCCGTTTCACGAGCAGCTTTGGGGCTCTCTGATCACTGTTTGGTTCATCTCATACCGACCTACAGGCAGAAACTGAAATCAGCTAAACCTGTAATAAGGACTGTAAAAAGATGGACTAATGAAGCAGAGCAGAATCTACAGGATGCTTTGATTGCACTGATTGGACTGTTTTTGAAGCTGCTACCAACGATCTGGATGAGCTCACAGATACTGTAACATCATATATAAGTTTCTGTGAGGATACATGCATTCTGTAGCGACAATGAGTCTTACATTGAATTAGCTCAAATTATATATAGGGAATTTTAATAATTAATCATGAATATGATTAATATACTGCATATTACAGTTAAATTATCGAAGTTGAAAATAGATCGATTGTATATATGAATGATCAATCACAACGAATTATAATTCTTCATTCATATATCAATGGTCCCTTTCCAGATCGATTATATGAGATAACCTTTAATGGAATTAATTTAGTTATCGAACAATCTGTTTGTCCAGCAAACGGCCGTAAGATTAACTTATCAACTTCTCAACAAAGTTATCCCTTCTTATAAACTCCTAGAAATATCAATCTTCTGGCCGTGAACATTAATTTTCCTGTGTTTATAAGATTAAACTACTCAAAGTAGTCCATAATAAAAGCTTTTGTAGCTAAAGGATCTCATTTCATTGACTTTGTAAAATGAGCACGATTAAACAATTAGCAATCAAGAATATAATGGTTTTAATAAAATGAAACTACGGATACAGAATTCTACATTTAAACACAGGATACATGTATGTACAGTAGACAGTAAAACTAATGAGACAGACGAATAACAGAGAGAGAGAGAGAGAGAGAGAGAGAGAGAGAGAGAGAGAGAGAGAGAGAGAGAGAGAGAGAGAGAGAGAGAGAGAAAGTGAAACTAATGGTCAGGATTAGAGAGATCACCCGGGTGATCGCAGCATGGCAAAAATCACAGACAATAACCTTAAGAGAGACAACAAGAAATCACATCAATCAAATCAAATCAATAACCTATACTTGCGTATATGGTTCTCTTTGTGTTGCTTGCTGAGGAACGCAGAGTCGTGTGCATGTTCGTCCTTCGGCGCTATAGGCTTGTTCTCTCGTGTCTTCCGGGCGAGCAGACTCGCGGGAAGTTTTAAAGGTTGACCGAATGTGAAGTTACCAAGGAAATAATTCAGAGTTCATCTCCCTCGTGGAAGGAGAGGTGACTATGAAAATAAAACTTAGTAAAGAAACGAAAAACGGAGATGAGAGCTCACACTCCCATCTTCTTCCGTTGAGCGCAGCTTGCGTGTTTCCTTTAAGAGCCGCGGGGATTTCAAAGAGTCCTTTTAAAGTTGAAGTTGCAGGTTGTTCATTTCACTGAACGTAGGCAAGGTCCGAAGACGAAAATAAAGAAAAGACTAAAGGAAAAGGAGAAACACTGCGTAAAGCTCCCTAAGGAGCCATGGAACCGGAAACCTCTCACAGGGAAAAAGCTTTTTCAGAAACTTCTGTGTCAGTCTTTTATGGAGAGGAGGGGTTCACGCCTTCTTCGCGTACGTGAACCAATCATCTTAGAGCATCTCGAGCAGGAAAAGTTTTTCTTTGTCCTGTCAGGATAATTTGTGACGGTATGAAATTTTGTCATTTCTACCCAGAAAGATTGTACACACAGAAAAATACATTTTACTGTAATATCCTATGTATGACTTGTTTAGTCAAAACAAGACGGTCAAACAGGTACCAAGAATGGCCGAAAAGAGTAGAAGAAACATAAAGCTACATTCATATGCAGAATTACACACATTTAATGTTCACTCACACGACTATAAAGCCATAAAACCAGCTACCATGACCTAGGAAAGATCAAATTCATGTTTATACATTTCTTAAGTGGTTATACTTATAGAAAATATAAGACTGCAGAGTCTATTCCTCTTTCTTTATCAGAATTCAAGTGGGAGCTATGGTTCCCTTGGAATTCCTTTTGGGGGTCATAAAGTTTTATAACCTAGCAAGAGGGAGAGGCACAGAATTTGATCCTGTTAGGTATTCTTTCTTTAGAAATACACTTAAGATTCAAAGTTACAGAACAGTCTCAAATTTAATCTATAGAATAAGACAAAACTAATTAGATATGCATGCATACAGGAAGGTTAGATAAAATTCTGTGTTATATACATTAAGGATATTTCTATCCTAAGTTGCACACAAAGGACGTTTGTATAAGTTCATCCCGTGGTTGGCGGATGGTGAACTATTTTGCTCATCCCCTGCGGGCGATTGTGTGTGCGTTTTTGAATGGACAAGGTGGAAGTGACAATGTTCGTCTTGTTATCGTCTTGTTATCGAAGGGGAAACCCTGGGGAGTTCTCCGCGTGATTTTGAGCCAAAGCGGCCTTTTGGTCATATGCCTTTTGGTCACATGTGGTAAAAACCGGACACTGCTTTGTCCATTAGTAATTTAATCAACTGGCAGAACTGGCCATCTGCTTGCGGCTACAATTCCTACCAGGACATTCTTATCATTTACTAATGATAAACTATGGTTTACTGGGAAACTCAAACACCTTCGTCATGCCAAAGAGGATGCTTACAGAAGTGGGGATAAAATCTTGTATAACCAGGCCAGAAACAGATTGGCAAAGGAGATCAGAGTTGCTAAAAGGAACTACTCTGAAAAACTGAAAAAACAGTTTTCATCCAACGACCCATCATCAGTCTGGAATGGCCTGAGGAACATCACCAACTACAAGTCACCATCCCCCCGATCTGTGGACAATCAACACCTGGCTGACAATTTAAATTCTTTTTACTGCAGGTTTGAAAAGCCCTCATTCACACCACACACCCGGTCTGATCTGCACTTCACACATTCACCATCACCTCCTGCACTCCCATTACTCCCCCCTCCTGCCATCCAACCTGAGCTTAAGGTCTGTGTGGAGGACGTGAGAAGAGTCTTCAAAAAACAGAAGACTAGGAAAGCCTCAGGCCCAGACGGCATCTGCTTGTTTAAAAGCCTGCGCTGACCAACTGGCCCACGGTCTTCACGCAGATCTTCAATAGATCATTGGAGCAGTGTGAAGTTCCCTGCTGCTTCAAACGCTCCACTATCATTCCTGTCCCCAAAAAAAAACAAAATCACTGGACTTAATGACTACAGACCTGTCGCTCTCACGTCTGTGGTCATGAAGTCGTTTGAAAGACTAGTGTTGGCCCACCTGAAGGACATCACTGGACCCCTGCTGGATCCCTTTCAGTTTGCTTACAGAGCAAACAGGTCTGTGGATGATGCTGTCAACATGGGACTGCATTATATCCTGCAACATCTCGACAGACCAGGGACTTATGCAAGGATCCTCTTTGTGGACTTCAGTTCGGCCTTCAATACCATCATGCCTGGTCTTCTCACAGCCAAACTGACCCAGCTCCCCATACCATCCTCGATCTGTCAGTGTATCACCAGCTTCCTGACGGACCGGCAGCAGCGAGTGAGACTGGGGAAACACACATCCAAGACTCTCACCACCAGCACTGGCGCCCCCCAAGGTTGCGTTCTCTCCCCACTGCTCTTCTCCCTGTACACTAATGACTGCACTTCTAAAGACCCCACTGTCAAGCTCCTGAAATTTGCAGACGACACCACTGTCATCGGTCTCATCCAAAACGGTGACGAGTCTGCTTACAGACTGGAGGTTGAACAGCTGGCTGTCTGGTGCAGTTATAACAACCTTGAGCTGAACACGCTCAAAACAGTGGAGATGATCGTGGACTTCAGGAGGAACAGCCCAGCACTTCCCCCACTCACCATCATGAACAGCACTGTGGAAGCAGTGGAGTCATTCAGGTTCCTGGGGACTATCATCTCTCAGGACCTGAAGTGGGACAATCACATTGACTCCACTGTAAAAAAGGCCCAGCAGAGACTGTACTTCCTTCGCCAGCTGAGGAAGTTCAACTTGCCACAGGAGCTGCTGATTCAGTTCTACTCAGCCGTCATTGAGTCTGTTTTATGCACATCCATCACTGTCTGGTTTGGTTCAGCTACCAAATCAGACATCAGGAGACTACAACGGACAGTCCGGACTGCGGAGAGGATTATTGGTGCTCCCCTGCCAACCCTCCAGGACCTGTACTCTTCCAGAGTGAGGAAGAGAGCAGGTAAAATCATCACAGACTCCACTCACCCTGGACACCACCTGTTTGAACTGTTACCGTCAAGACGGCGACTCAGATCACTGGCCACAAGAACATCTCGGCACAGGAACAGTTTCTTCCCACAGGCCATTTCCCTTCTGAACAGTTAACATATCTCCCAAGGCATATGCCTGTAAGTGCAATACTCCCACTGTTTAGTGCAATATCTTAAATTCAGGTGATATTTATATTTATATTTATTCATACTACACAAAATACTGTAAATATGTTCATAATCTGTAAATGTTTATTCTGACAAAACCCAACTGTGACCATATATTTTTATAGTATTTTCATATTTTTTATAATTTTATTTGTAGAATTTGTATTACTATTTGTATTACTATTACTTGTTGTATCTGTATTTGTATATGTGCACTGGAAGCTTCAGTACCAAGGAAAATTCCTTGTGTGTGCAAGCACACTTGGCAATAAAGCTCTTTCTGATTCTGATTCTGAGTCATTTGGCCTGAACTCAAGACACGCAGCACTAACAGATAGCGCGTGTAGATTCCCCACACGTTTAGCTGATGACAGAGCTGTCAGAAAAACGGTTTTGAGCGAGAGGTACTTTAGGTCCACGGAGTCTAACAGTTCAAAGGGGAAAGCTTTCAGGGCCTCTAGGACCAGTGAAAGGTCCCAGATGGGAACCAAGGGGGGTCGCGGGAGTTTCATTCGTCTAGCTCCTCTAAGGAAGCGAATGACGAGCTCGTTCCTTCCTATTGACTGGTCACGCGTTGACTCAGCGAACGCTGCAACGGCCGCCACATAGACTTTAAGCATGGATGGGGACCTGCCCTCATCCAACAGGTCCTGAAGGAAGCTAAGCAAACCCGGGACCCCGCACATTCGTGGGTCTAGATCTCTATCTGCACACCCTTTGGAGAACACTGACCATTTAGACGCGTAAAGCCGACTCGTAGAGGGGGCTCTGGATTGCGTGATCGTGTTCATCACTTCCTCTGGCAGTGCAACGGGTATCCGTTGATCACCCATGCATGTAGAGACCAGCGCTCTGGATGGGGATGCCAGACTGAGCGGCGGGCTTGAGAGAGGAGGTCTCTCCTCACCGGAATCGGCCAAGGGGCTGTGTGGGACAGCCGCATCAGCTCCGGGAAATAAGTTTGATTCTCCCAGCGCGGGGCAATAAGGAGCACCGAGTGGCGCGTTTCCCTGATTCTCTTGATTACCTGTGGTAACAGAGAGACCGGAGGGAAAGCATAAATAGGGAGGCTGGGCCAGTTTTGGGCCAGCGCATCCTCGTTCTTTGAAAAGAACAGCGGGCAATGAACGTTGTCTTTTGACGCAAACAGGTCGACTTCCGCTTTGCCGAAAAGGCGCCATAGTAACAGGACTGTTTGGGGGTGCAAGGACCATTCCCCGGGGGAAATATGGTTCCTGGACAGTGTGTCTGGACCGTCGTTCAGATGGCCTGGCACGTCCGCGGCTCTAAGCGAGCGCAGGCGGCCCTAAGACCACATAAGAAGGCGTTCTGTCAGATGGCAGACCGCCCTGACGGTTTATGTAGGACACCACCGACATGTTGTCTGGACGGACAAGTACATGGTGGTCCTGTATGAGCGGGAGGAAGCATTTTAGCGCTTTCTCGACCGCTATCATTTCCAGACAGTTTATGTGGAAGTGTTTCTCTTGGTCTGACCACAGGCCGAAGGCCGGTCTGCCCTCGAAGACGGCGCCCCAACCCAGGTTGGAGGCGTCCGTCGAGATGACCAATCGGTGTGAAACAGCCCCCATCGTCACTCCCCGCTGGTACCAGTCGGCCGCTAACCAGGGCTGCAGAGCTGAAATGACGTCACGCGCGAGACTCAGTGGTAGGTTGCAGCAGTTGCCGCAGGGCAGCCAACGAGCATGCAATATGGCCTGCTCTAGGTCTGCTAGCTGCTGCACTGCGTTGACAATAAATACAAAATTAAGGATAATTTTTGGCTTCAATATCTCGAGCAAAGATGACTTTACCCGTAGGGTAAGCTAGCTCACGCAATACGAGAGAACCTCTCGTAAGAGAACATAGTCCTACATAGTGGGTTATGTCATAAGCGAACGCAAACACAAAACGCATGATCCATGCATTCAGTCTTAAAGTGACATCATCTTCTTCATGACTGAACCTTAATTTTCCTAAGCAGATCGTGGGTGGTGTTTGCGTTGGTTGCGGATAATATTCAAAAAAATCTATTTTGGTCTTAAATGCAAGTTATATTATTCAATGTTCATTGAAATAGTTTTTTTTTTTAAATTTAACCGTAAACTGTGTATCTGATGATTTCTATTTTTTTCTTCTTTTCTTCTCACATGCACACTGTTACTTTTGACTAAGTTTGCACTTATTCTCATTTTTAATAAAATTGTACCTTTTGATAGTCATTCTGTGTGTATAAAGTGATTTAATAATATCCAAGATTCCTGGTTTTATTTTCAAACTATTTTGGGTTAATCTTAATCCAGAAATATAGTAATTTTACAAAAAAAAAAAGAAAATTTAGCCCAATCTGCTGCCAAATTGGGTTGTTTTTAACCCAGCATTTTTTAGTGTACAACAGCATATTATGTAACTGTATTATGCTACATTGTCACATGACCTCATCACATTGCATGTTTAAGTCAGTAATATTTTTACACCCTTAAATTATGTAAGATTTGTAAATGTTGTACAAGCTGCAATTCTGTGACATGCAAATAGAAAATAATAAACGAGTATTAAGTTTATCAGTATATAGTCTGTCAATAATTACAAACAATTTTGATGTTAATAATACAAACATCCAACAAACTTTCATTTTAATACAGTGTTTGTCTCATAAGGAGGTTTTAAATTCATAAACACTAACATTGATCATGATACTGTGATGCTGTTTTATTTAATATTTACTCATATGTGTATTAATACAGGAAAACCTGTAGTGACGGTGAAGCCAGATCAGCGTGTGTTCAGAGGAGAGACAGTCACTCTCACATGTGACATACAGGGAGGAGGAAACACTCAGTGGACATACAGCTGGTTTATAGATGGAAACACTTTCTATCCATATACAACAACAACAACAACAGCAGAGTTCAATTTCACAGCTGATGTGTATCTCAGTGGTAAATACAGGTGTAGAGGAGAGAGATCACACACACACACAGACTTCAGTGATGCTGTTACACTGACTGTATCAGGTGAGTCTTCATATTCACTTCTGTTCATTTAATATCCATATTTCAACACTTGTAATCTTCTGTATCGGCCACATCTGTTCTTATAAGCAATTCACTTTTAGTCATGATTGTCTTCAGATACAGTGTATGTCTTGTGTGTGTTGATCAGGATATTTTTTTAAAACATCATTCTTGCTGGTCAGAGTTCTGGTCAGAGTTCTGGCCGCTGGAAGTTTTTCAATAAAGTACTCCCGGTTATTTTTATATCAAAAACACTGGAAATTGTTATTATTGACGTCTCCATCTTTGAGATTTACTTTAGTCACTGTTAGTTTGGTTACAGGAGATATTACTATTAGAAAAGATGAGTTTTGTGCTGAAGTCAGAGAGAATGACGTGACTTACAGATACTGATGTTAAATTAGTTCATGAAGTCTTCAGATATTCTGTTGAAGTTGATTCAGACTCAGTATCTCCTCATATGAGCTTGTAGTTGGAGATCTTCATCTCTCCTTCAGGAGCTTCATTCTGCTTTCTGTGGCGAGTCAGAGTCTCAAAATATGGAAGTAAAATAATGACAAATGTTTTTGAAACAAAAAAGCCTGTTTAATTGCACTACTTGAAAAAATAGGCATTGCATTAGCCCTGCTTGTATTTTAATGTTTTGTATTTTTAGGGCTTGCATTTTGATGTTCTGAAATTCAACGTGGTTGAAAATTTAAAGGGTTAGTTCGCCCATTTAAGACATGAAGTTGTATGCAATCCTTACCAGCACTATAGTGCATACACACTGACCCACTCTGTTGTCACCTCCCTGGTCAGAGTTCTGGCCGCTGGAAGTTTTTCAATAAAGTACTCCCGGTTATTTTCCGGGGCCACAAAACTGTGCGTTTTTACGTGAAAAAATTATTTGCGTTTCAAAGCTTGATTAATTTACCACACAAAAAACACGCCGGTCAAAATTCATACCTCAGTTTTAATCGGCACTATTTTCTATCCATTTCTATCAATCCGCGCTGCTGTCAACGTCAACAGTGCGCACGTTCCTATCAGCTGTTGATAGCGCGACTCGCTGACAACATGTCTGACTGCGAAACTTCTGATGATGAAACCAATTTTAGCACAATGTCAGACGGATCAGATGATTAAAGTAATTTTATCACAACGACAATGTTATTGATTGCAACACAAAACCTCAATTGTGTGTGTTCAATCAAATAGTTTTCACAGCAAATTGTACTGTTTTTATATTAGACATCTTTTCACGTGTTTTATAATGGAGTCTAAACATCAGCTTGTTTACCGTAGGCCTACAGTTTAGACATGGGATCATAAAGTTAGTAAATAGAACTTACCCGTCGTACTGGTACAGCAAAACTCTTTAATTTTCCTTTTCCTCCTTGGTTGGGGATGTAATCGTCTTCGCTGAAGTGAGCACTACACACACGAAAATCCTTTATTCTGGATATTTTAGCTCCCGCCGAGTAGCCGATAACCAGCCAAAGCTGTCTCATAGTTATATTCGAAACAGGAAAACGATACTGAACTTTGATCCCGGCACATCCTTGTGGTCACAGCCTTGGAATTTACAAGTTCGCACCATTGTTAATTTAATACTTTTTACGTCGTTGTCAATCATTTGTGTAAACACTATGGAACAGCTGATCGGAACGTGCGCACTGTTGACGTTGACAGCAGCGCGGATTGATAGAAATGGATAGAAAATAGTGCCGATTAAAACTGAGGTATGAATTTTGACCGGCGTGTTTTTTGTGTGGTAAATTAATCAAGCTTTGAAACTCAAATCATTTTTTCACGTAAAAACGCACAGTTTTGAGGCCCCGGAAACTAACCGGGAGTACTTTATTGAAAAACTTCCAGCGGCCAGAACTCTGACCAGGGAGGTGACAACAGAGTGGGTCAGTGTGTATGCACTATAGTGCTGGTAAGGATTGCATACAACTTCATGTCTTAAATGGGCGAACTAACCCTTTTATCTGTGAATATTTCAATTCAAATCATTTCAAACACGTTTTCATTATTACAAATTAAAAAATCCATCTTCACTTTTCATATTTCACTTCCAAAATATTCAAACTGTTTAAAAATATAACCTCTAATATTCAACAGGCAATTTTTAGTCCATTTTATTTCGCTTTGCTAATTCACTTCCACAAATTCAGTGGTAAATTCAACGTTGACATCCAGGAACTGCAGGAAAAGCAGTAGATTACCGAGCATACTCTCCATCTGCTGTTAGTCGATCTCACCAGCAGGGGGAGCAAGCGTGTGTTGTTGACAAAGACCAGAGCAACAGTTAGAGCAAGCCATTCATTCATAAAAACTCATTTACAACAATTGAGCATGCATTAAGTTTTTGTGATGATTATCTGGGTCATTATATATGCTGAAAAGATGATAAAGGCACAAAAGTTATTTTTTTGTTTCATTCATTAACTTCATTGTTACTTTCCTTGTGTAGCCTTACATGTTATCAGCTTTCTTTACCATGAACGGGATTATAATCGGTTTCCCTCGATACCTCATACTCAAGGATTCCCCTTCTGTCGGGACAAAACGCTTAACGTAGCTTAATGGACTAATACAGAGATATAAAATACCAAACTCACACCTTATTTGGGGAAGTATGCCTACATACATGTACTGCATTAGATTAAACTGGGAAGGGTCATAGCACTTGCATATTGTTGTCCTATATTGTTAGTTTAACTGTAAGTCACTTTGGATAAAAGCGTCTGCTGAATGACTACATGTAAATGTAAAATTGGCTTGACATTAGACATTCGCACATTTAGGGACCGTCTCTAAAGTTGCTAACTTCAATAGCAAACTTCAATTTATTTGAATAAATTGTGCATTATGCCTGACACCAAGTTCATATTCTGAGTCCATCTGCTTACCTGCGAGTTTGGTCTTTTATATATTACTGTATTAGTCCATTAAGCTAAGTTAAGCGTTTTAAATGTCCAGCAGGGCAATCCTGAAGTATTGAGGGAAACCCTAGCCTAGATTCATCGCTGCAATATAAAGTTAAAGCAACTAAACAACCAAGAGAAATATATGTCAAACTCCAATGTAACATTGGATCTCTACTTCCGCATTGGGGGAATAACATTATAATCTCGTTCACGGTAGAGAAAGATGCATGTAGGCTACACAGGAAAAGTAACCGTGAAGACACTGAATTTAACATAAAACAGATGTCATAATAATCACAAATACACTTACATTGTTGCAAATTAATTTTTATGAATGAATGGCTTGCTGTAACTGTTGCTCGGTCTTCGTCAACAACACACACTTGCTCCCCCTGCTGGTGAGGTGGACTAACAGCAGATGGAGATTATGCTCGGTAATCTACTGCTTTTCCTGCATGTCAATGTTGAATTTACTGTTGAATTTGAACCACTGAATTTGTGGAAGCGAATTTGCAAAGCGAAATAAAATGGACCAAAAAAAAAAAAAACGCCTGTTGAATATTATAGGCTGCATTTTTAATTAGTTTGAATATTTTGGAACTGAGATATGAAAGGTGATTATGGATTATTGAAATTTTACTAATGTTACTAAAATGTTTTTGAAATGTTTTGAATTGAAATATTCACAGCTTAAATATACAATCATGCTAAATTTCAGCCCATTAAAATGCAAGCCCTAAAAATACAATCCATTAAAATACAAGCAGGGTTAATGCAATGCATATTTTTTAGTGCAATTCAACAGGCTTTTTGTTTCAGAAACATTTGCCATTATTTTACTTTAATATCAAAACAACTGACATGACAAAACTAATGACAGTACAGCAACAAAACAGAAATAATATAAGGAAATATGAGATAAAATCATATAAACTATAGTGTTAGAAATGTTAGTCTGACCGACTCAGCTTCCATTTCAAGATATGTATTAGAATATGTTTCTTCCCTAAAAGAGCTTAATTATCATAGAGACGATTCCTCCTGATCTCAGTAATATGTAAATACCAGCGGAGTGAAACTCTATCACTTCTAGTGTGTAACGGCAGCGGGACGTCAATAATAATCCTGTGTTCAGAAGATCCATGAAGGAGACATGGTGTTCCCGTCTCAAACAATATCAAAGATGTGGGAACGGAAGGCTTTCACTTTCATTGTTATCCTCAACTTACTTTTTAGACAAAACTTCATTTACATGTAGAGCTGAAGACGAATGTAATACAGTATAACATGTTTGAGCAGAGATTATTCTGGGTTTATTCTGACTCTGATGAACGCAGGGCTTTAATGCACTTTTGCTGTCACTGCTGCAATACAACTTCATCATTGAGATCTTTAACATCCTCGAAACATTTACAAAATGTAGGCTAATTATTTTACTTTGCACTGAAATATCTGTTTGAGTCATTTTGTATGTTTTTGTGTTTCTTCTCAGATTTACCCACATCTACAGTAAATGTGACACCAGACAGTCGTGTATTCACTGGAGAAACAGTCAATCTGAAGTGTGTGATAAAGTCTAATCACAGTAACTGGAGATATGAGTGGTATAAAGACAGTGTAATATTACAGACGTCTGAGCGTTACACTGTAAACAGAGACACTGTCACTATCAGAGGAGCTACTGAGTCTGATCAGGGTCAGTACTGGTGTAAAGGACAGAGAGATGGAAGACCAAACTCAACAACATCAAGCTCTGCTGTTTCTCTCTCAGTGAAGGGTGAGTTCAACATCATTGTCCTCATAAACTCTCTAAGATACAGTATATATAATCGAGACACTGTTCAGACTGAACTACTGTCTTATTAAATACAGTAAACAGGGCCTAAAATGTACACTCACCATGAGCCAAATGTGCGTAAAAATCGGCGAGTGTGTGAAACGGTGTCAGTTTTTGGCCAGTAACAATTTCTAACAAATGCAGTGTTGTGACAACATGAACGTGAACAACAGTGAATGACGCTCTGTACAGTTGACGTGTCAGTGCTTCATCATCACGAAAGTTTCAGCCTTTCCAGTGTAAATATTCAAGCGCTGGAAGTGAAACACGTGAAAGGGAATTGGTAACTCGTGTGTTGTGTGTGAAGTTTAACATCTGAAGCGTGCGCCCTGAAAGCCACGACTCTCAGACAGTGTGAAGTTGAGTCTCTCTCATGCCTTCCTGCACTTCAGTTTGGTTGTGCAACCTAGTATCTGATGATTTGTATTTTTTTCTGCTTTTCTTCTCACATGCACACTGTTACTTTTGACTATGTTTGCCCTTATTCTCATTTTTAATAAAATTGTACCTTTTGATAGTCATTCTGTGATTTAATAATGTCCAAGATTCCTGGTTTTATTCTCAAACTATTTTGGGTTAATCTTAATCCAGAAATCTAGTAATTTTACTAAAACAAAAACATTTAATCCTATCTGCTGCCAAATTGGGTTGTTTTTAACCCAGCAGTTTTTAGTGTACAACAGTATATTATGTAACTGTATTATGCTACATTGTCACATGACCTCATCACATTGCATGTTTAAGTCAGTAATTATATGATTTTTAAATGTTGTACAAGTTGCAATTCTGTGACATGCAAATAGAAAATAACAAACAAGTATTATAGACTCAGTTTACATTTATGGCACACTTTACCCAGTCTTTTAGTTTAAACAAAGTTACCACTATTTAGTCTATCAATAATTACAAACAATTTTGATGTTATCAATACAAACCTCCAACAAACTAGATCTTTCATTTTAATACAGTGTTTGTCTCATAAGGAGGTTTTAAATTCATAAACACTAACATTGATCATGATTCTGTGATGCTGTTTTATTCAATATTTACTCATATGTGTATTAATACAGGAAAACCTGTAGTGACGGTGAAGCCAGATCAGCGTGTGTTCAGAGGAGAGACAGTCACTCTCACATGTGACATACAGGGAGGAGGAAACATTCAGTGGAGATACAGCTGGATTAAAGATGGAAACACTTCCTATCCAAATACAACAACAACAACAACAACAACAACAGATTACAGTTTCACAGCTAATGTGTCTCTCAGTGGTAAATACAGGTGTAGAGGAGAGAGATCACACACACACACAGACTTCAGTGATGCTGTTACACTGACTGTATCAGGTGAGTCTTCATATTCACATCTGTGTAATGATCATTTAATATCCATATTTCAACACTTATGATCTTCTGTATCGGCCACATCTGTTCTCATAAGCAAAATAATTCACTTTTAGTCATGATTGTCTTCAGATAAAGTGCATGTCTTGTGTGTGTTGCACATTTTTATCAGGATAGTTTTTAAAACATCATGTAAATTGTGACTTTCCAGTGTTATTGGTGTCTCCATCTTTGAGATTTACTTTAATCACTGTTAGTTTGGTTACAGGTGATATTACTTTTAGAAAAGATTAGTTTTGTGCTGAAGTCAGAGAGAATGACGTGACTTACAGATACTGATGTTAAATGCGTTCATGAAGTCTTCAGATATTCTGTTGAAGTTGATTCAGACTCAGTATCTCCTCATATGAGCCTGTAGTTGGAGATCTTCATCTCTCCTTCAGGAGCTTCATTCTGCTTTCTGTGTTCTCAAAACAACTGACATGACAAAACTAATGACAGTAAAAGTGAAAGTGACACATGATGGCCAAGTATGGTAACCCATACTTGGAATTTGACCTCTGCATTTAACCCTTCCTAGTAAGTGCACACACATTAGGAGCGGAGTAGTGAATAGTGAACACACACACACACACTGCAAACGTGGATACACACCCGGAGCAGCGGGCAGTCTTGAGTGGAGCCCGGGGAGCGATTGGGGGTTAGGTGCCTTGCTCAAGGACACCTCAGTCATATTCCTGCCGGTACTGGAATCGAACCAGCAACCTTTGGGTCACCAGTCCAACTCTGGTGATCTCTAGAGAATGTCTCTAGAGAATCTCCACTGAATGTTTCTTCCTCCCTTTATGTCACATGTGAGAGTGACTCTCTAGAGATAGGATGATCAAGATGGCGCCGCGCATGTCTGGCTCGGTCTGTTGCTCTCCAGCTATTGTGTTGTTTTTGTTCGTTTGTTCTGCGTTTAGACATTCTTTTCCTATCAGTTTCACCAAAGACAAACTACTGGACATTAGGAAACACACACCAGATAAATTTTCTACAGTTTTTGATTATTCGGACGTCTTGCAGGACATTCTCGTCGGAGGGGCAGCGGTGTGGTTCAAACGCGTGGTCAGACGCAAACGCGGGAAGCGTGCCGGCGCGCTGGTTAAACTCCACGAACGCGGCCTCCGCACTGCACTCACCAGTATTCATCTCGCGAATCTCCGATCCCTTCCTAACAAAACGGACGAACTTCTTCTCCTCACCTGCACTAACAAGGATTTTTTAAACTCTGCTGTTCTGTGCTTCACTGAAACCTGGCTGAGTGAAGCCATACCGGACAACGCAATACATCTGCCGGGCTTCCAGCTGTTCCGAGCGGATCGCATCGCGGAGCTAACAGGGAAAACGAGAGGTGGTGGATTGTGTTTCTACATTAACGAAAGTTGGTGTTCAGATGTAACAACATTGAAGAAGATGTGCTCTCCTAATTTAGAGGCACATTTCATAAACTGTAAACCCTTCTACTCGCCTCGGGAGTTTTCCTCTTTCATTCTCGTGAATGTATACATCCCTCCAGACGCGTGCGTGAGCGCGGCGCTACAACAGCTGGCTGAACAAATAGCTGAAACAGAACAACCCAGCGGGCACCTTGAGGTCAATTTAACATCAATTTGACATCAAACAATATGTCAAAATGACGTTACGAAATAGGTCAAAAATGAAAGTCATGTTGACGTCAAAGTGTCGATGTCAATTTGATGACAAGACCCCCCCCCCCCCACCTGTCGCTCTCACGTCTGTGGTCATGAAGTCGTTTGAAAGACTGGTGTTGGCCCACCTGAAGGACATCACTGGACCCCTGCTGGATCCCTTTCAGTTTGCTTACAGAGCAAACAGGTCTGTGGATGATGCAGTCAACATGGGACTGCATTATATCCTGCAACATCTCGATAGACCTGGGACTTATGCAAGGATCTTATTTGTGGACTTCAGTTTGGCCTTCAATACCATCATGCCTGGTCTTCTCACAGCCAAACTGACCCAGCTTTCCATACCATCCTCGATCTGTCAGTGGATCACCAGCTTCCTGACGGACCGGCAGCAGCGAGTGAGACTGGGGAAACACACATCCAGGACTCTCACCACCAGCACTGGTGCCCGCCAAGGGTGCGTTCTCTCCACACTGCTCTTCTCCCTGTACACTAATGACTGCACTTCTAAAGACCCCACTGTCAAGCTCCTGAAATTTGCAGACGACACCACTGTCATCGGTCTCATCCAAAACGGTGATGAGTCTGCTTACAGACTGGAGGTTGAACAGCTGTCTGTCTGGTGCAGTTATAACAACCTTGAGCTGAACACGCTCAAAACAGTGGAGATGATCGTGGACTTCAGGAGGAACAGCTCAGCACTCCCCCCACTCACCATCATGAACAGCACTGTGGAAGCAGTGGAGTCATTCAGGTTCCTGGGCACTATCATCTCTCAGGATGAAGTGGGATAATCACATTGACTCCATTGTGAAAAAGGCCCAGCAGAGACTGTACTTCCTTCGCCAACTGAGGAAGTTCAACCTGCCACAGGAGCTGCTGATTCAGTTCTACTCAGCCGTTATTGAGTCTGTTTTATGCACATCCATCACTGTCTGGTTTGGTTCAGCTACCAAATCAGACATCAGGAGACTACAACGGACAGTCCGGACTGCGGAGAGGATCATTGGTGCCCCCCTGCCATCCCTCCAAGACCTGTACTCTTCCAGAGTGAGGAAGAGAGCAGGTGAAATCATCACAGACTCCACTCACCCTGGACACCACCTGTTTGAACTGTTACCGTCAAGACAGAGACTCAGATCACTGGCCACAAGAACATCTCGGCACAGGAACAGTTTCTTCCCACAGGCCATTTCCCTTCTGAACAGTTAACACACCTTCCAAGGCATATGCCTGTAAGTGCAATACTCCCACTGTTTAGTGCAATATCTTAAAAATTCAGGTGATACTTATATTTATTCATACTATTAAAAATACTGTAAATATGTTCATAATCTGTAAATGTTTATTCTGACAAAACCCAACTGTGACCATATATTTTTATAGTATTTTCATATTTTTTTATATAATTTTATTTGTAGAATTTGTATTACTATGTCTCTTGTTGTATCTGTATTTGTATATGTGCACTGGAAGCTTCAGTACCAAGAAAAATTCCTTGTGTGTGCAAGCACACTTGGCAATAAAGCTCTTTCTGATTCTGATTCTGGCCATGACTGCCCCCAACCGTTCCTGTTGTACAGCAACAAAACACAACAATTATTATGAAATATGAGATAAAATCATATAAACTATAGTGTTAGAAATGTTAGTCTGCCCGACTCAGCTTCCACTTCAAGATATGTATTAGAATATGTTTCTTCCCTAAAAGAGCTTAATTATCATATAGACGATTCCTCCTGATCTCAGTAATATGTAAATACCAGCGGAGTGAAACTCTATCAGTAGTAATACCCGATACCTTGTGTCAAGATGATTTATGACCCTATGATTGACAGGTGGGCGGGGCTAACCTTTGACCTTCCGGAGGATGTTCCGGAGGCCCCTTTGATGTAGGGATTAACCTTTGACCTATCGATCGATCAAGTTGACAGTTGTCTTTGATCCGTGGTATGGCAGCTGTGGGGTATAATAATTTATTTTGACAGTTGTCTTTGCCCTGTTGACCTGGAAATGATCCGTCATTTTGCCAGTTGGTTTTGATCCGGGTATGATATATCAAGTTGACGGCTAGTTTTGAACTTTTGACCCAGGTATAATAAGTTATTTTGACAGGCGTTTTTGATGTTAACATAATGAAGATAAGCTTTGATGATAATGGTTTGTCAGAAGTGACAGAAGGTTTGAGATTTATTGTCTTTGATGTTATTGGCTTTGAAAAGTCGTAATTCCCCACCACCCCCGGTATTTCCGAGCACATTGCCAGGGACAGTGAGGAAGTTTATGAGTTGAAACACATTGATCTTTAAAATGGTTATGTACATTTACAAAATATCGTACACATTGATCTTTAAAAGTGTATAAAGTATATTTTCAAAAAATCATCTTACCATTTCAGAGTACTGAAGAATTGGGTTAAAGTTGAAAAGAGTTCCTCTTTTGGAAAGAGTGCCTTTTGCATTTTGACAGTCTTTGAGCTAAATGTGTGTGACATCCGATATCCTGGCATTCCTGAAGCATACTATATACATTTGCTGTGTGTGTGTGTGTGTGTCTCTCTCTCTCTCTCTCTCTCTCAAACACCAACGCATGACAGGCATGGTCTCTGCGCTAAGTGTGTGCGTCTGTCTGTGAGTGTGTGAGACGTCACCCTATTCCTGCATCCCCCTGCTGGGGAGTGAAAGTGAGAAAATATCTCACACTAACTAGAGTTGAAAAACATTAATTCCTTTAAAATAAATAAAAATAAAAATCAAAAATAAAATCATCTTACCTTTTCACTATGGTGAAGAATTGGTTTAAAGTTGAAAAGAGTTCCTCCGAGTGATTCTCTCACCGGCCTTTTGCATTTTGACAGTCTTTGAGCTAAATGTGTGTGACACCCGATATCCTGGCATTCCTGAGCACACTATATAAATGGGGATAGTGAAAAAAGAGATTTTTTCCAATAATGGCACATATCTTACACTAACGTTGAAAAGCACTGATCTTTAAAATTATATAAATGAAATGGTTAATAAAATATCTTTTCAAAACAAAAAATAAATAAATACATTTTCACCTGGGTTGAAGAAGTAAATCTACCGCCATGTGTCTGGCCTCGTGGGTATAAGGGTTTGATTTAATGGAAGTTGTGAAGGTTTTATGTTTGAACTTTGACACGGGGCTTCACAGGATCTCCCTCCATATTCCAGAGGAGAGGGGATTGCTGAGGACGGTGAAAGTGAGAAAATCTCTCACACTAACTTAAGTTGAAACACATTCTGTTCTTTAAAAGTATATAAATGAAATATTTGTAAAATTTACATTTAGTCATTTACAAATATAATATTTTCACATTAACTAAAGTTGAAACACATTCTGTTCTTTAAAAGTATATAAATGAAATATTTGTAAAATTGACATTTAGTCATTTACAAATATAATATTTCAGAGTTTTTCTAATAATGACACATATTTTCACACTAACAGCAGTTGAAAAAGTTGAAAAACATTCTGTTCTTTAAAAGTATATAAATTATATGATTATATCGTTCATTTTAAAAATAACCATCTTTTCTAAATTACTGAAACACAGTGCACCAATTAGTTTTGTTTTAGATGAACACAAAATAAAGAAAATCATCTTACATTTTCAGAGAATTGAAGAAGTAAATCCCAACACATCATTGTCCATATAAGGTATGAATGTATTTACAAAGATGCAATAAGTTTTGATACAAAATATCCCGGAGTGTTTTTTTCCCACACCGGCGTTTTGACAGTCCGTGATTCAGAGTGGAGGAGGAATGGGTGTGTGTGTGTGTGTGTGTGTGTGTGTGTGTTACATGATACCCTCCGCATTGCTGGGGACAGTGAGAAAAATAAAAGAAGATTTCAATTCAATGAATTATTTAAAGTCTTAATAAAAACGTTGTAATACAGTCGTATCTTCTATTTATCTTTTGAATGATTTTGTTTAACGGTGACCTAAAGTATACATTATAAAAACAACTACTTTGGGGATGCATTGGATGCGACAAAACCAATAAGAGTCTTTACCGAGTAAAGATTTTGTAAAAGGTTATCTTATTAGATATATTTGTAAAGGTTGTTGAACACAATCCCTAAATAAATGAAACAATTGGATTATTTGAACTTAATAGTTTTGGACTAAATTAAGAATGCTAACCTGATTCAACTAAATGGCATTGAATTAATCTTATGTAATAAACTTAAGTTTACTGAAATAAACAATGTTAATTAAATGCGACATTACCCTGTAGAACCTGTTGACATAAAAAGTTGAGTAAATCCATCATATGTTTTCCAACAAAATGTTGATTAAACATTAAAATTTCAAAACATATGATGGATTTACGTCAAAGACATTTGATATAGAACATATAACAATGTGTAAGAGCAACAAAGCATGCTATAACAGCAATAGCATGTTTAAAACTCTAATGAATTATACCGTCTTTTCCTTATGTATAAACAATCTTTTTAAATAAAACACCGTAGCAATGAATTATAAAGACAATACTTACTTTTAGACATATCTTTTAAATGAGGTGGTAAGAGGAGTGTGGGTGCAAAAGATATGTCTAAAAGTAAGTATTGTCTTTATAATTCATTGCTACGGTGTTTTATTTAAAAAGATTGTTTATACATAAGGAAAAGACGGTATAATTCATTAGAGTTTTAAACATGCTATTGCTGTTATAGCATGCTTTGTTGCTCTTACACATTGTTATATGTTCTATATCAAATGTCTTTGACGTAAATCCATCATATGTTTTGAAATTTTAATGTTTAATCAACATTTTGTTGGAAAACATATGATGGATTTACTCAACTTTTTATGTCAACAGGTTCTACAGGGTAATGTCGCATTTAATTAACATTGTTTATTTCAGTAAACTTAAGTTTATTACATAAGATTAATTCAATGCCATTTAGTTGAATCAGGTTAGCATTCTTAATTTAGTCCAAAACTATTAAGTTCAAATAATCCAATTGTTTCATTTATTTAGGGATTGTGTTCAACAACCTTTACAAATATATCTAATAAGATAACCTTTTACAAAATCTTTACTCGGTAAAGACTCTTATTGGTTTTGTCGCATCCAATGCATCCCCAAAGTAGTTGTTTTTATAATGTATACTTTAGGTCACCGTTAAACAAAATCATTCAAAAGATAAATAGAAGATACGACTGTATTACAACGTTTTTATTAAGACTTTAAATAATTCATTGAATTGAAATCTTCTTTTATTTTTCTCACTGTCCCCAGCAATGCGGAGGGTATCATGTAACACACACACACACACACACACACACACACACCCATTCCTCCTCCACTCTGAATCACGGACTGTCAAAACGCCGGTGTGGGAAAAAAACACTCCGGGATATTTTGTATCAAAACTTATTGCATCTTTGTAAATACATTCATACCTTATATGGACAATGATGTGTTGGGATTTACTTCTTCAATTCTCTGAAAATGTAAGATGATTTTCTTTATTTTGTGTTCATCTAAAACAAAACTAATTGGTGCACTGTGTTTCAGTAATTTAGAAAAGATGGTTATTTTTAAAATGAACGATATAATCATATAATTTATATACTTTTAAAGAACAGAATGTTTTTCAACTTTTTCAACTGCTGTTAGTGTGAAAATATGTGTCATTATTAGAAAAACTCTGAAATATTATATTTGTAAATGACTAAATGTCAATTTTACAAATATTTCATTTATATACTTTTAAAGAACAGAATGTGTTTCAACTTTAGTTAATGTGAAAATATTATATTTGTAAATGACTAAATGTAAATTTTACAAATATTTCATTTATATACTTTTAAAGAACAGAATGTGTTTCAACTTAAGTTAGTGTGAGAGATTTTCTCACTTTCACCGTCCTCAGCAATCCCCTCTCCTCTGGAATATGGAGGGAGATCCTGTGAAGCCCCGTGTCAAAGTTCAAACATAAAACCTTCACAACTTCCATTAAATCAAACCCTTATACCCACGAGGCCAGACACATGGCGGTAGATTTACTTCTTCAACCCAGGTGAAAATGTATTTATTTATTTTTTGTTTTGAAAAGATATTTTATTAACCATTTCATTTATATAATTTTAAAGATCAGTGCTTTTCAACGTTAGTGTAAGATATGTGCCATTATTGGAAAAAATCTCTTTTTTCACTATCCCCATTTATATAGTGTGCTCAGGAATGCCAGGATATCGGGTGTCACACACATTTAGCTCAAAGACTGTCAAAATGCAAAAGGCCGGTGAGAGAATCACTCGGAGGAACTCTTTTCAACTTTAAACCAATTCTTCACCATAGTGAAAAGGTAAGATGATTTTATTTTTGATTTTTATTTTTATTTATTTTAAAGGAATTAATGTTTTTCAACTCTAGTTAGTGTGAGATATTTTCTCACTTTCACTCCCCAGCAGGGGGATGCAGGAATAGGGTGACGTCTCACACACTCACAGACAGACGCACACACTTAGCGCAGAGACCATGCCTGTCATGCGTTGGTGTTTGAGAGAGAGAGAGAGAGAGAGACACACACACACACACACACACACACACACACACACAGCAAATGTATATAGTATGCTTCAGGAATGCCAGGATATCGGATGTCACACACATTTAGCTCAAAGACTGTCAAAATGCAAAAGGCACTCTTTCCAAAAGAGGAACTCTTTTCAACTTTAACCCAATTCTTCAGTACTCTGAAATGGTAAGATGATTTTTTGAAAATATACTTTATACACTTTTAAAGATCAATGTGTACGATATTTTGTAAATGTACATAACCATTTTAAAGATCAATGTGTTTCAACTCATAAACTTCCTCACTGTCCCTGGCAATGTGCTCGGAAATACCGGGGGTGGTGGGGAATTACGACTTTTCAAAGCCAATAACATCAAAGACAATAAATCTCAAACCTTCTGTCACTTCTGACAAACCATTATCATCAAAGCTTATCTTCATTATGTTAACATCAAAAACGCCTGTCAAAATAACTTATTATACCTGGGTCAAAAGTTCAAAACTAGCCGTCAACTTGATATATCATACCCGGATCAAAACCAACTGGCAAAATGACGGATCATTTCCAGGTCAACAGGGCAAAGACAACTGTCAAAATAAATTATTATACCCCACAGCTGCCATACCACGGATCAAAGACAACTGTCAACTTGATCGATCAATAGGTCAAAGGTTAATCCCTACATCAAAGGTGCCTCCGGAACATCCTCCGGAAGGTCAAAGGTTAGCCCCGCCCACCTGTCAATCATAGGGTCATAAATCATCTTGACACAAGGTATCGGGTATTACTACTTCTATCACTTCTAGTGTGAAACGGCAGCGGGACGTCAATAATAATCCTGTGTTCAGAAGATACATGAAGGAGACATGGTGTTCCCGTCTCAAACAATATCAAAGATGTGGGAACGGAAGGCTTTCACTTTCATTGTTATCCTCAATTTACTTTTAACCCTTTCGCACATAAGATCATCCTGGTGTGATCAGTCTTGGCTGGTCCCTGGAGCGTACGATCACACCGGTGTGATTAGAATGGTCAGTGCATCACGTGATCAACTGCTAAATTCAAACGTGCTTTCGCGCGTTTGCTGGTGCTGAGCCAGAGATGGATGCACTCAGTGCTGTCATTTATCACAACTATTGAGTGTTTTCAACCACATAATGTTTATTTTAGGTTTCAGACACTTAAATACACATAATTACTAGCAAAACAATGATTCTGAGTTTGTAAAAAACACACTGATGTCTATGGAAGTGCCAATAATAATCCTTTCCATTATAATAAGACAACACTTTTATTCATATCAGATACACATTGTGTACGTAGCTTTACATTTTACCCTATTCTTCTCCCAGTTCACCGGCCAATTTCATGTATTTCGTGAGAAGTGGAGGAATTGATGTGTTGTAAATCCAACAGATCCGATTTTCTGAACTGTGAAACAAACTAACATGGCGCCGCCCATTGCGCATATAGCTCAACTAACGCGATCGTTATAAAGGTGTTTAAACAACAAAACACTTCCACTTGCACATATTTGACAATCGGAATATCAGTGTTTCATGCTATAGCTAATACATTTGTGTATATTTTTAATAAAAAAGGAAAAATTACATAAAAGCAGATCATCATTCATTCAGCGCTGTGTTGTGGTTGCGCTGTGCCACGTGACAAGCAATGACGCGTCACCATGGAAACATTAAAGTCACAGGTTCTAAATAACGGTCGCCTTGAAAAACTCGCGCTGGGGGGTCAGTTAGAATATTTTAAACTTACGTGTGAAAGGGTTGAGACAAAACTTCATTTACATGTAGAGCTGAAGACGAATGTAATACAGTATAACATGTTTGAGCAGAGATTATTCTGGGTTTATTCTGTCTCTGATAAAACTTCAACTTCAAACTTCATCATTGAGATCTTTAACGTCTTCGAAACATTTACAAAATGTAACTTTTTTACTAAAAGAGCTGTTTGTGTTTTTGTGTTTCTTCTCAGATTTACCCACATCTACAGTGAGTGTGACACCAGACAGTCTTTTATTCACTGGAGAAACAGTCAATCTGACCTGTGTGATAAACTCTGATCACAGTGACTGGAGATATGAGTGGCATAAAGGCAATGACAGTGTGAGTGTAATATCACAGACGTCTGAGCGTTTCACTGTAAACAGAGACACTGTCACTATCAGAGGAGCTACTGAGTCTGATCAGGGTCAGTACTGGTGTAAAGGACAGAGAGATGGAAGACCAAACTCAACAACATCAAGATCTGCTGTTTCTCTCTCAGTGAAGGGTGAGTTCAACATCATTGTCCTCATAAACTCTCTAAGATACAGTATGTATAATCGAGACACTGTTCAGACTGAACTACTGTCTTATTAAATACAGTAAACAGGGCCTAAAATTTACACTCACCATGAGCCAAATGTGAGTAAAAATCGGCGAGTGTGTGAAACGGTGTCAGTTTTTGGCCAGTAACAATTTCTAACAAATGCAGTGTTGTGACAACATGAACATGGTATTGGTAACATGAATTGGTAACTCGTGTGTTGTGTGGGAAGTTTATCATCTGAAGCGTGCGCCCTGAAAGCCACGACTCTCAGACAGTGTGAAGTTGAGTCTCTCTCATGCCTTCATTGTCCACTTCAGTGGACAAATCCACTCAAAATTATGTCAAAAAACATAGTCCTACATAGTCGGTTATTTCATAAGCGAAAGCAAACACAAAACGCATGATCCGTGCATTCAGCCTTGAAGTGACATCATCTTCTTAATGACTGATCATCACTTTTCCTAAGCAGATCATGGGTGGTGTTTGCGTTGGTGGCGGATAATATTCAAAAAAGTCTATTTTGGTCTTATATGCAAGTTATATTCATCAATGTTCAATGAAATAGTTTTTTAAAATAATTAACCGTAAACTGTGTATCTGATGATTTGTATTTTTTCTGCTTTTCTTCTCACATGCACACTGTTACTTTTGACTATGTTTGCCCTTATTCTAATTTTTAATAAAATTTTACCTTTTGATAGTCATTCTGTGTGTATAAAGTGATTTAATAATGTCCAAGATTCCTGGTTTTATTTTCAAACTATTTTGGGTTAATCTTAATCCAGAAATCTAGTAATTTTACTAAAAAAAAACACATTTAGCCCAATCTGCTGCCAAATTGGGTTGTTTTTAACCCAGCATTTTTTAGTGTACAGCAGTATATTATGTAACGTCTACGGTTACGTATGTAACCCTCGTTCCCTGAGTAGGGAACGGAGACATTACGTCGGATGACGACGAATGGGGTTTCGCTTAGAAAGCCTATCAACTTAGAGTATTACAAAACGAGCAAATGGCAAGGAAATGCCATGGGTCTGCGGAATTTGCATGACGTAACTCCGCCCCACCTCGTGGGTATAAAAGGAGGAAGTCCGCAACAGCAGTTTATGTTTCTTCGCTGAAGAGCCAAGACTGAGCTCAGGCGATCCCCGCGGTACAGCGGAAAGTGGCAGGCAGACGTAACGTCTCCGTTCCCTACTCAGGGAACGAGGGTTACATACGTAACCGTAGACGTTCCCTTTCGTTGTCACTCCGAGTTACGTCTGATGACGACGAATGGGGTTACCAGTCTAATCACGCCACCTTCTCAGCTGTCTTCCAGTGCCCTGCGTAAATCGAGATCCCTGTCAAGACTGGACGAAGGACTCCATTTAACACAGGAATACCAAGGTACACTGGGAAGCATATCCCAAGCTAGGGGAAGTATGCAATTAATGCCAACCCAGAGAGGGGGGGACTTAGAGAATACACATATGACCCGAAGGATGCATATGGGGAACACTGGGGTGTCCAGCCGCAGGTGGAATATTTCAACCCCAGGGGTGGCAAGGTGGCTTGCCGAGGGAAAGACACATGCTCAGAGAGGCTTACAGTGGAAATACACATGTGGGGGTCGCTCACGGGAGGGACCATGCACACGGGAGGCACCTAGCCGACGCACAGGCAAGAGACACTGGCGCCGACGTCAGGAGTGCTGGAGGAGCTCAGGGCTTTCGGGGAAGCTCACCTGAGGAGAATATCGCACGTATCCAGTCCGTGGAGTGGAATGGCGAGCAAGCGGAGACACCTGAGCGGGTCCGGTACTAGCTAGTTGAAGCGAGTACATGAGAGGACACTGGCTCCACTCGGAGATTATAGAATCTGGCGAATGTGTTAGGTGTCGCCCAGCCTGCAGCTCTGCAGATGTCTGTTAGCAAGGCGCCATGCGCTAGAGCCCAAGAGGATGCCACACTCCGGGTGGAGTGGGCCGTCACACCAAGGGGGCATGGTCGACCTTGCTGCTGGTAAGCCAAAGCAATGGAGTCCACTAACCAGTGAGACAACCTTTGCTTGGAGAGAGCCTTTCCCTTCAGCTTCCCACCATAACAGACAAAGAGCTGGTCTGAGGTCCTGAAACACTGCGTCCTGTCTACATAGGCGCGAAGAGCGCGTACTGGACAGAGCAGTGCCAAGGCTGGGTCTGCCTCCTCCGGGGGCAGCGCTTGCAGGTTCACCACCTGGTCCCGAAAGGGAGTGGTAGGAACCTTGGGCACATATCCAGGCCGGGGTCTCAGGATCACGTGAGAGAAAGCCGGTCCGAATTCCAGGCACGCTTCGTCGACGGAGAATGCGTGCAGGTCCCCTACCCTCTTGATGGAGGCCAGTGCAACCAGGAGCGCTGTCTTCATTGACAGGAACTTAAGCTCGACTGATTGCAGGGGCTCAAAGGGAGCACTCTTCAGGGCATGTAGAACCACTGAGAGGTCCCAAGAGGGAACGAGAGGAGGGCGAGGAGGATTTAGTCTCCTCGCTCCTCTCAGGAACCTGATGACCAGGTCGTGCTTCCCTACCGACTTACCTTCGACCAGGTCATGGTGTGCGGCAATGGCGGCAACATAGACCTTAAGGGTGGAGGGAGACCGCCTTCGCTCCAACCCTTGCTGAAGGAAGGAAAGCACAACGCTGATCGAGCATTTCCGGGGGTCTTCTGGGTGAGAAGAGCACCAGTCGACGAAGAGGTTCCACTTCAACGCATAGGCGTGTCTCGTGGACGACGCTCTAGCGGAAGTGATGGTAGCCGCCACCGCTGGTGGAAGGGTACTCAAACCTACCTCGAGCCGTCCAGGAGCCACACGTGGAGGCTCCAGAGTTCGGGGCGAGGGTGCCACAGGGTGCCCCGTCCCTGAGAAAGAAGGTCCTTCTTTAGAGGAATGGGCCAGGGAGGTGCTGTCGCAAAGAGTACAAGTTCGGGGAACCAGGTCCGGTTGGGCCAATACGGCGCGACCAGAATGACCTACTCCTCGTCCTCCCTGACCTTGCGCAAGGTCTGCGCAAGGGTGCAATCGACACGGGGCAAGGTCTGCGCAAGAAGGCTCACTGGGGGAAACGCATATTTGCGGCCCGGCGGCCAGCTGTGCGCCAGTGCACCCGTGCCGAGCGTGCCCTCGGTCAGGGAAAAATACAGGGCGCAGTGGGTCGAGTCGTGAGAGGCAAACAGATATATCTGTGCGTCCCCGAACTGGTCCCAAATCAGCTGAACCGACTGGGGATGGAGTCGCCATTCTCCAGGGAGGGGCTGAAGCCGTGAGAGCTCGTCGGCTGCACAGTTCAGCGCTCCGGGAATGAAAATGGCTCAAATCGACCTCAGATGCTTCTGACTCCATAGGAGGAGGTGGCGGGCGAGTTGTGACATACGGCGGGAGCGTAGACCACCTTGATGGTTGATGTACGCGATAGTCGCGGTATTGTCTGAACGGACTAGTACGTGTTGACCCAGGAGCAACGCCCGGAAGCGGTGCAGGGCAAGGCGTACTGCCAACAACTCGAGGCAGTTGACATGCCAAAGCCGCTGGGGTCCTGTCCAGGAGCCCGCAGCAGCATGTCCATTGCACATGGCGCCCCAGCCCGTGGTGGAGGCATCTGTCGAGACAACAACATGCCGGAAAGCTCGTTCCAGGGGGACACCCGCCCTTAGAAAACTGAGGTTCGACCACGGGGTGAAGAACTGACTGCAGGTCGGAGTAACTGGTACTCGGAGCGTGCCTTGTTGCCATGCCCACCTCGGGACTCGGTCGCGAAGCCAAAGCTGAAGCGGTCTCATATGAAGCAATCCGAGCGGCGTGACCGCGGCTGCAGATGCCATATGCCCCAGGAGCCTCTGAAAGAGTTTCAGTGGAACCGCACTCTTGCCCTCGAATTGTCTCAGGCAAGTCAGCAGTGACTGCGCGCTCGCTCGTAAGCTGCTCGGACATGGCGACCGAGTCGATGTCCATACTGAGAAAAGAGATCCTCTGCACGGGGCAAAGTTTGCTCTTCTCCCAGTTGACCCGAAGGCCCAGACAAGCTAGGTGCCGGAGCACTAGGTCCCTGTGTTCGCAAACCTGATCTCGAGAGTGAGCTAGGATCAGCCAGTCGTCGATATAACTAAGGATGCGAACCCCGTGCTCCCGAAGGGGAACAAGGGCAGCCTCGACGACCTTCGTGAAGATGCGAGGAGACAGGGCCAGCCCGAAAGGGAGGACCGCGTACTGGTATGCCTGCCCCTCGAAAGCAAACCGAAGGAATTGTCTGTGTCGAGGAAGAATGGAGACATGGAAGTAGGCGTCCTTCAGGTCGATCGCTGCAAACCAATCCTGGGGCTGAATGCATTCGAAAACGCTTTTGGCGGTGAGCATCTTGAACGGCAGCCTGTGAAGGGAGCGGTTCAGCACGCGCAAGTCCAGGATTGGCCGTAACCCACCGGTTTTCTTGGGGACAATGAAGTAGGGGCTGTAGAAGCCGGACCTCATCTCGGCTGGAGGGACAGTCTCGATTGCACCCTTCGCCAGCAGGGTGGCAATCTCTGCTCTCATGATGGGGGCATAGCCACCGACCAAAGTGGAGCGGACTCCCCTGAAGCGGGGAGGAGACCGTGCGAACTGAATCGCATAGCCGAGCCTGACGGTCCGCGCGATCCAGCGGGACAGACGGGGAGCTCTAACCAGGCTCCCAAGAACTGAACCAGCGGGATCATGCGAACGACAGGCGTCCCCCCGGAGGGGCAGCGAAGCGGAGTAACTGGCCCAGACGTGGATGGCATAGCGGTCCGGTGTGAGGGCACAGTTAGCAACCGCGCCCTGGCAGAGGGGGCCAGGGGAGGACCAGGCTGGTCGTCCCCGCGGGGGCCTGCTCTGCCAGGGGTCTGGCGACAGAGGGGGACAGGGGCGAAGCGGTCCGTGGACGGCACGCCGTGTCAACCACCTCTGGGACAGAGGGGGACGAGGAGAGCACGGCTAGTGGGCGGCGCTCTGTGTCGTCCGAGAACTCTGTGTGCTCAAAGACGGGAGAGTCAGTTCTTTGGAGAATAAGGATTCTTCCCCGGCCCTCCACCGGGGAAAGGAGTGGTCCCCCCAGAGCCGGCCTGGGTGAACGGACGGGGTGGGAGCCGCGGGAGGGCGCCTTCGGCGGTGGGCAGACCGAGGGATCTGAGCGGACGGCGGGGCCGTCGGGACAGAACCAACGTCAGTCTGCTCATGGGCGGCTGAGAGCTGTTGGGCAAGCCCTCAACCGCACCGCCGAAGAGGCCGACCTGGGATATGGGAATGTCGGACAGACGGGTCCACGCGACATCCAGCACATCAGACAGAATCAGCCACAGAATGGTGAGCATCACCTGACCCAGGGAGCGTACGGCCACTTTCGTCGCTCGGAGAGCAAGGTTAGTGGCGGCGCGCAGCTCAGTGAATAGCCCTGGGTCAGTCCCGCCCCCGTGCAGGTCCATGAGTATCTGGGTCAGGTAGACCAGCAGAATGACCCTGGCATGCAGTGAGGCGGCTGCCAGTCCCGTGGCGCTATAGGATCTCGCCACAAGCGTAGACGAAAAACTACAGGCCACGGACGGGTGCTTAGGATTGCGCCGAGAAGAAGCACTCTGAGGACACATAGCATCGCAACAGAGCGTTCAGCCGGGGGAACCCCAGTGTACCCATGGGCAGCGGCCCCATCGAGGGGAGGAAAGGCGGATGAGATCAGCGAGCGGTCCCTGATCTCATCATGCACGTCCGGGAAGAATGGTATTGGGGTTTGCCGTGGACGAGGGTCGGCGGCCTTACCCAAAAACCAAACGTCCCGGGAAAGCATGGCTGTCATCTCCGGATCAGACTCGATGAGTCGTCACTTCCAGGAAAATCAAACCCACCTAGTGAAGCTGCTACAAACATAATATCATCCTCTGTAGCTTCAAATGAAACACACGGGCCACCAGGGGGTAGACCCGTGGGAATCACCTGTTCACTAGCGGGCACCGTCATTGAAGAGGGGGGCTGGGGTCGCGGACACATTATCGGCGCCTTGTTCCAGACCGTAACCCTCAGGTCACCCTGGCCACCAGCCGAAGATCGGAGGGTGGATGAGGGGACTCTCACTCATGTGAGTTCACCGAGTCTCGACCTTAATGACGCGATGATCATGTTTCCACAGAGAAAACATGAGTCATCCACGAGCGCTGCTCTAGCATGATCAAGCCCAAACATACTAGACAACGCTCGTGCCCATCAGAGTCCGATACCAAGCTGCCGCACCATTCATTCATTTTTTTTTTTTTAAATGCACGGGCGAGCCGTCTTTAAAAAGACGTGCCGCGTGCGAGCTCTTTTAGTGAGAGAAAACTCAAGTGTTGAAGCACCCGGGGAGACACGCACCGACTGGCAGATCAGCAGGAAGCACGCGCTCGCCGTAGATCGGCGTCACACCAACACTCGAGGTACTCGTTTGTAAAGCTGACAATTCAGAGATGGCTTGTGGAGAGAAGAATACACTTGGCTCCTCCTTTTATACCCACGAGGTGGGGCGGAGTTCCGTCATGCAAATTCCGCAGACCCATGGCATTTCCTTGCCATTTGCTCGTTTTGTAATACTCGAAGTTGATAGGCTTTCTAAGCGAAACCCCATTCGTCGTCATCCGACGTAACTCGGAGTGACAACGAAAGGGAACTGTATTATGTTACATTGTCACATGACCTCATCACATTGCATGTTTAAGTCAGTAATATGTTTAAACCCTTAAATTATGTAAGATTTGTAAATGTAGTACAAGCTGCAATTCTGTGACATGCAAATAGAAAATAATAAACAAGTATTAAGTTTATCAGTATATAGTCTGCCAATAATTACAAACAATTTTGATGTTAATAATACAAACGTCCAACAAACTTTTATTTTAATACAGTGTTTGTCTCATAAGGAGGTTTTAAATTCATAAAAACTAACATTGATCATGATACTGTGATGCTGTTTTATTCAATATTTACTCATATGTGTATTAATACAGGAAAACCTGTAGTGACGGTGAAGCCAGATCAGCGTGTGTTCAGAGGAGAGACAGTCACTCTCACATGTGACATACAGGGAGGAGGAAACATTCAGTGGAAATACAGCTGGTTTATAGATGGAAACACTTTCTATCCATATACAACAACAACAACAACAACAACAACAACAACAGCAGAGTTCAATTTCACAGCTGATGTGTATCTCAGTGGTAAATACAGTTGCAGGGGAGAGATCACACACACACACACAGACTTTAGTGATGCTGTTACACTGACTGTATCAGGTGAGTCTTCATATTCACTTTTGTTCATTTAATATCCATATTTCAACACTTATGATCTTCTGTATCAGCCACATCTGTTCTTATAAGCAATTCACTTTTAGTCATGATTGTCTTCAGATACAGTGCATGTCTTGTGTGTGTTGATCAGGATATTTTTTAAAACATCATGTAAATTGTGACTTTCCAGTGTTATTGGTGTCTCCATCTTTGAGATTTACTTTAATCACTGTTAGTTTGGTTAAAGGAGATATTTACTAATAGAAAAGATGAGTTTTGTGCTGAAGTCAGAGAGAATGACGTGACTTACAGATTCTGATGTTAAACGAGTTCATGAAGTCTTCAGCTATTCTGTTGAAGTTGATTCAGACTCAGTATCTCCTCATATGAGCTTGTAGTTGGAGATCTTCATCTCTCCTACAGGAGCTTCATTCTGCTTTCTGTGGCGAGTCAGAGCCTCAAAACAACTGACATGACAAAACTAATGACAGTACAGCAACAAAACAACAAATATCATGACATAATAGATACAATCTGTAAACTATAGTGTTAGAAATGTTAGTCTGCCCGACTCAACTTCCACTTCAAGATATGTATTAGAATATGTTTCTTCCCTAAAAGAGCTTAATTATCATAGAGACGATTCCTCCTGATCTCAGTAATATGTAAATACCAGCGGAGTATTTACTTCTAGTATCACTTCTAGTGTGAAACGGCAGCGGGACGTCAATAATAATCCTGTGTTCAGAAGATACATGAAGGATACATGGTGTTCCCGTGTCAAACAATATCAAAGATGTGAGAACGGAAGGCTTTCACTTTCATTGTTATCCTCAATTTACTTTTTAGACAAAACTTCATTTACATGTAGAGCTGAAGACGAATGTAAGTATAACATGTTTGAGCAAAGATTATTCTGGGTTTATTCTGACTCTGATGAACGCAGGGGCTTTAATGCACTTTTGCTATCACTGCTGTAATAAAACTTCATCATTGAGATCTTCAACATTCTCGAAACATTTACAAAATGTAATTATTTTACTGAAAGATCTGTTTGAGTCATTTTGTGTTTTTGTGTTTCTTCTCAGATTCACCCACATCTACAGTGACTGTGACACCAGACAGTCCTGTATTCACTGGAGAAACAGTCAATCTGACGTGTGTGATAAACTCTAATCACAGTGACTGGAGATATGAGTGGTATAACGACAGTGTAAAATTACAGACGTCTGAGCGTTACAGTGTAAACGGAGACACTGTCACTATCAGAGGAGCTACTGAGTCTGATCAGGGTCAGTACTGGTGTAAAGGACGGAGAGATAGAAGACCATTATTCTCACAGGAGAGTAACCGAATGAATATTTCTGTTAATGGTGAGTAAACACTGATAAACTCTCAGCTTTTTCACACTGGATGCACAAGCAGAACGGAGGCAGCGCAGAAGCTGTGTGTATGAAGAGCGGGAGCAGCGTATGCACTGAAAATAATGTTCAGTTTAACTTAAAAAATTTACTGTGGTAACATCTAAAATAACTGGTTTTGTTGAAATGAAATAAATTATTTAAGATTACTGATGATAACTGGTTAAAAGTTTTTACTGAAGCATAACTGTCAGTAGATATTACCTGATTTCTCCAGTACAATTAAGTTTTTTATAATCTTTTTTGTTTTATATGATGAAAGTCCTTTTCCACCTTTATGCATTTTTTTTTTAAATATTTAAAACTTTGCAGGATGTTTTCGTTCACTTAAATCTGTTACACACTACATGAAAGGTAATTTTCTAAATTCCATAATAGATGTCCTTTAAAAATATTATTTGGCCAGTGGAAAAGATTGAGAAAAACTTTATCTGAAATGTATTTGATACTATTTTGATTTATTTATTCAAAAACAAGGCAATGATAGGCTTCTAAATGGCTTTTATGTGACGCACATCCATATCTCATATTTTCCTAAAGTTAAACATGATATCACATGGATTAATATGCATATGCAAATGAAATGCAGATGATGATATGCATAGTAAAACGAGGGGTTGTAAGCTCCATATATGGTTATTTTGGGGAGGAGACGCATGTTCGCACAGTCTTCCGCTAACTGGGATTTATAAAGGGAATTTTGCGCAGGTTCTGACGTACGCATGGTTTTATAAGTCTGAATATTTTCTGCCGTACGCCAGGGGCGTGTCTAGGGGAGGCTGGGGGAGGTAGTGCCTCCCCTAGGATAAGCCCTGCCTCCCCTGAGAAATTATCTGTCCATCTGATGATAAATTAAGATAAAAGTGGATTGTTTTGTGCATATTTTCCCATCGCTAGCGGAAGGGTCTGACCCAACAAAAATCCAGTTTGGCGCTGTTTGACAGTGTGCGCGTGCTTCGGTTTGCCTTGCAGTTTCAACTTGCAATACAGAATCTAGTAGCTTGGATCTCGCGTTTGCCGAGGCAGCGCTTAGATTACGAGTGTATTTTGCAATAAGATTCTGTGGCTGGAATCTCGCGTTTGCCGAGGCAGCGCGTAGGTTTAAGGTGTGCCTTGCAGTTGCAATACAGAATCTAGTAGCTCGGATCTCGCGTTTGCCGAGGCAGCGCTCAGATTACGAGTGTATTTTGCAATAAGATTCTGTGGCTGGAATCTCGTGTTTGCCGAGGCAGCGCGTAGATTTAAGGTTGCCTTGCAGTTGCAATACAGAATCTAGTAGCTCGGATCTCGTGTTTGCCGAGGCAGCATGTAGGTTACGAGTCTACTTTGCAGTTTGCTGTGTGAGTACGAGGCATGAACAGTCAGCTCCTGAGGGTGCTGGCTGTGTTCATTGAGAAATAACTCGCCGCACACGTGCGTTTCGGGTATCTCAGCCTCGCGCCTGTTGACTTTCTTCTCGAGAGATGAAAGCCAAATATATTGTGTACTACTCGAATCTCGCGTTTGTTAAGGCAACGCGTTACGGGTCTGCAATAAAAGGGACACACGCGATTTGATAAATAATACTGTTTAGGTGCGAGGCATTCACAGTCATCTCCTGAGGGTGCTGGCTGTGTTCATTGAGAAATATCTTGACGCGTACAGCCGTGCGCTTCAGTCTCGCGCCTGTTGACTTTCTTCTCCAGGGATGAAAGCCAAATTATAACGGCTCGAATATCCCGTTTGCCGAGGCAGCGTGTAGGTTACGAGATCGTATAATTAAATATAAAACAATATTCCAGTGTTATGGCTGCATTTATTTCCGAGGAGTTAAAGTAATTAAAAATTGTATCTGACTTAGAACTTGGTTAGATATTTTAATTCAGCCTACCATCTGAAGGAGAGTATTGCTTCTAGAGGTCCCCTCAAAAAAAAAAAAAAGACTCTAGGCGGCGCTCTCGCCCAAAGCCTTTCAGGCCAGGAAGGCGTCGGGAGAAAGGTCCTAACTTGTGTGAGACCTTGGAGGCCTGTCCCCCCCGAAAGAGAGCGATCAAGATCCCCTCTCTCACCGGGCCCTCAGGAAACTGGTGTCAGCATCCCGCCGCTATTTGCACTTCGGGACACATCAGTTTCCAGCGAATGCACACCGCTCTGTCTGCCCCAAGAGCTTGCGGCCAGGCAGCGCTGGCGTCCGCACACCGAGAGTCGTTTTCGATTATTCCCTGCCGGTCTTCCACTTCAGGGTATCGTGAAGGGCTCTCACAAGACACTTGACACCAGCCCTGGGGGGCTGGTTCCCTTGCAGAACTTTGTGGAGGCATGGCAATGTCTCCCCAATATTTCTCCATGGGTCCTGCGCACTGTTGAAATTGGATACAGGCTGCAGTTCCGGGTCCGCCCACCGAGGTAAGTATCAACGGGGTGGTTTGGACTGCAGTAGACCCACAGCAGGGTCAAGTGTTAGAACAGGAAGTTAACTCGCTGCTGGAAAAAGGGGCCATATAGCGTGTTCCCCCACCAGTCAGGGAGTCCGGGTTCTACAGCCGGTACTTCATAGTTCCAAAGAAGGATGGAGGGTTGCGTCCAATTTTAGATCTGAGGCATCTGAATCGGTCTCTGAGGAGATTCAGGTTCAAGATGCTCACTATTCCCATCATCGTGAGTCAAATTCAATCCGAGGATTGGTTTGTCTCGATAGATCTAAAAGATGCCTACTTCCACATCTCCATCCTTCCATCTCACAGGAAGTTCCTGAAGTTTGCTTTCGGGGGCGAAGCTTACCAATATCTGGTTCTTCCGTTCGGCCTAGCACTCTCCCCTCGCACTTTTACCAAGTGTATGGATGCAGCTCTAGCACCCCTGAGGCTCGAGGGCGTCAGGGTGCTCAATTATATCGACGACTGGCTTATATTGGCCCAGTCGAGAGAGCTGGCGATTCGGCATCGAGATGTCGTCCTCGCCCACATCCAGAGCCTGGGGTTGAGACTCAACACGAAGAAGAGCGTGTTGACACCAGCCCAGAGAACCACGTTCCTGGGAGTGGTGTGGGACTCGGTCACGATGCGAGCACAGTTGTCTCCTGCTCGGATCGAGTCTATCCTGACCACAGTGTCCAGGATAAAGCTAGGCCAGGCCGTCACTGTCAAACACTTTCAGAGACTGTTGTGTCTCATGGCAGCAGCGTCCAGCGTGATACCTTCTGGCCTGCTACACATGAGAGCTTTACAGTGGTGGTTGAGAACCAAGGGGTTTTCCCCGAGGGGAAATCCATTCCGCTTGATAAGGGTTACGCGCAGATGCCTTCGTTCCCTATCAATTTGGAAGAAGCCTTGGTTCCTGTCCCAGGGTCCCAATTTGGGAGCGTTATGTCGCCGAGTATCTATTTCAACAGACGCCTCCCTCACGGGCTGGGGCGCGGTCATGGACGGCCGCTTTACGAGAGGTCTCTGGCAGGACCATCATTCCTCTTGGCACATAATTGCCTAGAAATGTTGGCGGTGTTCCGGGCTCTGAGGAGCTTCCTGCCAGACCTCCATGGTGGCCATGTCCTCGTGAGAACCGACAACATGTTGGTGGTGTCTTATTTGAACCGCCAGGGGGGTCTGAGGTCGCGCCCTCTGTGCAGGCTGGCGCATCAGATCCTCCTGTGGTCCCATCGGAGACTATCGTCTCTCAGGGCGATGTATGTCCCGGGGGACCAGAATCAGGGAGCAGACGTACTGTTGAGGCAGGGGCTGAGGCCCGGGGAATGGAGACTCCACCCCGAGACGGTGGAGTTGATATGCAAGAGGTTTGGCCCAGTAGACGTGGACCTTTTTGCGTCTCGAGAGACGACACACTGTCCACTGTGGTTCTCCCTCACGCATCCAGCCCCGCTGGGGTTGGATGCCATCGTGCGGACGTGGCCGAGGCTACCTCTGTACGCTTTTCCCCCGATCGCTCTGCTCCCAGCAGTTCTGGAAAGGGTCCGTCGAGACGGGGTCAGTCTACTCTTAGTAGCCCCATTGTGGCCGGCCCGAGTATGGTTCTCGGACATCATTTCACTCCTGGCAGGCCCGCCATGGCAGATCCCTCTGAGGAAGGACTTGTTGTCCCAGGCGGAAGGCTTAGTTCTCCACCCTCGACCCCGAGCTGTGGAAACTGTGGGTCTGGCCCCTGAGGGCCCTCTTGGCTTCAATATCTCGTGGAAAAGAGGTTTTCCCCATAGCGTAAGATATTACGCAATACTCGTTCCCTCTCTAGAGAGAACCGAGGTTACGTTAGTAGCCGAGTACGTTTTTGAGGAAAACATTTCTGGATTTTTCTTCGAATAATGGACTTCAATGACAACCAACGTTTTGAAGTCCAAATCAATGCAGTTTCAAACGGCTTTAAAGTGCTTCAATGGACTATGCACGATCACAGCTGAGGAATAGTGTCTTATCTAGCGAAACGATAGGTCATTTTCTAAAAAAAATTAAAATTGATATACTTTTTAACCACAATTGTTCGTGTCGTGCTGATCTGCAACGCGCCAGGCATTACGTCATCACGTCGGAAAGGTCAAGTGGAAGTACCGTCCCATTGTTAACAAGCGTGGAGAAGGAGGATCGTTCAAACTTTACTGTATGTTGAATGACATATTTATGTCTTTGTGTCAGTTTATTGTTTAAAATGGTCCTTTCGTGTGCGTATCCTGGATGTTTAAAACAATGGGGCGGTACTTCTGCCGACGTCCAGCGTAACCTTTCCAATGTGATGGCGTAATGCCTGGCCCGTCGCAGACCAGCACAAGATGAACAATTGTGGTTAAAAAGTATATCAATTTTTATTTTTTTTTAGAAAATGACCGATCGTTTCGCTAGATAAGACACTATTCCTCAGCTGTGATCGTCCAGTTATTTCGGCATTATTTTACAGAGTATGATGGAAATAAACTCCAGATGTTGAAGTAAATAACTAAAATAGAGAAACATGTTAATTAGTTTTCACCATTACTAGTGGAAATATGCATATGCAATATGCAGAGTTTATACTAAATCTTCAGCTTAAAGTTGTCAGCAGAATTTGAAACAATTTAGTTGACAAGAAAAAAATATTGACACATTCTTTGTTTTTTCCCAGAATCACCCACATCTACAGTGACTGTGACACCAGACAGTCGTGTATTCACTGGAGAAACAGTCAATCTGACGTGTGTGATAAACTCTAATCACAGTGACTGGAGATATGAGTGGTATAACGACAGTGTAAAATTACAGACGTCTGAGCGTTACACTGTAAACAGAGACACTGTCACTATCAGAGGAGCGGCTGAGTCTGATCAGGGTCAGTACTGGTGTAAAGGATGGAGAGATAGAAGACCATCATTCTCACAGGAGAGTAACCGAATGAATATTTCTGTTAATGGTGAGTAAACACTGATAAACTCTTAGCTTTTTCACACTGGATGCACAAGCAGAACGGAGGCAGCGCAGAAGCTGTGTGTATACATGGATTTCTCGGCGACGTCATCACTGCTTGCGCACGCAACCAGGGGGCAAAAGACCCGCGGTCTTCGTACAGGAGTAAAGGGTATAGGCTAGTAGCATAGTGGTGTTTGGAAAAAAAAAAAAACGGTGCAGCATCAAAGTATTTGACGAGCTGCACATGACCACATAGCACGTAGTTGTATGCATCAAGGGATTTGTACGCTCTAATCACTTCTCTTGTCTACACACTTGGTGTCTGAATTATATAATTATATATATATCAGGCCATACAATTGCTGGCCACTTCTTGTCATCCACAATCCAAAGATCGTCAGGTATTGCGTAGGGATCCGGCAAGAACTCACCATTGCTGAGAGTAAGTTTTTTAATGTAATCGCCACGGTCTGAGGTACTAAGGCATCCCACATAATACATAGTCAAATTTTTTATTTAAAGTAAAGTAACATATGTGTGCAGTCATGATATGTTGCAGGTCGTAAAGTAACGTAAACAAGGTTAACTTGTATAAAAGCAAATTCGAGCTCTATAGAGGCTATTACATTACCAACTTAGTCTAACATGATAATTCATACATGCATCACAGTAACGTTATGTCCGGATTTTGATTCGTAAACAGTTGGACGTTTTACATAATGTGAAATTAATATGAAACACAAACAAACAGATCCAACTCTGAAATTGCAGTTTATTATTGAGTCAACAAGAAATTACAAACAATGCGAAATCTACGTTAATTACAATGTTCTTTTACAGAACTCGGCATAACAGACAGCGTTTTTTTGCCCCCTGGATGCGCGCGCATCCGGTATTGTTTGTATACAAGAAACCCGTGTGTGAAGAGCGGGAGCAGCGTATGCACCGAAAATAATGTTCAGTTTAACTTAAAAAAATTACTTAATGGTAACATCTACAATAACTGGTTTTGTTGAAATGAAATACATTTTTTAAGATTACTGATGATAACTGGTTAAAAGGTTTTACTGAAGCATAACTGTCAGTAGGCCTAGATATTACATGATTTCTCCAGTACAATTAAGTTTTTTTATAATCTTTTTTGTTTTATATGATGAAAGTCCTTTTCCACAACCAATTAATTTATTTAAAATAATTAAGCATCATATATAATAGACCACAACATTCATGATAACCACAACTTTCAATAACATTAACAACTCTAAATGTTCAACACAACTGAAAATTAAACGTTTGGCGACACCGATGGTGATCTGAGGGACCAACGGCATAATGAAGAAAAAACACAATCTTTATTATGAATCAGTAAATACAGTGCATGTTCACAATAACAGTTTAAATAAACAAAATAATGATTTAAACTGTGTTTTACATCTGATAGACACATTTAGATTAAATATGCCATTCTCATTAATGGAGTTAAGCACTTAAATTACATGAAATCATTACCGAAAAGAGATTACAACATTTTTTAATATTCTAATGAATAGAAATATCTGTAGTTGATGGGATGCTTTTGAACACTTTTCCTGTGGCATGCTGTGTTTTAATGTTTTAACTACAGCGAGGATTGCTTAGCGCATGATAATAGCAGAACTCATGGTCTGAGAAAATATTTTCACGTACATGTAAATAATGATCAATAATGCACTATAAGGCTCTATTTCTATTAAAAATATAAATCAATTAAAGGGCACCTATTATGGCATTTAAAATGTTCCTAATATTGTTTTGGGAGTCCCCAACAACAGTTTTACATGCATGCAATGACAAAAAAACACGTTTGTTGTCTTATAATATGCATTTATTTTTACCGGATTTGCTCACCGACTCCCAAATGATTCATTCAACCATAGATATCCATAATAACGGCTAGATGTCTCGTCCGCACTGCTGGCCAATGGAGGTCGATGTCTGCACCTGGCGGCCATCTTATCACAGGCAGCTCGCTCACTCGTAACATTGTGTTTTAATGGTGCATGCACTTTTTAAATAACCATAACTTGCTCAATTTTCTACCGATTTTCAAACGGTTTGGTTTGTTATAAACGTCAGAGATGTAGTTATCACACTGTATACTTATGAATAATAAGTGTATAAATAAATAATCATCCAGAATTATAGCCACGTTAATAACGTTTGTAAGAAACCAAACCGTTTGTAAATCCGTCAAGATTTCAACGAGATAAGACTATTTGTGTTCGTGCTGATCACTCATCTTACATCAGGTACGACAGAGCCCGTCAGAAAGCTTGCCTGTGACAAGATGGCCGACGGTGATGACGATAGAGGCTCCGCCGTAAGACATCTAGCCTTTATTATGGATATCTATGCGTTCAACGACTCATTTTTCCAAACCCCTCCTTTGCGTTACGCTAATCTGCGGTGATTGTTCAGATGACCCAATCAGTTATTAGGCTTGTTTGAGATGCGCCTTACCTAGCCTGAAATGTAGTCGAGAGTAGGCGGCTGCAGTGAGAGGAGGAGTGAAAAAAGCGCAGGCAAGCCGGACAGTTCTCGCTTCTCGCAGTGGATCTGACACAAGATCAATGATGGATATCGCGGGATTCACGCTCGTGCACAGTGTTGCTAATAAACTGGATGTGATTTAAGTTTGTTGCTTTTATATGAAAATTAATATAATGAACAAGACACCCAAAGTACTTGTTATTTAATTCCATTCCAAACAAGTGTTTATCAATCATTGCTTCTTTAATACAGACATAGGCTATGTGTTTTTTTTTTGTTTTTATATTCTTTAAAAATCCTACAATGTGATTTTCTGGATTTTTTTTCTCATTTTGTCTCTCATAGTTGAAGTGTACCTATGATGAAAATTACAGACCTCTCTCATCATTCTAAGTAGGAGAACTTGCACAATCAGTGGCTGACTAAATACTTTTTGGCCCCACTGTATACACATAAAACATGATATCAGAGTTTTAAAATCAAACATTTTAAGAGAGAACAATACATCACGGTTGTTTAAACCAATCAACATTAAGCTGTGTCGTCAGCAAGTCGTTTCCCATCATGCTTTGTTTTGATCAGCGCAGTCGGTGGAGAGCAACTGTGCGTGACTGCAGAATCCGACACGTGCGCCTTGCGCTCGCGAGAGCTTTTTGACACACGTCAGCATGACATCAGAGCAAGGCGGACTGCACTCGGACACATTTCTAACCGGCATGCATTACGCGCTGATCGGTTCTGCGCAGATTTTGCTCATCTCAAACAAGCCTAGAGTTTGCGTTAGCCCAACGCATTTCACATATAAAAAAAAAAAAAAAAAAGACAATTGGAGACCTAGAAGCTGCGCTAAGGTAACTTACACAACACACACAAATATTGAGCATGCTACAAAACACCACAAGCAACAATTATTAATAATACTTACAGGTTGTGATTTGGAGGAGGAAGCTGATCCAAATAAAATTGGTAGCCTACTGAACCTTCCTTGAGTATCAACCGGCTCGCGAATCCACACTTGAAAGCATTTATGTTTGTAAAGCATTCGTCATTAAAATAACGCGAACAAAGCACAAGCCGGCCTATACTTCTGTGGTATTGTATGAACTGTAGACACTTAGTCTTCAAATGCTCCTCCCTGGGCAGTGAAAAAGGGTCGCTTTTGATTTGCACTTCAGATCACAGCGTCTTGTTGTCGACATGATGTTTTCAAGTTTTCCCTGGTGTCTGGGTGCTCAATGAGTGGGCGTATCTTATTCAAATAACTTGTCAAGTTGACGTCGAGAAAAAGCATCGCTCGTCTATCGATTCATATCAGCGACTCAGAGTCGACTCTTACTTTTGAGAGACAATAGGCTTGTTTGAGATGCGCCTTGCCTCGCCTGAAATGTAGTCGAGAGTAGGCGGCTGCAGTGAGAGGAGGAGTGAAAAAAGCGCAGGCAAGCTGGACAGTTCTCGCTTCTCGCAGTGGATCTGACACAAGATCAATGATGGATATCGCGGGATTCACGCTCGTGCACAGTGTTGCTAATAAACTGGATGTAATTTAAGTTCTGTTGCTTTTAATATGAAAATAAATATAATGGACAAGACACCCAAAGTACTTGTTATTTAATTCCATTCCAAATAAGTGTTTATCAGAGCCGATCCGCCCTATACGCTCACTACGCAAGCTGCGTAGGGCCCCGCAAATTACTCAAGGCCCCGCCTCCCCCTTGTGCCATAGCGTGTCAATTAATGTTTACAACATCCATGACAAAATTAAGTGAAACTATTCTTCTGGTCACGAAAAGAGGGGGGAAAAACATGAGAGTGAAATGCGGGAAAAACAATCAGGTAAACTTGTGTTCTCTCCTCTCCAAGTTTGATGTCAGCAAAGTTAAGTTTATGTGGATTTCTACTGTGTTTTTTCGGTCTTGCTAACCTAGCTGGGCAGGCAGTCAGTGCATCTCTTGCATCACTTTGTGCCTGACAAAAGTGAGAGTAAAATACATTTATTTATTACGTTTGTTTTTGATGAACGACAAAGTGCAACGGTGTTTGTTTACTGCAGCTCGGAAAAGATAACCGCGTCGCGTGTGTTATCATGCGTTCATATGCGCGCGCACGAAATGAAACGCGCATTTTTCAAGCAGAAATATATGTGGAGACCACGACCAGACATACTGTACAATATATGGGCGTGAATGATGGGACTCCTCATCAAAGTACACATTATACAGTATATACTTTAAAAACAAGACACTGATTATCTAGTCTCAGTCAATGTGTAGTTAAAAACTCTAAACAACTGCACTAATTATACAAGATGGAAAACAATGTATTGACAATTTGACTACTGATTTATTGGCTATATTGAATTTTAAATGTTGAATAGCTAGCTGGACATACTGGTCAATATGGATGGACATCCCTCAGTAAATATTAATCATAAATCAAAAATTGCTTCAACATGCATAATAAAAAAAACCTTTAACATGCTATGGCAAGCCATTTTAGATTTTATTCATTTACATTTCATGCATTTTTGATATCAAGAATTTTTTTTTTACTATTTGCAATGTGAATTCTTGATTATTTTTTACTATAGGCCCCTTAGTTACATTTTTATCTACCAATGTCTATTTTTGATATCAGGAATTACATGTTCACTTGTACAAAAGTTAATTTTTGATATCAATGATGTCATCACTCACAGGGATTATTGATATCTGCATCACTAGTTCACTAGTTAAATATTACAAGAGCCAAGCCATAGTATTAATAGTATTTTATATTTGAAAATGAATAAAAGGAAATTGGGAGCCAGTTTGAATGGGTCTGATGCAGCTTATAAAATGAGTTATCTATAATTTGCAGGTGCTATGCTTAAGTTTGTCAGTAGAGGAGATGCTGGATCATCAGCCAATATTCTATAGAAATACTCTATTCAATAAATATTGTTTGTTTGAACCTCATTCTGTTCTATATTTTTTAACTTATTCTTTGACTGTTTTGTTTAAAGGAGGGAGGATTGTATTGGGAGCACTGAAGTGTCAGGTGTGACTGTGTGGAAATGGCAATCGGTTTACATAGCTCACGGCGTCACGGGTCCGTGATTTTGCCAAGTAAGACATGGTCCTGGATCAACATATTTTGTTGATCCTGGATCAACATTCCTGTCCTAAAATGTAGTCCTTACCCAATCCCTACCCTTAAACCTAACCCTACCCATAACTTTTCTCTAAAATCAGAGGGTAATGATCAGTGAATAACACTGATGTTTAAGGACTTCACCCTGGTTCTAAGCCTAAACTTGACATAAACTGTAAACTTGTCCCTCAAATCTGATTGGTTGATTGGAAAGTTGATCCAGGATCAACAAAGATGTTGATCCAGGAACATGTGGTACTTGGTGAAATCACGTTCACCCACGGGGTCAGGTAGAGGGCCCCTTAGCAGAATTTTGCTTAGGGCCCCAGGGAGGTCAGGATCGGCACTGGTGTTTATCAATCATTTTTTTCCTTAATACAGACATAGGCTATGTGATTTTTTTTTGTGTGTGTGTGTGTGTTTTTTTAATAATAAAATGGCATTGCATAAGCATAACCCATAGAGACCGCACTGTCTGAGAGTTTGGGAATATTCACACATATAAAACATGATATCCGAGTTTTAAAATCAAACATTTTAAAAGAGAACAATACATCACGGTTGTTTAAACCAATCAACATTAAGCTGTGTCGTCAGCAAGTCGTTTCCCATCATGCTTTTGATCAGCGCAGTCGGTGGAGAGCAACTGCGCACGACTGCAGAATCCGACACGCGCGCCTTGCGCTCGCGAGAGTTTTTTGACACACGTCAGCATGACATCAGAGCAAGGCGGACCGCTCTCGGACACATTTCTAACCGGCATGCATCTCGCGCTGATCACCGGTGATCGGTTCTGCGCAGATTTTGCTCATCTCAAACAAGCCTAGTATCTTTGTATACGGTGAACTTTCATATTTAAAACTTTGCAGGATGTTTTCGTTCACATAGATCTATGTTGCACATTACATGAAAGGTAATTTTCAAAATTCCATAATAGATGCCCTTTAAAAATATGATTTGGCCAGTGGAAAAGATTGAGAAAATCTTTATCTAAAATGTATTTGATACTATTTTGATTTATTTATTCAGAAAGAAGGCAAGGATAGGCTTCTAAATGGCTTTTATGTGACGCACATCCATATCTCATATTTTCCTAATGTCGTGTACCGTTAAACATGATATCACATGGATTAATATGCATATGCAAATGAAATGCAGATGATGATATGCATAGTAAAACGAGGGGTTGTAAGCTCCATATATGGTTATTTTGGGGAGGAGACGCATGTGTGCACAATCTTCCGCTGACTGGGATTTATAAAGGGAATTTTGCGCAGGTTCTGATGTACGCACGGTTTTATAAGTCTGAATATTTTCTGCCGTACGCCATTTTTTGGCTTTCGGGTGCAAACTTTTAGTAAGGATCCTACACACAGTTTTATAAATGAGACCCCTGGGGCCTCATTTATAACCGTTGCGTACGCACAAAACAGGCCCTGAAAGAGGCGTACGCCACTTCCGACGCACAAGTTGTGATTTATAAAAACAAACTTGACGGGAAAATTTGCGCACCTGCACGCAAACTCTGACCCATGCGTACGAACATTTTGGAGATGGAGCAGTTTGGCGACACCGATTTTGAGCTGTAGTTACATGTCTTTTTGGTCACTTTTAGACAGAAAATCTAAAGAAAATTATACATATACAGAAAGATAATACAAATATAATTTCACTTACCAAGCCTATGAAGCAAACATCCATCCCTTTTTAAATGTCCGCGCCAGCGAGCGCGTCGGGCCGTTTAGTGAAACTGACGCATAGCATAACGCATCTAAAACCGTAAATCTTCATTATAAGTCCTAATCATAAATACAGTGCATGTTCACAATAACAGTTTAAATAAATAAAATAATGATTTATACTCTGTTTTACTTCTTTTGTAAAGATTTAGATTAAATATGCCATTCTGATTAATGGAGGTAAACACTTAAATTACATGAAATCATTAATGAGAAATTACAACATTTTTTATCTTCAATAAATATAAATATTTGTTGTGGATGCAATGCTTTTGAACACTTTTTGTCTGGCATGCTGTGTTTTAATGTTTAACTACAGAGATAATTGCTTCATGATAATAGCAAATTGTCTGAGAAAATAGTTTCGTGCAAATAATGCACAACAAGGTCTATCTGTTTCCATTTATTTTCGGACGCGTTTCAGAATGGACTTAACTGACAGTGAGAAGGCAGAACGCGCATCATGTTTGTTTTTCTTTATTTGGCGAAAAGCACAACACTTTGTTTTTATTGTGAGTATCCAGAAAAAAAAATAGACACTTATCAGGATCTAATGATGTACAACACTTAATAGCCTATGTAAGATCAAAATCAACAGAGTATTTTGAGTTTCTTTTGCACTGATAAGAAAAACAGTGAGCTGCTATCGCCCGCAATACCACCGACCCCAGAGGGTTAAAAATATAAATCAATTAAAAATACTCCTTGGTCAGTGGAAAAGATTGAGAAAAACTTTCTCCGAAATGTATTTTACACTATTTGATTTATTTATTCAAAACAAGGCAAGGATAGGCTACTAAATTATTTTTTATTAATGTACCTAATGTGACAGCACATCCACATTACATATTTTCCTAATGTCTTGTACCGTTAAACATGTTATCACGTGGATGAATAATCATATGCAAATGATATGCAGATGATGATATGCATAGTAAAACTACGCGTTATAAGCTCCATATATGGTTGTTTCGGGGAGGAGACGCATGTGCGCACAGACTTCCGCTAACTGGGATTTATAAAGTGAATTCTGCGCAGGTTCTGGCGTACGCACGGTTTTATAAGTCTGAATATTTTTTTGCGTACGGCATTTTTGGCTTTCTGGCGCACGTACACTTTTAGTAAGAATCCTACACACAGTTTTATAAATGAGACCCCTGGACTGCATTTCCCAAAGCATTGTAAACCTCAGTTGATCATCGAGACCATTGGTGGCAACGATGCTTTTGAGAAATGAGTAATTTCTCAAAAGCATAATTTTTAAATTAATTGAATTTGAAAATAAAAAAATAAAAAATATATTTTTTAAATATTGTGGCTAACGATGCGTTCGGGAAACACAGATTGTCTGAACTAGATCTAAGAGTACGGACAGGAGCGTAAGACTGAATTAAGTCAGCATGAAGGTGCACCATTATATTTCCATAAACATATGTTCCCTTTCAGGGAACTCGAGCTGCGTGAAACGCTGTGGGAACGCCCCTGCGTGAGTGCGTCATGAAGCACGTATGAAATCAATCCAATGGCGAGACGGAACGTCATAGGCGGGTGACGTCATCGACCAGGAAACTATAAAGCACTCCCAAAACACAAGCGCATCAGCTTCTGTTACTTCAGCAAGCGCTCTGTGTGTGTGAAATCATTCAATACTGTGTTTTGTCTGTCATTAGTTGTCACTAGGCAGGAGTTTTCACTTATATATTCTCATATATATATAAAAAACTATATATCATTATGGCGAGCGAGCAACAGTTTAGGAAGTGTGTTTTCCCCTACACTCGCTTCATTACTGGCGGGGATACACATCTACTATGTGTTGCTTGTTTAGGAGTGCAGCATGCCCAGTCAGCTCTCGAGGGGGCTGATTGTGAGCATTGCGAGCGTCTACCTCTACGGACGCTGCGCTCCCGCCGATCGCTCTTTGAGGAGAGCGGTTCGGTGCGCGCTCCCCGCGGATCGGGTCCCGCTTTTGCTGAGGCTGAGCGGCGACGCCTGTCTTGGGGATCGCAGTTGGATCTAACAGAGGGGTTTGAGACGGGCTCTGCCTTATCTCAGCCTTTACCTGATAGATCCAGTGCCTCAGTCCCGGGTTTGGAAGCACGCGCTGCGGTTTCTTCCGCCCAGGTCGAGAGGTTTCAGGAAGAAAAGAAGCAGGCGGCGGCGCTCCAGAAATTTCTTCCCCTTCGCGTATACGTCTCCGGGGCTGCTGGGCGGGGGCAGCCTCGTCCGTCTACCAGCTCCTCACACCGCACGCAACAGAAACAGAGCGTCGCGTCTCGTGCTCCTCCTCAGCAAAACTGGGACGAGACGCGGCGCTCTCAGACGAAGTCTTCGAGGGGTAAGGCTGATCTGAGGACAGTCATTATGGCCAAGAAAGCTTTGTCAAAGAAGTCCTGACGTCTCTGGCGTCAGGATGCTGAGGGTAGTCCCCACCGTGAGAGAAAGGAGTTCACCGCATTACACGGTGCCCATTCTCTCTCGGTGCCCTCAGGGGTCCGTTCTGCCAACCCCGCCTTCGTGCTGGGGCGTAGACGGTCCCAGCGAGTGTTTCCCCGAGGGGCGCTCGCTCCCTCTGAGGAGGGGTCCAGAGCTGTCAGACCAGTTGTTCCCTGCCGGTGCGCTGTTACAGGGCACTGTGTCTGCAGCTCCAAATATTCCAGAGGCCAGCCTTTGAGAGGCTGGTACCCTTAGTAGATTTTTTGGCAGAGTGGAAAAACCTTCCAAATGTATCTCATTGGGTCCTGCAGACAATCGAAAAGGGTTATGCTATTCAGTTCAGGTCTCGTCCGCCTCGATTCAGGGGAGTCCTACCTACAGTGGTGGGCCCCGAGCAGGCTCTGGTTATGGAACAGGAGGTAAAAACTCTTCTGCTGAAGGGAGCTATAGAACGAGTTCTTCCTCCCAGCAGGGAGTCAGGTTATTACAGCCGGTACTTCATCGTTCCGAAAAAGGATGGGGGGTTATGTCCAATTTTAGATCTGCGCCTGTTAAATCGTACAGTAGGGAAGTTCAAGTTCAAGATGCTTACGCTCAAACAGATCGTGTCACAAATCAGATCCGAGGACTGGTTTGTCACGATAGATCTAAAGGACGCATACTTCCATATCTCCATCCGTCCACAACACAGGAAGTTCCTGAGGTTCGCTTTCGGGGGCGACGCGTATCAATATCGGGTTCTTCCATTCGGCCTAGCACTGTCTCCCCGGACTTTCACGAAATGTATGGATGCAGCTCTGGCTCCGCTGCGACTCCAGGGCATCCGCATTTTAAATTATATCGACGATTGGTTGATTCTAGCTCAATCGGAGCATCAGGCGGCTCGGCATCGAGATGTCGTTCTCGCTCATATCAAGAAACTGGGGTTGAGGCTCAATGCCAAGAAAAGTGTGCTATCTCCGCTGCAGAGGACCACTTTTCTGGGTGTAATTTGGGATTCGACGACGATGCAGGCACGTCTGTCTCCTGCTCGTATCACTTCCATCCTTATGGCCGTCAAACAAGCAAAGCTAGGCCAGTCACTCACTGTCAAACAGTTTCAGAGATTGTTGGGTCTGATGGCAGCAGCGTCCAACGTTATTCCTTGCGGCCTGTTGTACATGAGACCGTTGCAGTGGTGGCTCAAGACCAAGGGGTTCTCCCCGAGGGGAAACCCGTTCCGCATGATCAGGGTCACGCGACGTTGTCTTCGCGCCCTGACCATGTGGAAAGAACCTTGGTTCCTATCTCATGGGCCCGTGCTGGGAGCTCCTTGTCGTCGTGTAACGCTAACGATGGATGCCTCCCTCACGGGCTGGGGGGTGATCATGAGTGGTCGCCTTGCTCAGGGTCTGTGGCAGGACCATCATCTCTCTTGGCATATAAACTGTCTAGAAATGTTGGCTGTGTTTCAGGCTCTGAAACACTTCCTCCCAGACCTGAGGGGTCATCATGTTCTTGTCCGGTCAGACAACATGTCAGTGATCGCCTACATAAATCACCAGGGAGGTCTGCGTTCGCGCCCGCTATACAAGCTGGCTCGCCAGATCCTTCTATGGTCCCAGGGGAAGCTTCTTTCATTGAGGGCGATTTATATCCCAGGGTATCTAAATCAAGGGGCAGACATCCTGTCGAGGCAGGGGCCGAGGCCCGGGGAGTGGAGACTCCACCCCGAGGTTGTGAAGCTCCTGTGGAAACATTTCGGTCGTGCCGAGGTAGACCTGTTTGCATCCAAAGAGACATCACACTGCCCACTGTGGTTCTCTCTAAGCCATCCAGCCCCTCTGGGGTTGGACGCTATGGTACAGGCGTGGCCGAGGTCACGTCTGTACGCATTTCCCCGGATTGCTCTGCTCCCAGGAGTTCTGGAAAGGGTTCGCCGGGACGGGGTCAGTCTACTGTTGGTAGCCCCGTACTGGCCGGCCCGAGTATGGTTTGCGGACCTGGTATCTCTCCTTGTCGGCTCTCCTCTGGAGATTCCGATCAGGAGGGACCTTCTCTCTCAGGCGAGTGGGTCGCTTCTTCACCCCCGCCCAGAGCTGTGGAAGTTGTGGGCTTGGCCTCTGAGGGGGCCCAGCTCATAGAATCTGGTCTCTCGACTGAGGTCGTTGAGACCATCCTCCAATCCAGAGCTCCGGCCACGAGGAAATTATATGCTTTGAGGTGGAAACTTTTCACGTCCTGGTGTGGGCAACACCGGCTGGACCCAGTTAACTGCCCGGTGGGTGCAGTGCTGGAATTCCTGCAGGGGCATTTCTCCACAGGGTTATCCCACTCCACACTGAAGGTGTGCGTGGCGGCCTTATCTGCTCACCACGTCCCTTTAAGTGGAGCCTCTCTCGGGAGGGTGCCGACCTGGGACCTTGCGGTTGTTCTAGAAGGTCTCTCTCTAGCACCGTTCGAGCCCATCGAAGAAGTTTAAAAAGGATAGGAGATATTCAAGCTCTATCGGTCTCTCCCTCGTGCTTGGAATTCTCGCCCGGCATGTTAAAAGCCTTTCTCCTTCCTAGACTGGGCTATGTTCCTAAGGTCCCAACTAATACTGTTAGGCCTATTGTAATGCAAGCCTTCTGTCCTCCTCCTTTTCTGACGTCGGACCAGGAGAAGCTTAATCTGCTCTGCCCAGTTAGGGCTTTAGATGCTTACGTCCACAGAGCTGCCCTGTGGAGGAAATCTGAACAGTTTTTTGTTTGCTTTGGACCACCCAAAAAGGGGTGTCCCGCGTCTAAGCAGAGGATGAGCAAGTGGGTGGTTGAGGCCATCACACTTGCCTATGAGTCGGCTGGTCAGCCTTCACCCTTGGCTGTCCGAGCTCACTCTACTAGGAGTATGGCTGCTTCTAAAGCTCTTTTGTCAGGAATCTCTCTTCAGGACGTTTGTGATGCGGCAGGCTGGTCCTCACCGCATACATTCGTCAGGTTTTACCACCTTGACTTCAGCTCCACTCCAGGGGCACAGGTGCTTTCGTCCGAATGTGCGCCTTGACTACACACGTGAGACACACTTGACATACTCCCGGCATGCCCGTGAGCACTTGCTTCAGTTTTATCAGAAGCTGATGCGCTTGTGTTTTGGGAGTGCTTTATAGTTTCCTGGTCGATGACGTCACCCGCCTATGACGTTCCGTCTCGCCATTGGATTGATTTCATACGTGCTTCATGACACACTCACGCAGGGGCGTTCCCACAGCATTTCACGCAGCGTCTCGTTCCCTTCAGGGAACTAAGGTTACATACGTAACCAGAGACGTTTTTTGGTTGCCTAACAACAAGGTCTATTTTTTACATTAATGCATTAGCTAACTTAAAAAAGAAGAAGAAAAGTTCAGACTGTCCAGTTAATTCTGCATTATTCTACAGAGCATGATGGAAATAAACTTCAGATGTTGAAATAAATAACTAAAATAGAGAAACATGTTAATTAGTTTTCACCATTACTAGTGGAGATATGCATATGAGTTTATACTAAATCTTCAGCTTAAAGTTGTCAGCAGAATTTGAAACAGTTGACAAGAAAAAAAATATTGATGCATTCTTTGTTTTTTCCCAGATTCACCCACATCTACAGTGAATGTGACACCAGACAGTCGTGTATTCACTGGAGAAACAGTCAATCTGACGTGTGTGATAAACTCTAATCACAGTGACTGGAGATATGAGTGGCATAACGACAGTGTAAAATTACAGACGTCTGAGTGTTACAGTGTAAACGGAGACACTGTCACTATCAGAGGAGCGGCTGAGTCTGATCAGGGTCAGTACTGGTGTAAAGGATGGAGAGATAGAAGACCATCATTCTCACAGGAGAGTAACCGAATTAATATTTCTGTTAATGGTGAGTAAACACTGATAAACTCTCAGCTTTTTCACACTGGATGCACAAGCAAAACGGAGGCAGCGCAGAAGCTGTGTGTATGAAGAGCGGGAGCAGCGTATGCACCGAAAATAATGTTCAGTTTAACTTAAAAAATGTACTTAATGTGGCAACATCTACAATAACTGGTTTTGTTGAAATGAAATAAATTATTTAAGATTACTGATGATAACTGGTTAAAAGGTTTTACTGAAGCATAACTGTCAGTAGATATTACATGATTTCTCCAGTACAATTAAGTTTTTTTATAATCTTTTTTGTTTTATATGATGAAAGTCCTTTTCCACATTTGATGTATTTTTTTTTAAAGTAATTTATTTAAAATAATTATGCATCATATATAATAGACCACAACATTCATGATAACCACAACATTCAATATCAGTAACAATTCTAAATGTCCAACATAACTGAAAATTAAACGTTTGGCGACACCGATGGTGATCTGAGGGACCAACGGCATAATGAAGAAAAAACACAATCTTTATTATGAATCAGTAAATACAGTGCATGTTCACAATAACAGTTTAAAAAAACAAAATAATGGTTTAAACTGTGTTTTACATCTGATAGACACATTTAGATGAAATATGCCATTCTCATTAATGGAGTTAAGCACTTAAATTACATGAAATCATTACCGAGAAGACATTGCAACATTTTTTTTATATTCTAATGAATAGAAATATCTGTAGTGGATGGGATGCTTTTGAACACTTTTCCTGTGGCATGCTGTGTTTTAATGTTTTAACTACAGCGAGGATTGCTTAGCGCATGATAATAGCAGAGAAAATATTTTCACGTAAATCATGTAAATAATGATCAATAATGCAAAATAAGGCTCTATTTCTATTAAAAATATAAATCAATTAAAGGGCACCTATTATGGCATTTAAAATGTTCCTAATATTGTTTTGGGAGTCCCAAACAACAATTTTACATGCATGCAATGATAAAAAAACACGTTTGTTGTCTTATAATATGCATTTATTTTTACCGGATTTGCTCACCGACTCCCAAATGATTCGTTCAACCATAGATATCCATAATAAAGGCTAGATGTCTCGTCCGGACTGCTGGCCAATGGAGGTCGATGTCTGCACCTGGCGGCCATCTTATCACAGGCAGCTCGCTCACTCGTAACATTGTGTTTTAATGGTGCATGCACTTTTTAAATAACCGTAACTTGCTCAATTTTCTACCGATTTTCAAACGGTTTGGTTTGTTATAAACGTCAGAGATGTAGTTATCACACTGTATACTTATGAATAATAAGTGTATAAATAAATAATCATCCAGAATTATAGCCACGTTAATAACGTTTGTAAGAAACCAAACCGTTTGTAAATCCGTCAAGATTTCAACGAGATAAGACTATTTGTGTTCGTGCTGATCACTCATCTTACATCAGGTACGACAGAGCCCGTCAGAAAGCTTGCCTGTGACAAGATGGCCGACGGTGATGACGATAGAGGCTCCGCCGTAAGACATCTTGTCACGGTTCACCGTCATCTCATGCACTACAGTCCCCAGAATCCTCTTTGGCGCACCTGCAATCACTTTCCTCTGAATTGATCCAGCCATTACGTCTGTCCGTGGGGCCCTCAAGTGTGCTGCTTTTGCTAAACCCGCGCATTGTGCCTTCCCAGTCAAGCCAGTCGCCTGCCCAGCTGATCCAGAGCCAGTCTTCGAGCAAGAGCCAGAGCCAGTCTTCGAGCAAGAGCCAGAGCCCGTCTTCGAGCAAGAGCCAGAGCCCATCGCCTGTTCGCCGGAACTGGAGCCAATCACCTGCCCGCCAGAGACTGAGCACACCACACGTGAGTCCACACGAGAGAACACCGCGCTGATTTTGATGTCTGCGGCGATTCTGTGTGTGTGGGCTACACACACATCAGCTCTGGCCCATGAGTCCAGTTCCGAGTCCCATGATGTGCTGGCCCCGTCCAGTTCCGAGTCCCATGATGTGCTGGCCCCGTCCAGTTCCGAGTCCCATGATGTGCTGGTCCCGTCCAGTCCTGCGCCAGAGCCCGTTGGTCCTGCCCCAGAGCCCGTTGGTCCTGCGCCAGAGCCCGTTGATCCTGCGCCAGAGCTCGTTGATCCTGCGCCAGAGCCCGTTGATCCTGCACCAGAGCCCACTGATCCACCGTTGGTCCTGCCCAGCCCAAGACCCTTGTTGCTGCCGGATCCCCCCTTTCCTGTCAATTTCCCCATTAAAATTTTGGGGGGGCGCCCACCCGAAGGGTCCTCGCTGCCAGGGCCACCCGAAGGGTCCTCACCGCCATGGCCACCCGAAGGGTCCTCACCGCCATGGCCACCCGAAGGGTCCTCACCGCCATGGCCACCCGAAGGGTCCTCACCGCCATGGCCACCCGAAGGGTCATCGCCACCATGGATGCCCGAGGGTCCCACAGCTCCGCCCTGGACGCCCAAGGGTCCGACAGCTCCGCCCTGGACGCCCGAGGGTCCGACAGCTCCGCCCTGGACGCCCGAGGGTCCGACAGCTCCGCCCTGACGCCCGAGAGTCCGACAGCTCCGCCCTGGACGCCCGAGGGTCCGACAGCTCCGCCCTGGACGCCCGAGGGTCCGACAGCTCCGCCCTGGACGCCCGAGGGTCCGACAGCTCCGCCCTGGACGCGCCCTCAGCCTGCTCCGCCCTGGCCACGCCCTTAACCATGCTCCGCCGTGGCCACACCCGCTGCCTGTTCCGCCCAGGTCCCCCGAGCTGCCAGCTCCGCCCTGGAAGCTTCCAGTCCTGTACAACCATGCCCTCGTCAGCTTCCAAGGCGCCCACCCTCCCACCCCTTTGGATGTTATACGGCGCGAGGACGCGCCTTTGGGGAGAGGGGAGGTACTGTCACGGTTCACCGTCATCTCATGCACTACAGTCCCCAGAATCCTCTTTGGCGCACCTGCAATCACTTTCCTCTGAATTAGCACCTGCACCTGTTACAATCAGTAAGCCTCATTACCCCTGCATAAAAACACTCACCACAGCCTCACTCACGGTCAAGCCTCCAACAGGAACAGACCATTTCCCGTTGTCCTACAAAGCCTCTAAAGAAGTCCAGTTCCAGCCAAGTAAAGTATACTCACCTGTGAATTACTAACCTCTGCATTCCTGTTCCACTGCCTCCAGACATCCTGTCCGAGTCCTTGCTTCCTGAAACCCCATCTGGATCCCTGTCCCCTTAAATCCTGGATCTTCCTGAGTCCCGGTGTTCACGCTGAGTTATCTCTCCCACGACGACATCTGAAAGAGAAAAGACACGTATGAAAGATCTGCAACCGCTTGACATAAAGTAACCTGAAGAGGATCTGCTCACCTGTAATCTGCCCCGCACGTAGTGATCCACCTCGTATCTGCACCTGCACTCTGAGAATACTCACCCTTGCACTTGTGTCACATTTAATAAAGCTGTGTTTGGATTCACTTACCTCTGTCTCCTTGCCTGTATCCTGACACATCTAGCCTTTATTATGGATATCTATGCGTTCAACGACTCATTTTTCCAAACCCCTCCTTTGCGTAACGCTAATCTGCGGTGATTGGTCAGATGACCCAATCAGTTATTAGGCTTGTTTGAGATGCGCCTTGCCTCGCCTGAAATGTAGTCGAGAGTAGGCGGCTGCAGTGAGAGGAGGAGTGAAAAAAGCGCAGGCAAGCCGGACAGTTCTCGCTTCTCGCAGTGGATCTGACACAAGATCAATGATGGATATCGCGGGATTCATGCTTGTGCACAGTGTTGCTAATAAACTGGATGTGATTTAAGTTTGTTGCTTTTATATGAAAATAAATATAATGAACAAGACACCCAAAGTACTTGTTATTTAATTCCATTCCAAACAAGTGTTTATCAATAATTTTTTCTTTAATAAAGACATAGGCTATGTGTTATTTTGTTTTTATAATAAAATTACATTGCATAACCCATAGAGATCGCACTGTCTGAGAGTTTGGGAATATTCACACATATACACATAAAACATGATATCAGAGTTTTAAAATCAAACATTTTAAAAGAGAACAATACATCACGGTTGTTTAAACCAATCAACATTAAGCTGTGTCGTCAGCAAGTCGTTTCCCATCATGCTTTTGATCAGCGCAGTCGGTGGAGAGCAACTGCGCGCGACTGCAGAATCCGACACGTGCGCCTTGCGCTCGCGAAAGCTTTTTGACACACGTCAGCATGACATCAGAGCAAGGCGGACCGCACTCGGACACATTTCTAACCGGCATGCATTACGCGCTGATCACCGGTGATCGGTTCTGTGCAGATTTTGCTCATCTCCAACAAGCCTAGAGTTTGCGTTAGCCCAACGCATAAACATATCGATAAAGCACTGCTGTACTACAAGGTATTGCTCTATTCTTTATGACAACTCCAATAACAACGACAAACATTTCACATATTTCAACAAAAAAAATAAAAATTGACAATTGGAGACCTAGAAGCTGCGCTAAGCGTAACAACACACACAAATATTGAGCATGCTACAAAACACATAAAAGCAACAATTATTAATAATACTTACAGGTTGTGATTCGGAGGAGGAAGCTGATCCAAATAAAATTGGTAGCCTACTGAACCTTCCTTGATCATCAACCGGCTCGCAAATCCACACTTGAAAGCATTTATGTTTGTAAAGCATTCGTCATTAAAATAACGCGAACAAAGCACAAGGTTCGGCATATACTTCTGTGGTATTGTATGAACTGTAGACACTTAGTCTTCAAATGCTCCTCCCTGGGCAGTGAAAAAGGGTCGCTTTTGATTTGCACTTCAAAACACAGCGTCTTGTTGTCGACATGATGTTTTCAAGTTTTCCCTGGTGTCTGGGTGCTCAATGAGTGGGCGTATCTTATTCAAATAACTTGTCAAGTTGACGTCATCTAGATAGAGAAAAAGCATCGTTCGTCTATCGATTCATATCAGAGACTCAGAGTCGACTCTTACTTTTAAGAGACAATAACTTTGTATACGGTGAACTTTCATATTTAAAACTTTGCAGGATGTTTTCATTCACATAGATCTATGTTACACACTACATGAAAGGTAATTTTCAAAATTCCATAATAGATGCCCTTTAAAAATATTATTTGGCCAGTGGAAAAGATTGAGAAAAACTTTATCTGAAATGTATTTGATACTATTTTGATTTATTTATTCAGAAACAAGGCAAGGATAGGCTTCTAAATGGCTTTTATGTGACGCACATCCATATCTCATATTTTCCTAATGTCGTGTACCGTTAACATGATATCACATGGATTAATATGCATATGCAAATGAAATGCAGATGATGATATGCATAGTAAAACGAGGGGTTGTAAGCCCCATATATGGTTATTTTGGGGAGGAGACGCATGTGTGCCCAATCTTCCGCTGACTGGGATTTATAAAGGGAATTTTGCGCAGGTTCTGACGTACGCACGGTTTTATAAGTCTGAATATTTTCTGCCGTACGCCATTTTTTGGCTTTCGGGCGCAAACTTTTAGTAAGGATCCTACACACAGTTTTATAAATGAGACCCCTGGGCTGCATTTCCCAAAGCATTATAAACCTCAGTTGATCATCGAGAACATTGGTGGCAACGATGCTTTTGAGAAATGAGTAATTTCTCAAAAGCATAATTTTTAAATTAATTGAATATGAAAATAAAAAAATAAAAAATATATTTTTTTAAATATTGTGGCTAACGATGCGTTCGGGAAAAACAGATTGTCTGAACTAGATCTAAGAGTACGGACAGGAGCGTAAGACTGAGAAGTCAGCACGAAAGCGCACCATTATATTTCCATAAACATGTTTTTTGGTTGCCTGACACTAAGGTCTATTTTTTACATTAATGCATTAGCTAACTTAAAAAAGAAGAAAAGTTCAGACTGTCCAGTTATTTCTGCATTATTCTACTGAGTATGATGGAAATAAACTTCAGATGTTGAAATAAATAACTAAAATAGAGAAACATGTTAATTAGTTTTCACCATTACTAGTGGAAATATGCATATGAGTTCCCTTTCGAGAGGTCTCTCCTATTGCGTAAGTAGCTTACGCTATGGGAAAACTTTTCTCGAGAATATTGAAGTCTTTATGTAAAACGCATTGCAGCTGCACAGCTGACAGCAATGAACGAAGGAACTCGGTCATTGGCTGTGCTGCGGCAACTTGCTCGAACCAATGACGGGGCGACTCTGAATGCGCGACCAATGAGCGCGCTTCGCGCCCGCGCGCGTCAGAGCCCGCCAAGATGGGCGTGGCCAAGCTATATATTGGGCGCCCCGTCATGAGAGTTCTTTAGATTTAATCTCCTTCAGCGAACACCTTCTTCGCTGGATCCTCCGGATTATTGGAAGCCTTCGCCGCCGTGGAAAAGCATACCAGCGGGATTGCTACGAGGACGTCGGCACCTCCTTCAAGCACCTCCTACTGAGCCATCCGGTGCGCCATATACGCAAGTATTTTACATCTGTCCGCCCCGCGACATTTGTGAAAGAGCAAATTTCCATTAAGGCGTTGTTTCAAATGCCTTTATGCGCGTCGTGCAGAGACCTTCTCCCGGACGGGGATCGTCACATCATCTGCGCTCGCTGCCTGGGCCGTGACCACGCAGAAGCTGCTTTGACCAAGGGCGGATGCCCGGAATGTGATGACCTGGGTCTCTCCGCACTACGGGCTCGCCTCGCCGCTTTCGCCGTGAGCGAGCCCATCGCCACCCCTCTGTTTGAGCTGCGCACTAAGAAAAAGCGCCGCTCACAGAGGCTTCCTGAACCTGAGGTCAGTGACGTCACGCCGAGCCAGTCTCCGCGTGCTTCACCGCCGCTCTTGCCTTCCCCACCGCCGGTTCAGTTCACCCAGCCGGACCCACACCCCTCTAGCAGAGCGGTGGGCCTTGTGACCTTCGGCGCGTCCGAGGACAACGGGGGAATGGACGACAGCTTGTCCATCGACGCTGCATCGGACGACTGGCCGGGCTCCACTCTCGACCCCGCCCCGTCGACGCTAGCTAGCACGAGCGGGGGCTCCACTATGGATACTGAGATTATCCGTGTCCTCTCTAAGGCTGTGGAAGACCTCTGGCTCGATTGGTCTTCTCCCGAAGAACCAACCCGGAGCCGACTGGATGAGTGGTTTCTGCAGGGGCGCCAGCAGGCCCCTCGGCAAAGGCCTTCTCCCTTCTTCCCGGAAGTTCACGACGAACTCACCAAGTCGTGGAAAGCCCCCCACTCTGCGCGCCTAAAGCCTTCTTTTTCTTCTTCGCTCTCCTCAGTGGACGGCGCGAAGGAAAGAGGCTACGAGGGAACGCCGCCCCTCGAGGAGGCCGTGGCCAATCATCTCTGCCCGCCCTCCACCACCGGATGGAAAGCCAAAGCTTCCCACCCCTCGAAGCCCTGCCGCACTACCTCTGCTCTCGCCGGTCGCGCCTACGCTGCCGCCGGCCAAGCTGCATCAGCGCTTCACTCAATGGCGGTACTTCAAGTGTTCCAAGCCAAGCTTCTCCGCTCTATGGACGAGTCTGGCCCCGAACCCGAAGCCTTCAGGGACTTACGCAGCGCGACTGATATAGCTCTGCGAGCCACGAAGGCCACCGCCCAGTCCATCGGCCGTGCTATGGCTAATTTGACTGTTCTCGAGCGCCATCTGTGGCTGACTCTGACTGAAATGAAGGACGCGGATAAGGCGCCATTTCTCGATGCGCCTATCTCCACCAGCGGGCTGTTTGGACCGGCGGTTAAAGGTTTCGCCGAACGCTTCACTGAGGCCCAGAACGCTTCACAAGCTATGCGTCATTTCCTGCCAAAGCGCTCCAGCTCATCGCAGAGCAGACAGAGACCGCCACAGCCGCAGCGGGCTAGAACAGCCCCCACCGCCTCTCAGCCCGCGCCTCAGGCTGACGCTCGACGCCGCTCGCGCTCTCAGCTCGCTCACCTGCAAACAAACGCCGTTTTTACGGCGACGCACAGAAAACACAAAAAGAGTCTTTTTCTGCCTGCATCACTAAGGGTTCACATGTCCACAAAGTGTGCATTCCCAGATACTGTCAAAACAGTGCCAAATTCATTCCCAGCTCAGGCTGCGCTTCCCATGAATGTAGATCACGTGCCTACGGTCATGTACGCACCACTACACACAAGCACTGTTCACACAGTTATAAATTCATCCCCAGTAAAAGCGGGAAACATTATAAAAGTGACGCGTGTGCCTACCACTGTTTATGCACCCCCACTTATAAACACTGCCCTTACAGTGTCAAACAAAACCTCAGCTCAGGCTGCGAGTTTTACAAACACAGCGCGCGCTGTTGTAATCACACACGCGCCCATTCACTCAGCTGCTCAGCGCGCGCCCGCGCCTCTGAGAGCTACGAGCTCAGGCGATTCGCTAGCCGGGTCCCTACGTCACAGCGGCCCGCCCCTAGCTTGTATTCAGCCCATATCTGTACACGCAGCGGCATGGGAAAACATTCCAGATATGCCGAAATGGGTATTGAATATAGTAAAGCACGGATACTCGCTCCAGTTCGCTCGCAGACCACCACGTTTTACGACTGTGGTCGAGACGAAAGTGAGAAAAGAGTGTTCACATGTTCTACGCACCGAGGTGCACAAACTAATAGAAAAGGGCGCTGTGGAAACTGTTTCCCCCTCTCTGAGCGGGACAGGTTTTTACAGCCGCTATTTTCTCGTCCCGAAAAAGGATGGCGGTCTCCGCCCCATCCTAGATCTCAGACACCTGAACAAAGCACTAATGATTCGCTCGTTCAGAATGTTAACAACCAAGCATATCCTCGCGCAAGTGCGCCCAGGAGATTGGTTTCTCTCAGTGGATCTGAAAGATGCTTACTTTCACATTCCAATAGCGCCTCATCACAGGCCGTTTCTGAGATTCGCTTTCGAGGGACAGTCATACCAGTACACAGTACTCCCGTTCGGCCTGTCCCTGGCTCCCCGTACATTCACGAAATGTATGGATGCAGCACTTTCCCCCCTAAGACGAAGGGGAGTGCGAATACTGAATTATCTCGACGATTGGCTGGTTCTAGCACAATCAGAGAGTCAGCTAATAACACACAGATCTTGGATTATCAGCCATTTAGAATGCCTGGGTCTCAGAATCAATTTTGCAAAAAGCATACTATCTCCCAGCCAGAGAATTTCTTTCCTGGGAATAGTTCTAGACTCGATGCAAATGACAGCGCGTCTCTCATCGGAGCGCGCGCTCACCATCCGGCGCCTTGCAACATCATTCAGAGCGGGCGCGCGCGCCCCCGTCAAACGGTTTCAGAGGATGCTCGGTCTCATGGCCTCAGCATCGGCCGTACTCCAGCTAGGATTGTTGCATATGCGCCCTCTCCAACGCTGGCTCAAGAGCCGCGTCCCTACTCACGCGTGGCGTTCGGGCCACTTTTTAATCAGAGCGAACCACGGCTGTATAAAAGCCCTGACGCACTGGAAAGCCGCCGACTGGTACCAGTCAGGCGTGAGTCTGGGTGTGAATACAAGGAGAAAGATGATAACGACAGATGCCTCCAAAATAGGTTGGGGGGCCCTTTACGAGGGCAGGCCTGTCTCCGGCTTTTGGTCAAACCCGGAGAAGCGCCTACACATAAACTGTCTGGAAATGAAAGCGGTCGCTTTGGCTCTCAGAGCCCTGCTCCCACATCTAAAAAACGAACACGTCCTGGTCCGAACGGACAACATGACGGTAGTGTCGTACATAAATCGCCAGGGTGGACTCAGGTCGAGCTCCATGCATTCAATGGCCAGGAGACTCATTTTATGGTCCCAGCACAACTTGCGCTCGCTGAGAGCAGCGCATGTGCCAGGCGCCCTGAACCAGGGGGCAGACATGCTATCCAGAGACAAGATTCTCCCAGGAGAATGGGCTCTCAACCCTCTGACGATTCAGTGGTTATGGAAAACCTTTGGCAAAGCGGAGATCGACCTCTTCGCCTCCAAGGAGAACGCGCACTGCTCTCTTTTCTTCACGAAAAGCACGGACGCGCTCGCCCAGAGCTGGCCGAGCCGCCCCTTATATGCCTTTCCCCCGATCGCGATGCTGCCACAGGTCATCAGTCGGGTCAGAGAGGAGGGAAACGCAGTGCTGCTGATAGCCCCACTCTGGAAGAACCAAACATGGTTTCCAGATCTGATGCAAATGCAATCTGCACCACGGCCGATTCCACTGAGGCCAGACCTCCTCAGTCAGGCCAGCGGGATGATATTTCATCCCCGCCCCGATCTGTGGGCCCTTCATGCATGGCCCCTCAACGGGTTCCCAGGAACCTTGCGAGCGGAGCACTAAAAACCATCGCTGAGGCGCGGGCGCCCTCCACGAGACGCTTATATGCCCAGAAATGGAAAGTGTTCAGTGACTGGTGTAATACCAAGGGCCTGAACCCTGTAACATGCGAGATTACGAGTGTACTCGTTTTCCTACAAGGGCTTCTGGAGGCGGGCCGCACCCCCTCCACGCTCAAAGTATATGTGGCTGCCATCACAGCGTCACATGACCTTGTAATGGAACGTCCATTGGGAAGAAACGACCTAATTATTCGTTTCCTAAGGGGCGCCAGGAGGATGAACCCTTCACGCCCCCCCTCAGTGCCGATCTGGGACCTAGCTACGGTCCTAGACGCTCTTAAAGAGCCCCCGTTCGAACCACTCCGAACCGTGCACCTTAAACAGCTCTCGCTCAAGACGGCGCTCTTGCTGGCACTCGCCTCGGTCAAGAGAGTGGGCGACCTGCACGCGCTTTCAACAAGCGCTTCCTGCCTAGAATTCGGACCTAACGACTGCAGGGTCGTCCTTAGACCGAAACATGGGTATATTCCTAAAGTGCTCACCACTCCCTTCAGAGCACAGGTTATCTCCCTAACTGCGCTTTCGTCTCCAGCAGACGAACACGACGCTAATCTACTCTGCCCCGTTAGGGCTCTCAGAGTGTATTTGGAGCGTTCTGCCCTATTCAGACAGACAGAACAACTGTTTGTATGCTTTGGCGGCCGTACGAAAGGTTCCGCCGTTTCAAAGCAGAGAATCTCTCACTGGATAGTCGAAGCTATAGCTCTGGCTTATGAAGCTAAGGGACTTCAATGCACCTGGGGAGTCAAAGCACACTCCACCAGGAGTGTGGCTTCTTCCTGGGCATGGTCGAGCGGGATACCGATCGAGGATATTTGTGCGGCGGCAGGCTGGGCCTCACCGTCCACATTTATCAGATTCTACAACCTACAGGTCCCGACATTGCATTCCAATGTGCTATCAGCATAATGCTAGTTGAACTGCGAGTTTGTATCTAGATTATGTATGTGCTTGTGTCACACTGAGCGCCTTCTAGCCGCTCTGTATTTTTTCCCACATATAAAGCTCGCCTCTGCCGGCTAGTTGGATGATAACTTTGCTTTTTAGCTCAGGCACCTGCCTCTGGCTATCATAAGGCGAAGTTCAGCACGCACGGCGTTTTGCATGGTGTTCCCATAGCGTAAGCTACTTACGCAATAGGAGAGACCTCTCGAAAGGGAACGACTCGGTTACTAACGTAACCTCGGTTCCCTGAGAGGAGGGAACGAGTATTGCGTAAGCTGCCGTGCTTGTGCTTGGTTAGTTCGCTTGAGTCGTTTTAACCTAAAGAACTCTCATGACGGGGCGCCCAATATATAGCTTGGCCACGCCCATCTTGGCGGGCTCTGACGCGCTCATTGATCGCGCATTCAGAGTCGCCCCGTCATTGGTTCGAGCAAGTTGCCGCAGCACAGCCAATGACCGAGTTCCTTCGTTCATTGCTGTCAGCTGTGCAGCTGCAATGCGTTTTACATAAAGACTTCAATATTCTCGAGAAAAGGAGTTTTCCCATAGCGTAAGCTACTTACGCAATACTCGTTCCCTCCTCTCAGGGAACCGAGGTTACGTTAGTAACCGAGTCGTTTATACTAAATCTTCAGCTTAAAGTTGTCAGCAGAATTTGAAACAATTTAGTTGACAAGAAAAAAATATTGACGGATTCTTTGTTTTTTCCCAGAATCACCCACATCTACAGTGAATGTGACACCAGACAGTCGTGTATTCACTGGAGAAACAGTCAATCTGACGTGTGTGATAAACTCTAATCACAGTGACTGGAGATATGAGTGGTATAACGACAGTGTAAAATTACAGACGTCTGAGCGTTACAGTGTAAACGGAGACACTGTCACTATCAGAGGAGCGGCTGAGTCTGATCAGGGTCTGTACTGGTGTAAAGGACGGAGAGATAGAAGACCATCATTCTCACAGGAGAGTAACCGAATGAATATTTCTGTTAATGGTGAGTAAACACTGATGAACTCACAGCTTTTTCACACTGGATGCACAAGCAGAACGGAGGCAGCGCAGAAGCTGTGTGTGTGAAGAGCGGGAGCAGCGTATGCACTGAAAATAATGTTCAGTTCAACTTAAAAAAATTTCTTAATGTGGTAACATCTACAATAACTGGTTTTGTTGAAATGAAATAAATTATTTAAGATTACTGATGATAACTGGTTAAAAGGTTTTACTGAAGCATAACTGTCAGTAGATATTACCTGATTTCTCCAGTACAATTAAGTTTTTTATAATCTTTTTTTGTTTTATATGATGAAAGTCCTTTTCCACCTTTATGCATTTTTTTAAAGTAATTTATTTAAAATAATTATGCATCATATATAATAGACCACAACATTCATGATAACCACAACATTCAATAACAGTAACAACTCTAAATGTCCAACATAACTAAAAATTAAACGTTTGGCGACACCGATGGTGATCTGAGGGACCAACGGCATAATGAAGAAAAAACACAATCTTTATTATGAATCAGTAAATACAGTGCATGTTCACAATAACAGTTTAAAAAAACAAAATAATGTTTTAAACTGTATTTTACATCTGATAGACACATTTAGATGAAATATGCCATTCTCATTAATGGAGTTAAGCACTTAAATTACATGAAATCATTACCGAGAAGACATTGCAACATTTTTTTTTATATTCTAATGAATAGAAATATCTGTAGTGGATGGGATGCTTTTGAACACTTTTCCTGTGGCATGCTGTGTTTTAATGTTTTAACTACAGCGAGGATTGCTTAGCGCATGATAATAGCAGAACTCATGGTCTGAGAAAATATTTTCACGTAAATCATGTAAGTAATGATCAATAATGCACAAAGGCTCTATTTCTATTAAAAATATAAATCAATTAAAGGGCACCTATTATGGCACTTAAAATGTTCCTAATATTGTTTTGGGAGTCCCCAACAACAGTTTTACATGCATGCAATGACAAAAAAACACGTTTGTTGTCTTATAATATGCATTTATTTTTACCGGATTTGCTCACCGACTCCCAAATGATTCGTTCAACCATATATATACATAATAAAGGCTAGATGTCTCGTCCGCACATTTTAAACATATTTATGTCTTTGTGTCAGTTTATTGTTTAAAATGGTCCTTTCGTGTGCGTATCATGGATGTTTAAAACAATGGGGCGGTATTTCTGCCGACGTCCAGTGTGACCTTCCCAACGTGACTGCGTAATGCCTGGCGCGTCGCAGACCAGCACAAGACGAACAATTGTGGTTAAAAAGTATATCAATTTTATTTTTTGGGGGGAAAATGCTTATTCGCTAGATAAAACCCTCTTCCTCAGCTGGGATCGTGCACAGACTGTTGAAGCACTTTAAAGCCCTTTGAAACTGCATTGATTTGGACTTCAAAACGTTGGTTGTCATTGAAGTCCATTATTCGAAGAAAAATCCAGAAATATTTGACTAAAAAACGTATTTTCTCTTCCACTGAGGAAAGAAAGACATGGATATCTTGGATGGCATTTGGGTGAGTAAATTATCAGGAAATTTTCGTTTTGAGGTGAACTAGTCCTTTAATGGTCTCACGCACATGGTGGAGTAATAAGTAGCTATAAGGGATAATGTGACGTGGAGGCAAAGAACCGCCAGATGCGACGCCAAGTGCATTAACATCACAGTCCTAGCTGTGGATTATCCCACTTATACCCTTGTCATTTGCCAGCATTGACAACTTAAAGCTGTTATGGATGTTTGCAGCGCAATATTTGACCGGAAGGGTAAAATTGGCTGTTATTTTCGTCAGTTGCGGCTCGTTAGATCTAAATGTTAGCATTCTGACAGCTTTAAATAAGACACACAGATAAAGTAGTGCGGTAAGATTACATTTATTTGAATGATAATGAACAATTAATTATATATATATAGAGAGAGATGCGTACCAGCGTCTGTTCAGCGTCTCTCTCTATCAACAACGAAGCTGTGAGTTTACTTCAAAATAGCAATTTAACCCCCTCGTTGCTGAGAAATATATAGCGATTCAGTAGTGAAGCTATTTTATTACTAAAAGTCGCGGGACAGTGTTGTAGCGACAATGAGTCTTACATTAAATTAGCTCAAATTATATATAGGGAATTTTAATAATTAATCATGAATATGATTAATATATTGCATATTACAGTTAAATTATCGAAGTTGAAAATAGATAGATTGTACATATGAATGATCAATCACAACGAATTATAATTCACCATTTATATATCAATGGTCCACTTCCAGATCGATTATATGAGATAACCTTTAATGGAATTAATTTAGCTATCAAACTGTTTGTCCAGCAAACGGCCGTATGATTAACTTGTCAACTTCCTAACAAAGTTATCCCTTCTTATAAACTCCAAGAAATATCAATGTCCTGGCCGTGAACATTAATTTTCCTGCGTTTATAAAATTATACTACTCAACGTAGTCAATAATAAAAGCTTTTGTAGCTAGGATCACATTTCATTGACTTGTAAAAATGAGCATTTCAGACGAACAATCAAGAATATAATGGTTTTAATAATTGGACTAATAATGCATCAAACTACAATTCACACGGAATATATGTGTATACGCTCGAAACAAACAAACGAAAAAACATTACAAACGCGAATTAAAATAGGATGAGAGAGGGAGAGAAAACGATATATATATATATATATATATATATATATATATATAGAGAGAGAGAGAGAGAGAGAGAGAGAGAGAGAGAGAGAGAGAGGATGAGAAAGTGAAACTAAAGGATTAGAGATTGCAGTACGGCACAAAACACAGACAAAGTGAACCTTGAGAGACACAAAGATCAAATCCCCTGAATGGGCTAAACAGATCTTAAAGCATTTAGATCGATAGGAATTACGATACTTGCATGATTCTTCGTGTGGCTTAGAACCAAAGTGTGTGTGTGTGTGTGTCTCTGTCCTCGTGTCACGCGTTCACGTGGTCTTTCAGAGCGAGGGAGCGCGTTAGTTTGAATGTCCTTTGAGGTGCAGTTGCTGGTTGGTTCAAAGAGTCTCTTTAAAGTCGAAGTTGCCGATTACGTTCATTTCGCTGAAAGTGAACGTAGGAAAGTCTGAAGACGAAAATAAAGAAAGATTAAAGAAAAAGGAGAAACACGGCGTAAAGCTCCCTAAGGAGCCATGGCACCGCAAACCTCTCACAGGGAAAAAGCTCTCCCAGAAACTTCTGTGTCAGTCTCTTATGGAGAGGAGGGGTTCACGCCTGATTCGCCTACGTGAACCAATCATCTTAGAGCATCTCGAGCGGGAAAAGTTCTTCTTTGTCCTGTCAGGATAATTTGTGACGGTATGAAATTTTGTCATTTCTACCCAGAAAGATTGTACACACAGAACAATACATTTTTCTGTAATATCCTATCTATGACTTGTTTAGTCAAAACAAGACGGTCAAACAGGTTACCATGACCTAGGAAAGATCAAATTCATGTTTATACATTTCTTAAGTGGTTATACTTATAGAAAATATAAGATTGCAGAGTCTATTCCTCTTTCTTTATCAGAATTCAAGTGGGAGCTGTGATTGCCTTGGAATTCCTTTTGGGGGTCATAAAGTTTTATGACCTAGCAAGAGGGAGAGGCACAGAGGGTGATCCTGTTAGGTAATTTTTCTTTAGAAATACACTTAAGATTCGAAGTTACAGAACAGTCTCAAATTTCATCTATAGAATAAGACAAAACTAATTAGATATGCATGCATACAGGAAGGTCAGATACAATTCTGTGTTATATACATTAAGGACATTTCTATCCTAAGTTGCACATAAAGGACGTTTGTGTGCGGGTATGTATGGCGTGTGTGTATAAGTTCATCCCGTGGTTGGCGCGGGCTGTTGCTCCCCCTTCTTGGGGAATCACGTGGGGAATCCTGTGGTCAACATCTGTCCATCCGTGGTGTGTACCACGTGAGGGTTTCAAGAACAACGGGGCCCTGTTTCTTGATTGCGCAATGCGTCATAAATGGAGTTAATCAATGACCTGCTGGCAGACATTGGGGCACCATTTCACATGATTCAAGGTTTTGTGAATTAAACATATATGTGTTCATATTTGTTCAGTAGTGAAAGGAAAACAGGATTCGGTCAGTCGCTACAGTGTTGATCAATTTCTGTTCTCCTGTTTCGGTGTGAGCAGCGCGATCTCCACTCTCTGTGTGCGAGTGACGTGTTTGTGCGCTTCAATGAAAACAGCGCATTAATAAAGTCAAGTCAAGTCATCCTCATTTGTATAGCGCTTTTAACAATGTAGATTGTTTCAAAGCAGCTTTACAGAGATAAACATATAATTTAAGGTAACAGAGATTGGTTTAGTTTTATAGTGGTTCTTGAATAATGTTTTTTTCCAGCTAAAGTTCGTTTTGATTGATTCTCTTCCGTCTAAATGATCATTTGTTATTAAATTAGGGGCCGCTAAGACGACACCGTTCTCTCTAAACAAACTTTAAACGTGAACCTGTGATAGACGCTGATGTCGTTCACATGCGCATTAAGAATTGATTCTATAGTTATGTGCGTTTGAATATATGTGCGCAGGTTTGTAATTCCTTACAAACCATGCCTAAACAAACTACTTGTCTATAAATTTTGATGCAGAATTTTATTTTATCTTATCACTTCGGGTAGGTACGCGAACCGAAAAATTCCACTAGGCTTTATCTGTAGAGTGGTATAGGGATCCTCCATAGGGAGAGGCTAGTTGGCACTTCAGCACTGCATTGTCATCGGGTCCAGGCGAAGGTCCTTCGTCAGATCTAGAAACGGCCTGGATCCGGCAGGCTGCGGGAAAACCTCGGGATAAACAAAGACATTAAAATTAGCGTAGATGCCATTCTTCTTATGATGTAACGAGTACATCAGGATTTAAGGGAAGTGTTCCCAGTTCCGGCTGACCTAATCTAAGCAGCCTAATATTGAATTATAGAAGTCTATAGAGTGTTATGTGAATGCTAGGTCAAAGAGATGTGTTTTTAGTCTAGCTTTGAACTGACAGACTGTGTCTGCTTCCCGGGCAATGTTAGGAAGATTGTTCCAAAGTTTTGGTGCTAAATAGGAAAAGGATCTACCGCCAGCAGTCGATTTAGATATTCTAGGTATTATCAACTGGCCAGAACTCTGAGATCGCAATAGACGTGAAGGAGTATAATGCGTTTAGAGCTCGCTCATGTACTCGGGAGCTAAACCATTTAGTGCTTTGTAAGTACTCAGCAATATTTTAAAATTTATACGATGTTTAATAGGGAGCCAATGCAGTGTTGACAGAACCGGGCTAATATGGTCGTACTTCCTGGTTCTAAGAACTCTAGCGGCTGCGTTTTGAATTAGCTGTAGTTTGTTTATTAAGCGTGGAGGGCAACCACCCATTAGAGCATTACAATAATCTAGCCTTGATATCATGAACGCATGAACTAATTGTTCCGCATTTGTCAATGAGAGCATATGACGTAATTTAGATATATTTTTAAGATGGAAAAATGCGGTTTTACAGACACTAGACACGTGACTTTCGAATGAAAGATTGGTATCAAAGAGCACACCCAGGTTCCTAACTGACGAAGAAGACTTAACAGAGCAGCCATCAAGTGTTAGACGGTATTCTAGGTTATTACGTGTGGAAGTTTTTTGTCCAGTAATTAGAATCTCTGTTTTTTCAGAATTTAGTAGTAGGAAATTACTAGTCATCCAATTTTTCATATCAACTATGCATTTCGATAATTTTGTGAATTGGTGAGTTTCATTAGGTTTGGATGAAATATAGAGCTGAGTATCATCAGCATAACAGTGAAAGCTAATTCCATGTTTCCTAATGATATCTCCTAAAGGTAGCATGTACAGAGTGAAAAGCAGCGGTCCGAGAACTGAGCCTTGTGGTACATCATACTGAACTTGTGATCGATAAGACATCTCTTCATTTACTGCTACAAACTGATAGCGGTCAGATAAATATGATTTAAACCATGCTAATGCAATTCCACTAATGCCAACATAGTTTTCTAGTCTATTTAAGAGAATGTTGTGGTCAATGGTGTCAAATGCAGCACTAAGATCAAGTAACACTAATAGAGAGATACAACCACGATCGGATGATAAGAGCAAATCATTTGTGACTCTAATGAGAGCTGTCTCAGTGCTATGGTGCGGTCTAAATCCTGACTGGAAATCCTCGCAGATATCATTTCTTTCAAGAAAGGAACACAGCTGTGAGGATACTGCTTTTTCTAATATCTTTGATAGAAAAGGTAGATTTGAGATCGGCCTGTAACTGACTAATTCTGTAGGATCAAGTTGCGTTTTTTTAACAAGCGGTATAATCATAGCCAGCTTAAAGGTTGTTGGTAGGTATCCTAGAGACAAAGACGGATTAATGATGTTAAGAAGAGGATCTATGACTTCTGGAAGCATCTCTTTCAATAGTTTAGTCGGTATAGGGTCTAACATACATGTTGTCGATTTAGATGACTTAACGAGTTTGCAAAATTCTTCCTCTCCTATAGCAACAAATGAATAAAATTTTTCCTCAGGGAGACTACACTGCACTGTCTGATGCGATACTGTAGTAGACTTATAAGTGAAGAAGTTCATAAAGTCATTACTGCTGTGTTTCTTGGAAACTTCTGGGCTTGAAGCTTTCTTTTTCGTTAGTGTAGCCACTTTTTCAAATAAATACCTTGGATTATGTTTATTTTCTTCTAATAGCGTTGAAAAATAAGCAGATCTAGCAGCTTTTAAAGCCTCTCTGTAAGCAATCGAGCTCTCCTTCCATGCAATCCGAAATACCTCTAGTTTAGTTTTCTTCCAGTTGCGCTCCATTTTTCTGGCTGCTCTCTTAAGGGCCCGGGTGTGCTCATTGTACCACGGCGTTGAACTATTTTCTTTAATCTTCTTTAAGCGCTACGGAGCAACTGTGTCTAAAGTGCTGGAAAGGAGAGAGTTAAAAGTTTCTATTGCAATATCTAGTTCTGCTAAGCTATCTGGGATGCTGAGATGATGAAACTGATTAGGAAGATTATTGATAAAGCAATCTTTAGTGGCAGAAGTGATAGGTCTAACATACTTGTAACATGGAGTTGGCTTTGCAGCCTTGGCTAAATGTAATTTACATGAGACTAGGGCTGTCGCGGTGAAGGAATTTTCTTTGCGGTATTTTGAGTGGCTCAATAGCGCGATATGCAGTTTTACCGCCATTTATTTATTTATTTATTTATTTGTTGCTATATAAATACGTGTTATGATGTGGTCAGCATCCGCATGCACAAAAACAATGTAACCGAAACTAAACAGCATCTCTGCGCATTGAAAGACTGTCACTCAGCGCAGTTGTTACGCCAACGGGACTGTCTTTGAGTGAGTCATTAAACCGTTCATTCAACGAAAACGTTCAAAAAAGCTGATTCCTTAAATGATAGATGTAATGAAACAAGGTGTTAATTATTTTTTAACTTTGAGCTCCACTTTTCAAGGCTCAGCTGGCCAGCAATGCTTCACTTTTGGGCAAAGCTGAGCAATGCTTCACTTAATAGAGACCAATGACATTGATTCAATGCGTGACTCGCTGCTTTCCCCCCACGGCTTCCTCGCGCTGTGTAATGCTGACCAGCGCTGACGCCATTCATGGTAAATACCCTTACACGTTAAAAGGATGATAGCCTACGACAAATATTTCGCTTTCTTGGAAACGGCAACCTTTTCACGAATATACATGACTTGACTTCAAAGACAGAAGCACGCAGGTAATCGCACGCGCTCAGTCGATCACATTCTCTGTCTGTTTAGGCTTAAGTCCAAATCCACGAATCCTCTGTACAAATCACCATGATAAACAGTCTTGTTATCATTATTAACTTATTTAACATTCAATACACATGGTACGAACTACGAAGGGTGGCCTTATGAAAAAAGAAGACGCGGTTCGCGGTTGCTGCGGTTACTTGCATTCCTCTGCGGTTGTCCTGTCAGTAGCGCGGTACTGCAATATTGCGGTTACCGCGACAGCCCTACATGAGACTAGATAATGATCTGAGATGTCGTCGCTCTGCTGCAGAATTTCAACAGCATCAACATCTATTCCATGTGATAATATTAGATCTAGAGTATGATTACGACAATGAGTAGGTCCTGACACGTGTTGTCTAACTCCAATAGAGTTAAGAATGTCTTTAAATGCCAATCCCATTGCATTTTTTTTATTATCTACATGTATAATAAAATCACCAACAGTTAGAACTTTATCTGCAGTCATTACTAATTCTGATAGAAAGTCAGCAAATTCTTTGACAAAGTCTTTATGGTGCCCTGGTGGCTTGTATACAGTTGCCAGCAGAATTCTCAAACTTGATTTATCGTTTACATTATATATTTTTACATTAAGCACCAACACTTCAAAAGAAGTATATTTAAAACTAGATTTTTTAGTGGTTTTGAAAATATTACTATAAATTACAGCAACACCTCCCCCTTTGCCTTTCAGGCGAGGTTCATGTTTATAACAGTAATCATGGGGTGTGGACTCATTTAAAGTAATGTAATCGTTTGGTTTTAGCCAGGTTTCTGTCATACACAGCACATCTAGGTTATAATCTGAAATAATATCATTAACTATGAGCGCTTTTGAAGTAAGGGATTGAATATTCAGCAACCCAAGCTTTATCGTTTGCTCATCTGTATTATATCTATTTTTTATTTGTTGAATATCAATTACATTTTTAACCTTAGATCGGTTTGGACGTTTTTTGGATTTCCAAATTCGGGGAACAGACACAGTCTCTATATGATGATATCTAGGTGAAAGAGGGTCTATGTGATTTGATTTATCTGACCTTGGTGACGCGAGGCCGCTAGCAGACGGTCGGTTTAGCCAGTTTGTCTGCTTCCTGACCTGGAGCCGTATTCACAAAGCATTTTATCTTACCACTAGGAGTACTCCTAAATCGCACTAAAAGATTTTAGCTAGGAGTTTTCTCTTAAAAGTTATTCACAACGCCTTTCAGACCTACTCTTAGTAAAGAAAAATGACAACTCCTAAATTGAGAGTGAGTCTTTGTTGCTATGGATGACGTCATTACTCATGCACGAGCTTGACTGAAGTGACCACCTTGATTGGCTGATGATTGTAACGCGGGAATGATTCCAAACACCTCCCCTATGATGATGAGTGACAGGTGACAGGTTTGAGAATGCGTGCGCTACACAAGTAGTGCGAAGGACGGAAGATGATGAATAACTGAATAAATAGCCTAAATGAATAAAGAGTAAGGCAAAACAAATAGCCTAGTAGCCTAATGAAACATATGGATTGATGCAATATCTTTGCAACATTATTGAATTAATCTGTCACTATATTCCTCTGCCTACGTTTGCAAAGAGAAGAACATTTTAATTTGATTCAGAATGAAACGTTACAATTAGTTTACATGCAGTGAGTAGCCTAGTTTTGGTTGTTGTCGGTGGCGATTGCATCCCTAGTTATGCCTACAATGCAAAATTGTTCCCTCGCGATTGGAAGCTGTAGCCTCCGCATACGCATTTCAAAACATCGCAACGTGAAATGCCACAAAAAGCGGTTTGTGAATAGGTCTTAGTGAGTTAGGAGTCCTCTCCACTTCTTTTAGGCTGTCCCAGGCTTAGGTGCTACTTTTAGGGCTAAAATGCTTCGTGAATTACTCTTAGTCAAAAAAACTAAGAGTCCTAAAGTTACGAGTGACACGCCCATTATTTTTAGGAGTTGCTCCTAAATTCGCCGGTTAGGAGCTACTTTTAGCCTTAAAATTCTTTGTGAATACGGCCCCTGAGCCCCAGATTGTCATGTTTTTTCTCTAAGACTATGAGCCAAATTACTAGAGAGAAGAGCAGCACCATCCCAGGAGGGATGAATAACATCTCTTTTCAACAGGTCAGGTTTGCCCCAAAAACTTTTCCAATTGTCTATGAATTCTATATTATTTTGCGGACACCACTTAGACAGCCAGCCATTGAGTGATGACTAATCTACAAACAGGGTCGGTTTACTTGGCTCCATGACCAAGTATTGCGATGTTTGGCTTTAGCATTGGAAGGCAAGCGTAGTATGACCAATAAGTTGCCGCCTGTTCTAGCAAAACATTACACGCAGAAGACAATATTCCTCCGCCCAGGCGAGCAACCACCAAGAAAAGGTGCTAACACCAATTCTCGCCCAGGACAACTGGAAGTTGCTAGGGACTGGAAGATGCTGGCTGATCTTGATCAACGGCTTATTTTTCCACCTGAGATTGCCACCACTAACCTACGACCAGATATTGTTTTGTGGTCTGGATCAGCACGCATTGTTCAACTGATAGAGTCAACAGTGCCATGGGAGGATGCGGTAGATGAGGCATATAAGAGGAAAAAACTGCGGTATGCTCATCTGGCCACTGAAGCAGAACAGCAAGGATGGAGAGTCCAGGTTTATCCAGTGGAAGTGGGTTGTCGAGGTTTTTTGGCACACTCTACAACCCGGTTCCTCAGAGACGTCGGATTCAGTGGCCAAGAGTTGCGTCGCACATTAAAGAACTTATCTGAAGCAGCAGAAAGGAGCAGCAACTGGCTGTGGTTGAGACGGAAAGATTCTAGCTGGCTGTGTACAGGCCGCCATGCTACGGTTTCGTAGAATTCTTGAAAACTTGAAGAGTCTGTTGGTTTATTTGTATAGGTTGTATAGTATTTACAGTCATTACGTTCCTGTGTATATTGCGTGAATGATGGGTGGTTGGGCAGATATTGTGTTTTGCGGTAGGTGGTATGCCATACGGAACCGTTGCCACTGAAACTGCATATTAACGCACCAGTGGGGCTCGACAGCCTTAGTCAAACGGGTTGGCGCGTATGGTTGGGTTGCGGATAGATTGTGAGATTGTGGTTAGGTCTTAGCAGCAAGAGGGAAGTAGAGGTCAGTAAGCTGGGCTGAGTTGAGTGGGGGATGGAGGGGGGTGACTCTGGGACGCCAGAGTCACTGTCGAGCCCTCTTGAGGTGTCGTGGGCTAGTCGACGAAGCACTGAGGACGGAAGGTGCCCACTTGAAGACCCTAGAGATGTTCCCTACTCCACTCAATCCAGAGGGTTGTTATGGGGGGACCGCACTATGGTTGCAGCCATTGTGTGTGCTGACGCGCAAATACACTGCAGCTATTAACACCAGACAGAAGGAGATTCACGTCACCAGATGGAAAGAAGCGTAAATGGATGGAGAAGCATAGGTTACTGTAAAGCTACGTCTTAGTTGGTGCTTATCTTGGCGAAAGCCGAGTACAAATCAGCATGAAGTTTTAACATCTACTCTCGTGTAATGGAAATCATCTAATCACTCCTTCGAACAGGAAGGGGGCCAGAGCAAATTACAGTGTCTGACATCGTACTTGCGAGTTCAAACACCTCTTTAATATTAATTTTGGTGATCTCCGAGCGGAGATCGGAGACGAGATCGGATGGCGGAGACGAACATCATTAGTGCCGACGTGAATAACAATCTTAGAGAATTTACGATTAGCATTAGCCAGCACTTTTAAATTTGCTTTGATGTCAGGCGCTCTGGCTCCCGGCAAACATATGGCTATGTTGGCTGGTGTCCCTATGTCCACGTTTCTTTGTGATCGAATCACCAATGACCAGGGCACAATCAACAGAATTCTCAGTGGGTGTTTCACTGAGCGGGGCAAATCGATTTGTTATGGTAATCGGAACGGAAGAGTGTTTTTTTGATCCGCGACTAGAGCGATCCCTTACTGTCACCCATTTGGCTTGCTGCACAGGCAATAATTCAGCCGGAACTGAATCATGTAAAGAGTTCGCTATGCTAGGCGCATCCAAAATAGTATCTAAAGCTCTAGCACACTTACTATCCTCAATTAAAGTTTGGATGCGTGTTTCTAATTCTGAAATCTTCTCCGTCAGCCTGACTGTCTCCTTGCATTTATCACATATAAACCCTATATTGCCGACGGCTAAACATGTAACATGAAGTGCAGGTGACAATAACAGGACAAGACATTACTCACCGTGTTTGTTGACTGATTCTTACTCACCTGGGCTTTTTATGAACTCAGAGGCGCGGGCGCGCGAGAGAAAAATAAATAAATAACTGAGTGCACAGGTGGCGCGTCAACAGGCTAGCGTGTTGTGCGTGTTGTCAGGTTAATCTGAGATGTTGTCTAAGCTGTATTTAGTAGTATAAACAACTAGAAATGGTAGTAAATGATGGTTCAAAACAGAAAAGCTAATACAAGGCTTAGACGGAGCTTACAGCCTCGAAGCAAACAAAACACAGCAGGCAGCTAGGCAGACAGGAGCAATCCCGATGCAATAAAGAACGGTGATTAAACTGACTTGGAGCTGCCTGTGCATTAGACGATTTTATTGCCCACCTTCCAGCCAATCAGAATGTGCTGACACACCATGGTATAACTTATTTTAATTAATCCATTTGAGATCGAATTAATGCTAGATTTTTTTAGTTACGGGACATGGCATCTGTGCTTTCAATCTCTTGACAAACTAAAATACTTAAATTACATTTGTATATATTTGAAATAAAATGTATAGATTGTAGGCTACTGAATGTCAGCTTGCTTACTTTGCTCAAGATAAGGATTTATTAAGCCCACGTCATGCAAACAACAACGGCTTCTAACCACAGGTCGAGAGCTGATTGCCAAATTTCCGTTAGAACTATGGTTTCGGGAAACACCAACTCTTTGAACTATGCTGTTAAAGACCGAGCTTGTGGCCATATATTGTGGCTAACGATGCGTTCGGGAAACACAGATTGTCTAAACTAGATCTAAGAGTACGGACAGGAGCGTAAGACTGAATTAAGTCAGCATGAAGGTGCACCATTATATTTCCATAAACATATGTTTTTTGGTTGCCTGACACTAAGGTCTATTTTTTACATTAATGCATTAGCTAACTTAAAAAAGAAGAAAAGTTCAGACTGTCCAGTTATTTCTGCATTATTCTACAGGGTATGATGGAAATAAACTCCAGATGTTGAAATAAATAACTAAAATAGAGAAACATGTTAATTAGTTTTCACCATTACTAGTGGAAATATGCATATGAGTTTATACTAAATCTTCAGCTTAAAGTTGTCAGCAGAATTTGAAACAATTTACTTGACAAGAAAAAAATATTAACACATTCTTTGTTTTTTCCCAGAATCACCCACATCTACAGTGAATGTGACACCAGACAGTCGTGTATTCACTGGAGAAACAGTCAATCTGACGTGTGTGATAAACTCTAATCATAGTGACTGGAGATATGAGTGGTATAACGACAGTGTAAAATTGCAGACGTCTGAGCGTTACACTGTAAACGGAGACACTGTCACTATCAGAGGAGCGGCTGAGTCTGATCAGGGTCAGTACTGGTGTAAAGGATGGAGAGATAGAAGACCATCATTCTCACAGGAGAGTAACCGAATGAATATTTCTGTTAATGGTGAGTAAACACTGATAAACTCTCAGCTTTTTCACACTGGATGCACAAGCAGAACGGAGGCAGCGCAGAAGCTGTGTGTGTGAAGAGCGGGAGCAGCGTATGCACTGAAAATAATGTTCATAAATTAAACGTTTGGAGACACCGATGGTGATCTGAGGGACCAACGGCATAATGAAGAAAAAACACAATCTTTATTATGAATCAGTAAATACAGTGCATGTTCACAATAACAGTTTAAAAAAAAAAAAAAAATAATGGTTTAAACTGTGTTTTACATCTGATAGACACATTTAGATGAAATATGCCATTCTCATTAATGGAGTTAAGCACTTAAATTACATGAAATCATTTCCGAGAAGACATTGCAACATTTTTTTTATATTCTAATGAATAGAAATATCTGTAGTGGATGGGATGCTTTTGAACACTTTTCCTGTGGCATGCTGTGTTTTAATGTTTTAACTACAGCGAGGATTGCTTAGCGCATGATAATAGCAGAACTCATGGTCTGAGAAAATATTTTCATGTAAATAATGATCAATAATGCACAAAAGCTCTATTTCTATTAAAAATATAAATCAATTAAAGGGCACCTATTATGGCATTTAAAATGTTCCTAATATTGTTTTGGGAGTCCCAAACAACAATTTGACATGCATGCAATGACAAAAAAACACGTTTGTTGTCTTATAATATGCATTTATTTTTACCGGATTTGCTCACCGACTCCCAAATGATTCGTTCAACCATAGATATCCATAATAAAGGCTAGATGTCTCGTCCGCACTGCTGGCCAATGGAGGTCGATGTCTGCACCTGGCGGCCATCTTATCACAGGCAGCTCGCTCACTCGTAACATTGTGTTTTAATGGTGCATGCACTTTTTAAATAACCGTAACTTGCTCAATTTTCTACCGATTTTCAAACGGTTTGGTTGGTTATAAACGTCAGAGATGTAGTTATCACACTGTATACTTATGAATAATAAGTGTATAAATAAATAATCATCCAGAATTATAGCCACGTTAATAACGTTTGTAAGAAACCAAACCGTTTGTAAATCCGTCAAGATTTCAACGAGATAAGACTATTTGTGTTCGTGCTGATCACTCATCTTACATCAGGTACGACAGAGCCCGTCAGAAAGCTTGCCTGTGACAAGATGGCCGACGGTGATGACGATAGAGGCTCCGCCGTAAGACATCTAGCCTTTATTATGGATATCTATGCGTTCAACGACTCATTTTTCCAAACCCCTCCTTTGCGTGACGCTAATCTGCGGTGATTGGTCAGATGACCCAATCTGTTATTAGGCTTGTTTGAGATGCGCCTTGCCTCGCCTGAAATGTAGTCGAGAGTAGGCGGCTGCAGTGAGAGGAGGAGTGAAAAAAGCGCAGGCAAGCCGGACAGTTCTCGCTTCTCGCAGTGGATCTGACACAAGATCAATGATGGATATCGCGGGATTCACGCTCGTGCACAGTGTTGCTTATAAACTGGATGTGATTTAAGTTTGTTGCTTTTATATGAAAATAAATATAATGAACAAGACACCCAAAGTACTTGTTATTTAATTCCATTCCAAACAAGTGTTTATCAATAATTTTTTCTTTAATACAGACATAGGCTATGTGTTTTTTTGTTTTTATAATAAAATTACATTGCATAACCCATAGAGATCGCACTGTCTGAGAGTTTGGGAATATTCACACATATACACATAAAACATGATATCAGAGTTTTAAAATCCAACATTTTAAAAGAGAACAATACATCACGGTTGTTTAAACCAATCAACATTAAGCTGTGTCGTCAGCAAGTCGTTTCCCATCATGCTTTTGATCAGCGCAGTCGGTGGAGAGCAACTGCGCGCGACTACAGAATCCGACACGTGCGCCTTGCGCTCGCGAAAGCTTTTTGACACACGTCAGCATGACATCAGAGCAAGGCGGACCGCACTCGGACACATTTCTAACCGGCATGCATTACGCGCTGATCACCGGTGATCAGTTCTGTGCAGATTTTGCTCATCTCGAACAAGCCTAGAGTTTGCGTTAGCCCAACGCATAAACATATCGATAAAGCACTGCTGTACTACAAGGTATTGCTCTATTCTTTATGACAACTCCAATAACAACGACAAACATTTCACATATTTCAACAAAAAAAATAAAAATTGACAATTGGAGACCTAGAAGCTGCGCTAAGCGTAACTTACACAACACACACAAATATTGAGCATGCTACAAAACACATAAAAGCAACAATTATTAATAATACTTGCAGGTTGTGATTCGGAGGAGGAAGCTGATCCAAATAAAATTGGTAGCCTACTGAACCTTCCTTGATCATCAACCGGCTCGCGAATCCACACCTGAAAGCATTTATGTTTGTAAAGCATTCGTCATTAAAATAACGCGAACAAAGCACAAGGTTCGGCCTATACTTCTGTGGTATTGTATGAACTGTAGACACTTAGTCTTCAAATGCTCCTCCTGGGCAGTGAAAAAGGGTCGCTTTTGATTTGCACTTCAAAACACAGCGTCTTGTTGTCGACATGATGTTTTCAAGTTTTCCCTGGTGTCTGGGTGCTCAATGAGTGGGCGTATCTTATTCAATTAACTTGTCAAGTTGACGTCATCTAGATAGAGAAAAAGCATCGTTCGTCTATCGATTCATATCAGAGACTCAGAGTCGACTCTTACTTTTAAGAGACAATAACTTTGTATACGGTGAACTTTCATATTTAAAACTTTGCAGGATGTTTTCATTCACATAGATCTATGTTACACACTACATGAAAGGTAATTTTCAAAATTCCATAATAGATGCCCTTTAAAAATATTATTTGGCCAGTGGAAAAGATTGAGAAAAACTTTATCTGAAATGTATTTGATACTATTTTGATTTATTTATTCAGAAACAAGGCAAGGATAGGCTTCTAAATGGCTTTTATGTGACGCACATCCATATCTCATATTTTCCTAATGTCGTGTACCGTTAACATGATATCACATGGATTAATATGCATATGCAAATGAAATGCAGATGATGATATGCATAGTAAAACGAGGGGTTGTAAGCTCCATATATGGATATTTTGGGGAGGAGACGCATGTGTGCACAATCTTCCGCTGACTGGGATTTATAAAGGGAATTTTGCACAGGTTCTGACGTACGCACGTTTTTATAAGTCTGAATATTTTCTGCCGTACGCCATTTTTTGTCTTTCGGGCGCAAACTTTTAGTAAGGATCCTACACACAGTTTTATAAATGAGACCCCTGGGCTGCATTTCCCAAAGCATTATAAACCTCAGTTGATCATCGAGAACATTGGTGGCAACGATGCTTTTGAGAAATGAGTAATTTCTCAAAAGCATAATTTTTAAATTAATTGAATTTGAAATTAAAAAAAAAAAAAATATATATATTTTTTTTAAATATTGTGGCTAACGATGCGTTCGGGAAACACAGATTGTCTGAACTAGATCTAAGAGTACGGACAGGAGCGTAAAACGATACTCGGTTACTAACGTAACCTCGGTTCTCTCTAGAAGAGGGAACGAGTATTGCGTAAGTTTAGCTTACGCTACGGGAAAGATTCATCTTCTCGAGATACTGAAGCCAAAAAATTATCCTTAATTTTTGTATACCTTGTCTACGCAGTGCAGCAGCTAGCAGACCTAGAGCAGGCTAACTTGCGTGCTCTTTGGCTGCTCTGCAGGCAACTGCTGCAGCCTACCAGTGAGCAGGGCGTGACATCACGCCCAATGAAGGGCGCCCGCGCCTTCATGGCGTCACAGCCCGCCAGAATGGGCGTGGCTTCAGCCTATAAAGGAATGGGCTGTAGGCTGCTTCCCTGGTTTTTGTCGACTGAAGCGAAGTCGCTCGTGGCGCGAGCATGGCCGGTTACGCAATACTCGTTCCCTCTTCTAGAGAGAACCGAGGTTACGTTAGTAACCGAGTATCGTTCTCTTACAAGAGGTTCTCTCGTATTGCGTAAGTTTAGCTTACGCTACGGGAACACTTTGTCAACGCCGTGCGCGCCAAGCATCCACATGAGACCCCGAACTTAGGGGGGAACCCCATAAGTGGAAAAATAAGGTGGCCGGCCGTTTCGCGGGCCATCACTTGTACATAAGCACACATAGGGAATACAGAGCAGCGCGGGCGCGGGTCTGTATAGGCACATGGCATAACCCCTTTAGTGCAGCTCAACCAGGAGAGCTAAGTCATGTGAGAGTGATCTGAGCAGGGGATCTGGGCAGAATACATCTCTCGTTTAGACTGACAGTAGTTTAGCCTGCAAGGCGGGAACTTCTAGGTTATAGAACCTGACAAAGGTAGACGGGGAGCTCCAGCCCGCCGCTACACATATGTCGTGGATAGAAATCCCGCTGGACCATGCCCACGAAGAGGCGACGCCTCTCGTGGAATGAGCCCTGATGCCCAGAGGGCATTGCAGATCCTATGACGCATAAGCGGTCGCTATAGCGTCTACTATCCATCTGGACAGGCTCTGTTTCGAGGAGGCGAAACCCTTGGTGCGCTCTCCAAACGAAACAAAAAGCTGTTCCGAGCGCCTGAAGGAGGCGGTGCGCGTAATGTAGCTCCTCAGCGCTCTGACGGGGCAGAGGAGGTTTACATCGCTTTCACTGTCAGACACTGCGAGAGCAGATAGTGAAATAACTTGCGCTCTAAATGGAGTGCCCATCACTTTAGGGACATAGCCGTGTCTAGGTCTGAGAATAACTTTAGAGTCATTTGGTCCAAACTCAAGACACGACGCGCTGACAGACAGGGCATGTAGATCCCCTACGCGTTTTACTGATGACAGCGCAGTCAGAAAAAACGTTTTCAGTGATAGATATTTCAACCCCACGGAGTCCAGTGGTTCGAAAAGCTTTCAGGGCCTCGAGGACCAGTGAAAGATCCCACATAGGAACCGACGGGGGGCGCGGCGGATTCATCCTTCTAGCTCCTCTAAGGAAGCGGATGACCAACTCATGTTTCCCCAGCGGCTGGCCGTGCGTTGGTTCTGCAAACGCTGCTACGGCCGCCACGTACACTTTGAGCGTGGAAGGGGACCTTCCCTTATCCAACAGCTCTTGTAGGAAAGTGAGCAGATGCGTCACCCCGCATATCCGCGGGTCCAGACCTCTGTCGGTGCACCAGCCAGAGAACACCGACCATTTAGACGCGTAGAGCCTTCTCGTGGAAGGGGCTCTAGACTGTGTGATCGTGTTCATCACTCCTTCTGGCAGGGTAACGAGTACCCGTTGATCAGCCATGCATGCAGCGACCAGCGCTCTGGATGGGGATGCCAGATCGTGCCGCGAGCTTGAGAGAGGAGATCTGCCCTCACCGGGATCGGCCACGGAGCTATAAGCGACAGCTGTGCTAGTTCCGGGAACCAAATCTGATTCTCCCAACGCGGGGCTATGAGGAGCACCGAGTGGCGCGTTTCCCTGATTCTCTTGATCACCTGTGGTAACAGAGAGACCGGAGGGAAAGCATATAGCGGGAGGCTGGGCCAAACTTGGGCCAGCGCGTCCTTCGAGAAGAACATCGGGCATTGAGCGTTGTCTTTTGACGCAAATAGGTCGACTTCCGCTCTGCCGAATAGGCGCCACAGTTTCTGGACCGTTTGGGGGTGTAAGGACCACTCCCCTGGGGGAACATTGTCTCTGGAGAGTCTGTCTGGGCCGTCGTTCAGATGGCCAGGCACATGCGTCGCCCTCAGCGAGCGCAGGTGTGTCTGAGACCAAATAAGGAGGCGTTCCGTCAGATTGCAGAGTTTTCTGGATCTGACACCGCCCTGACGGTTTATATAGGAAACCACAGATGTGTTGTCCGGACGGACAAGAACATGCTGGCCCTGTATGAACGGGAGGAAGCACTGCAGTGCGTTCTCGACCGCCATCATTTCCAGACAGTTTATGTGAAACTCCTTCTCCCGGTCTGACCACTGGCCAAAGGCCGGTCTGCCCTCGAACAGCGCTCCCCAACCTGAGTTGGACGCGTCTGTTGAGATGACTTTCCGGTAAGAGACGGTTCCCATCGTTACTCCCTGCTGGAACCAGCTGGCCGCTAACCAGGGCTGCAGAGCTGCTATGCAGGTCTGAGTCACTCTGATTTTCCGGGGGGGCACGCGAGCATTCAGCCAGCGTTGGAGCGGGCGCATGCGCAGTAGGCCCAGCTGGAGCACCGCTGCAGCTGATGCCATACAGCCCAACATCCTCTGAAAAATTTTCAAAGGGAGGAAGCTGCCCTTCTGGAAAGAAGCGGCTAAGTGGCGAACACGGCGCGCGCGCTGTGTCGACAAACGAGCCGTCACGTGCGCGAGGATTTTTCTGGTCGTAAGCATTTTGAACGGTCTTTTCGCAAGCACTTTGTTCAAATGTCTCAGATCTAGGATGGGTCTGAAGGCTCCGTCCTTCTTGGGCACGAGAAAATAACGTCTGTAAAAGCCTGACTCGCTTAGAGAAGGCGGTACCATTTCTATAGCCCCTTTGCACAGCAGCTTTGCTATTTCTGGGCAATGGCGGCTCGCTGACAGCCGAAACCGGCTGATTTATGTGAGATGTCCCAATCATAGGGGATGGGGAACACACTTTTACCACATTTTGATGCGCGAGCCGTGCTCTGGGTGACAGAGCTCTCTGTAAGCGTGGGCGCGGGCACGAGACTTACAACTGTATCTAACGCCCCGGTCATAATAGACGGGGAGCGTTTTATTAACGCTCTGCGTTTCGTGATAATACTTAAGCGCGCGGGCGGGGCCCTGGGAAAGGTTTGTGTTAGTAAGCGTGAGCGCTCTCCGGCGGGCACGAGACTTACATTTATAACCTGTTTGTTTGACCGTGTAACAGAGCGGGCAGATAGTGGGCACAGACTTGTGGACACATTTCTTACATGCAACACTCGAGCGGCTTTTCTGCGCTTTATGAGAGTGTGCTCTGTGAGTGACACAGGATTTTGAGTGCTTATGTGTAGGGGTGAGCACTGGGACGTGGGCGCACTTTCACTACACTTAAAACATTGACGGCATGAGCCGGACCAGACATTACACTCTTTTTGAGATTTCTCTGGGTCGCCGTGAAAACGGCGTTTGTGTGCAGGCGAGAGGGTGAATAAACCGGCTCGTTGGCTGCTAAATGGACCGCTGCAGTAGCCTGTTTTTAGGGGACTGACAGGGAAATGAATTTTGACGGCGGTCCGGCTGCAGCGGGACACGCGCGTCTTTTTCCTCTTACTGTTAGGAGGGCTTCGCGTGCTCAGACTTCAGCGTGATTCTCTGCCGAGGCCCTCTGGGAGGCGGCGGTCTATGACGGCTGTCTGAGCGCGACCTAGGGCGGCCGCCCTGACGTCGCTGCGAAGGCTGAGGCTGGGGCTGTGCTGGACGCTGGGTGCTGGTTCGCACAGGAGGCTGGCTTTGTCTCTCGCGAGAGCGGCCTGTGGCGGAACTCGAGCGTCGCGGCAGGAAGAGGTTCATGGCCTGCGTGGTCTTCTGTACCTCAGAAAAACGATCAACGATCCCGTTAACCGCTGGGCCGAAGAGACCAGAGGGGGTAAGCTGCGCGTTGAGAAATGTGGCTCGCTCAGACTCCCTCATATCCGCGAGCGTTAACCAAAGGTGCCTCTCCGTAACGGTTAACGCGGCCATAGCTCGTCCGACAGCCTGGGCTGCTGCTTTGGTAGCGCGGAGAGAAAGATCCGTTGCGCTTCTCAAATCTGTAACAGCAGCTGGATCCCGGCCCTTCTCCTCCCATTCACAGAGGAGATCGGCTTGCAGGATCTGAAGCACAGGCATGGAATGTAAAGCAGACGCGGCCTGGCCGGAGGCAGCATAAGCGCGGCCGACCAAGGCGGACGTGGCTCTACAGGCTTTAGACGGGAGCGCTGACCGTGACCGCCATCTCGCGGAGGGCGGGCAAAGGTGCGCTGCAACCGTTTCTTCCACCGGTGGAATAACCGTGTACCCTTTCTCGGCGGCGCCGTCCACTCGGGAGAGCGACGCGGAGGCTGGTGACTGTAGTCGCGACGAAAAAGGGGAATTCCACGACTTAGTCAACTCTGCGTGAAGTTCCGGCAGGAATGGAGCGGGCCTCGTTGCTGAAGCTGCGCGGCGGCGGCTTTGAAGGAAGCAGCCGTCGAGCCTGTTCAGTGCGGGTTCCTCAGGCGGCGACCACTCGAGCCCGAGGCGGTCCACGGCCTGGGTTAGCAAACGCATTAGCTCAGCGTCAGCTCCAGCGCGGGTACGGGTGGATTCCTGGATTGACGAGGCGTCGGAATGAAGCGACCATTCCTCGCTGTCCGATGCCAGGATAGAGCAGCAGTCCCTCGTGGTGTGTCCCTCGGCCTCATCCTCTGAAGCGACGGCAGTGAGGCTCGTGAGCGGCAACTGCGCGTCGGGGAGGGCAGGCGGGGAAGGCGAGAGCGAGGCTCGAGGGAGGTTCTCCGGCGAGCGCTTCGCTGTGGCCACAGGTTCCGGCTGTCTCAGGGAACGGCGCTTCTTCTTGCGCGGTCCCACAGAGGGCGGAGTGACTGCTGTAGATCTGAGAGCTTCGAGGCGAGCCTTAGGGTCGCCAACGGAAGTTCCTCACAGAGCTCGCAACCCCCGGAAGCGAGGGCGAGCTCGGCATGTTCCAGGCCCAGGCAGAGAGCGCAGATCAGATGGCGGTCTCCGGCGCTGAGCGGGGCTCTGCACGAGCCGCAGGAAGTGCGAGGCATCTTTAAAAAGACGCTCGCTGCTCTTTTAGAGATGTGAAAATCAATCTAATGCAAGGCAAAAGGATACGTCGCCGGATAGCGTAGCTCGCACGGATGGCTGAAGGTGGCGAAGACGGCCGGCTTCCTCAGCGCTGTCCTAAGCTGGCTGTTCGCTGTTCGACGGCGGCGATGGCTTCTCTCAGATCCAGCGATGCGAAGAGCTCGCTGAAGAGATAAAAATCAGGGAAGCAGCCTACAGCCCATTCCTTTATAGGCTGAAGCCACGCCCATTCTGGCGGGCTGTGACGCCATGAAGGCGCGGGCGCCCTTCATTGGGCGTGATGTCACGCCCTGCTCACTGGTAGGCTGCAGCAGTTGCCTGCAGAGCAGCCAATGAGCACGCAAGTTAGCCTGCTCTAGGTCTGCTAGCTGCTGCACTGCGTTGACAAGGTATACAAAAATTAAGGATAATTTTTTGGCTTCAGTATCTCGAGAAGATGAATCTTTCCCGTAGCGTAAGCTAAACTTACGCAATACGAGAGAACCTCTCGTAAGAGAACTGAATTGAGTCAGCACGAAAGTGCACCATTATATTTCCATAAACATATGTTTTTTGGTTGCCTAACACTAAGGTCTATTTTTTACATTAATGCATTAGCTAACTTAAAAAAGAAGAAGAAAAGTTCAGACTGTCCAGTTATTTCTGCATTATTCTACTGAGTATGATGGAAATAAACTTCAGATGTTGAAATAAATAACTAAAATAGAGAAACATGTTAATTAGTTTTCAAGTCAAGTCAAGTCAAATATATTTGACTTTTGACAAGTCAAAACTATCTTGACTTTTCACCATTATTAGTGGAAATATGCATATGAGTTTATACTAAATCTTCAGCTTAAAGTTGTCAGCAGAATTTGAAACAATTTAGTTGACAAGAAAAAAATATTGATGCATTCTTTGTTTTTTCCCAGAATCACCCACATCTACAGTGAATGTGACACCAGACAGTCGTGTATTCACTGGAGAAACAGTCAATCTGACGTGTGTGATAAACTCTAATCACAGTGACTGGAGATATGAGTGGTATAATGACAGTGTAATATTACAGACGTCTGAGCGTTACAGTGTAAACGGAGACACTGTCACTATCAGAGGAGCGGCTGAGTCTGATCAGGGTCAGTACTGGTGTAAAGGATGGAGAGATAGAAGACCATCATTCTCACAGGAGAGTAACCGAATGAATATTTCTGTTAATGGTGAGTAAACACTGATAAACTCTCAGCTTTTTCACACTAGATGCACAAGCAGAACGGAGGCAGCGCAGAAGCTGTGTGTGTGAAGAGCGGGAGCAGCGTATGCACTGAAAATAATGTTCAGTTCAACTTAAAAAATTTACTTAATGTGGTAACATTCAATAACAGTAACAACTCTAAATGTCCAACATAACTAAAAATTAAACGTTTGGCGACACCGATGGTGATCTGAGGGACCAACGGCATAATGAAGAAAAAACACAATCTTTATTATGAATCAGTAAATACAGTGCATGTTCACAATAACAGTTTAAAAAAACAAAATAATGGTTTAAACTGTGTTTTACATCTGATAGACACATTTAGATTAAATATGCCATTCTCATTAATGGAGTTAAGCACATAAATTACATGAAATCATTACCGAGAAGACATTGCAACATTTTTTTTTTATATTCTAATGAATAGAAATATCTGTAGTGGATGGGATGCTTTTGAACACTTTTCCTGTGGCATGCTGTGTTTTAATGTTTTAACTACAACGAGGATTGCTTAGCGCATGATAATAGCAGAACTCATGGTCTGAGAAAATATTTTCACGTAAATCATGTAAATAATGCACAAAGGCTCTATTTCTATTAAAAATATAAATCAATTAAAGGGCACCTATTATGGCACCTAAAATGTTCCTAATATTGTTTTGGGAGTCCCCAACAACAGTTTTACATGCATGCAATGACAAAAAAACACGTTTGTTGTCTTATAATATGCATTTATTTTTACCGGATTTGCTCACCGACTCCCAAATGATTCGTTCAACCATAGATATCCATAATAAAGGCTAGATGTCTCGTCCGCACATTTTAAACATATTTATGTCTATTTATGTCATATTTATATTGGCCCAGTACAGTTATTAATGCCATGACATGTGGTGCAGATCTGGCCCAGATCCGTGACTCATATTTTACATCTGGGGCTCATCTGGCCCTGGTCTGTAAATCATATTTAGGTTACCAGACAATTAAGGCACACAAACACCCAGACAATTTGTAATTTTCAAAAAACTTTATTTTAAAAAGGCAATACAAACCAATAAAAAAAATAAAAAAAAAATAAACAAAAACCTTAATGTGAACACTGCACTCTCATGTCATTTATTGCATTTAATAGTTGGGTGTGACTGGGGCACGACGGCCACCCCTACGGTCGCATGCCAGATTAAACCACCTGATGGTATACTGGTTTATCTCGGTGTTGGTGGCTTTGTCAGACATGCGATTCTTCATCACTGCTCCTGTAAGACACAAAGCACAGAAAGCAAAGAAACAAATAATTTTAGAGTAAATATTAGATTCAATATTCAAAGATTCTTTATTACATGACATTATAGTAAAATGCTTACACAAATAAATCCTTAATCGAGAGTACAAGTGTGGTGGAGACCATGTGTCAAGTGCAAAAACATTGAAAATAACAGACAACTTACATTGCAGTTTGCAAAGGGGGCAGGACCCGGACAAAACCTAAAGGGCACAGTACAGAGAAATGAGAGACAAATAATTTATCTACACAAAAGATTCACCACTTAGACCTTGGTAAACACTGACAGCTACTGTCAGAAATCTGTATAGTGTAGTATATAGTGTAGTGCAAGTAAAGAAAAAAAAGCTTTCCTTTTTCCTTTTAGTTGTATTTTGAAGTGTATTTTACAAGTAAATACCATTGGTTAAGGATATGCGGATTAGTTTGAAGCTGTCAAGAACATCGGTCATATGTGACCTGGAAGCACTTTCCAATGTGATAGTTAAGTTGCATTTAATAAATGTTGTAAAACAGGTTATTGGAGGGCAGCAGCACTGAACTGTACGATAACTTTTTTGCACAAAGCACTGGTGCTACAGAGGCAAAAACATCGTTTTTTTTTTTTTTTTTACTGGCCAATTTTTAGATATTTGTTTTCAATAGCATGTCTTTCAGACTTGTGGTGAAAAAAAGTCCGAAATACACATTTAGGTCTTTATTTTACTTCAATCTCCACTTCAGTTGCACTATATACACCAAACGTTCCAGTCTTGTAGTTATAGCTATTATGAAGATATTTACAGAGGGATTTGTAAATATATTATTCCTAGCCTGATTTATATAACATTTTATTCGAAAAACATGGCTAAAATAATTTAATGCTATTGACAGTATATTCTGATTTAGCCTACAAGATAACAAAAGTAGATATCCATGAATCCCTCTGTAATTATTTCTCCATCTAAGATGTTAACACAATGAAAAAATAATTTTTAGATTTTGCAGCTAACACACAATGGACACGATATTCAGCAATTTTGGTGAATATAAGCAAATATCACCGATTCAGCCTTAACGCCTATGTTCACATTAGTTGTGGATGTTTAAAATAACCTATACTAGGCTACCAGCTAACCGCCTAGGCTATCCTACCCAGTTTATCTGACATGTCTCAGGTTGTCAGAATGTCAGTGTAAACGTTTGCAAACTTTTATTTTTAATATAATTATGTAACAGACTAACATGACATCAACACCAGTTTACTTATAATGTACAATTATACTTGTATAATGCACTTACCAATTAGCAAAGACGGTGCAGCCTGCAGTCTTCCACTTTTGTCAGCCGGTTATGCCCGTCAACGGGTTTATGCGGGGTGGCGCCCGCGCGTCCGGTCTGTGCAGCTCGCGCGGATCCGGTCCACATCCGCCAGGCGGACTCAATTCAGTTGTGGCGCGTATGGTCTGCGCAGCTCGCGCGGATCCGGTCCACAACCACCTGGCGGACTCAATTCAGTTGTGGCGCGTATGGTCTGCCCCGGATCGGCGTCGCACCCGCCGGACGGACTGTCACAGTCGAAGCTACAGACAAGTCTGGCGCAGAGTTGGTGCAGATCTGCATATTGAGTGCGACTGCTGCGCGAATCTACTGATTCGAAAACGGACCTGGCACAGATGTAAATGCTGTCTGGGGCCCGATGCGACGCCAAGTGCATTAACATCACAGTCCTAGCTGTGGATTATCCCACTTATACCCTTGTTATTTGCCAGCATTGACAACTTAAAGCTGTTACGGATGTTTGCAGCGCAATATTTGACCGGAAGGGTAAAATTGGCTGTTATTTTCGTCAGTTGCGGCTCGTTAGATCTAACTGTTAGCATTCTGACAGCTTTAAATAAGACACACAGATAAAGTAGTGCGGTAAGATTACATTTATTTGAATGATAATGAACAATTAATTATATATATATAGAGAGAGAGATGCGTACCGGCGTCTGTTCAGCGTCTCTCTCTATCAACAACGAAGCTGTGAGTTTACTTCAAAATAGCAATTTAACCCCCTTGTTGCTGAGAAATATATAGCGATTCAGTAGTGAAGCTATTTTATTACTAAAAGTCGCGGGACAGAGTTGTAGCGACAATGAGTCTTACATTAAATTAGCTCAAATTATATATAGGGAATTTTAATAATTAATCATGAATATGATTAATATATTGCATATTACAGTTAAATTATCGAAGTTGAAAATAGATCGATTGTACATATGAATGATCAATCACAACGAATTATAATTCACCATTCATATATCAATGGTCCACTTCCAGATCGATTATATGAGATAACCTTTAATGGAATTAATTTAGCTATCAAACTGTTTGTCCAGCAAACGGCCGTAAGATTAACTTGTCAACTTCCTAACAAAGTTATCCCTTCTTATAAACTCCAAGAAATATCAATGTCCTGGCCGTGAACATTAATTTTCCTGCGTTTATAAAATTATACTACTCAACGTAGTCAATAATAAAAGCTTTTCTAGCTAGGATCACATTTCATTGACTTGTAAAAATAAGCATTTCAGACGAACAGTCAAGAATATAATGGTTTTAATAATTGGACTAATAATGCATCAAACTACAATTCACACGGAATATATGTGTATACACTCGAAACAAACAAACGAAAAAACATTACAAACACGAATTAAAATAGGATGAGGGAGGGAGAGAAAACGATATATATATATATATATATATATATATATAGAGAGAGAGAGAGAGAGAGAGAGAGAGAGAGAGGATGAGAAAGTGAAACTAAAGGATTAGAGATTGCAGTACGGCACAAAACACAGACAAAGTGAACCTTGAGAGACACAAAGATCAAATCCCCTGAATGGGGTAAACAGATCTTAAAGCATTTAGATCGATAGGAATTACGATATTTGCATGATTCTTCGTGTGGCTGAGAACCAAAGCGTGTGTGTGTGTGTCTCTGTCCTCGTGTCACGCGTTCACGTGGTCTTTCAGAGCGAGGGAGTGCGTTAGTTTGAATGTCCTTTGAGGTGCAGTTGCTGGTTGGTTCAAAGAGTCTCTTTAAAGTCGAAGTTGCCGATTACGTTAATTTCGCTGAAAGTGAACGTAGGAAAGTCCGAAGACGAAAATAAAGAAAGATTAAAGAAAAAGGAGAAACACGGAGTAAAGCTCCCTAAGGAGCCATGGCACCGCAAACCTCTCACAGGGAAAAAGCTCTCCCAGAAACTTCTGTGTCAGTCTCTTATGGAGAGGAGGGGTTCACGCCTGATTCGCGTACGTGAACCAATCATCTTAGAGCATCTCGAGCGGGAAAAGTTCTTCTTTGTCCTGTCAGGATAATTTGTGACGGTATGAAATTTTGTCATTTCTACCAAGAAAGATTGTACACACAGAACAATACATTTTACTGTAATATCCTATGTATGACTTGTTTAGTCAAAACAAGACGGTCAAACAGGTACCAAGAATGGCCGGAAAGAGTAGAAGAAACATAAAGTTATATTCCTATGCAGAATTACACACATTTAATGTTCACTCACACGACTATAAAGCCATAATACCGGCTACCATGACCTAGGAAAGATCAAATTCATGTTTATACATTTCTTAAGTGGTTATACTTATAGAAAATATAAGATTGCAGAGTCTATTCCTCTATCTTTATCAGAATTCAAGTGGGAGCTGTGATTCCCTTGGAATTCCTTTTGGGGGTCATAAAGTTTTATGACCTAGCAAGAGGGAGAGGCACAGAAGGTGATCCTGTTAGGTATACACTTAAGATTCGAAGTTACAGAACAGTCTCAAATTTCATCTATAGAATAAGACAAAACTAATTAGATATGCATGCATACAGGAAGGTCAGATACAATTCTGTGTTATATACATTAAGGACATTTCTATCCTAAGTTGCACACAAAGGACGTTTGTGTGCGGGTATGTATGGCGTGTGTGTATAAGTTCATCCCGTGGTTGGCGCGGGCTGTTGCTCCCCCCTTCTTGGGGAATCACGTGGGGAATCCTGTGGTCAACATCTGTCCATCCGTGGTGTGTACCACGTGAGGGTTTCAAGAACAACGGGGCCCTGTTTCTTGATTGCGCAATGCGTCATAAATGAAGTTAATCAATGACCTGCTGGCAGACATTGGGGCACCATTTCACATGATTCAAGGTTTTGTGAATTAAACATATATATGTTCATATTTGTTCAGTAGTGAAAGGAAAACAGGATTCGGTCAGTCGCTACAGTGTTGATCAATTTCTGTTCTCCTGTTTCGGTGTGAGCAGCGCGATCTCCACTCTCTGTGTGCGAGTGACGTGTTTGTGCGCTTCAATGAAAACAGCGCATTAATAAAGTCAAGTCAAGTCATCCTCATTTGTATAGCGCTTTTAACAATGTAGATTGTTTCAAAGCAGCTTTACAGAGATAAACATATAATTTAAGGTAACAGAGATTGGTTTAGTTTTATAGTGGTTCTTGAATAATGTTTTTTCCAGCTAAAGTTAGTTTTGATTGATTCACTTCCGTCTAAATGATCATTTGTTATTAAATTAGGGGCCACTAAGACGACACCATTCTCTCTAAACAGACTTTAAACGTGAACCTGTGATAGACGCTGATGTCGTTCACATGCGCATTAAGAATTGATTCTATAGTTATGTGCGTTTGAATATATGTGCGCAGGTTTGTAATTCCTTACAAACCATGCCTAAACAAACTACTTGTCTATAAATTTTGATGCAGAATTTTATTTTATCTTATCACTTCGGGTAGGTACGCGAACCGAAAAATTCCACTAGGCTTTATCTGTGGAGTGGTATAGGGATCCTCCATAGGGAGAGGCTAGTTGGCACTTCAGCACTGCATTGTCATCGGGTCCAGGCGAAGGTCCTTCGTCAGATCTAGAAACGGCCTGGATCCGGCAGGCTGCGGGAAAACCTCGGGATAAACAAAGACATTAAAATTAGCGTAGATGCCATTCTTCTTATGATGTAACGAGTACATCAGGATTTAAGGGAAGTGTTCCTAGTTCCGGCTGACCTAATCTAAGCAGCCTAATATTGAATTATAGAAGTCTATAGAGTGTTATGTGAATGCTAGGTCAAAGAGATGTGTTTTTAGTCTAGCTTTGAACTGACAGACTGTGTCTGCTTCCCGGACAATGTTAGGAAGATTGTTCCAAAGTTTTGGTGCTAAATAGGAAAAGGATCTACCGCCAGCAGTCGATTTAGATATTCTAGGTATTATCAACTGGCCAGAACTCTGAGATCGCAATAGACGTGAAGGAGTATAATGCGTTTAGAGCTCGCTCATGTACTCGGGAGCTAAACCATTTAGTGCTTTGTAAGTAATCAGCAATATTTTAAAATTTATACGATGTTTAATAGGGAGCCAAATCAGTGTTGACAGAACCGGGCTAATATGGTTGTACTTCCTGGTTCTGGTAAGAACTCTAGCGGCTGCGTTTTGAATTAGCTGTAGTTTGTTTATTAAGCGTGCAGGGCAACCACCCAGTAGAGCATTACAATAATCTAGCCTTGATGTCATGAACGCATGAACTAATTGTTCCGCATTTGTCAATGAGAGCATATGACGTAATTTAGATATATTTTTAAGATGGAAAAATGCGGTTTTACAGACACTAGACACGTGACTTTCAAATGAAAGATTGGTATCAAAGAGCACACCCAGGTTTCTAACTGACGAAGAAGACTTAACAGAGCAGCCATCAAGTGTTAGACGGTATTCTAGGTTATTACGTGTGGAAGTTTTTTGTCCAGTAATTAGAATCTCTGTTTTTTCAGAATTTAGTAGTAGGAAATTACTAGTCATCCAATTTTTCATATCAACTATGCATTCCGATAATTTTGAATACGAAGAACTACGAAGGGTGGCCTTATGAAAAAAGAAAACGCGGTTCGCGGTTGCTGCGGTTACTTGCATTCCTCTGCGGTTGACCTGTCAGTAGCGCGGTACTGCAATATTGCGGTTACCGCGACAGCCCTACATGAGACTAGATAATGATCTGAGATGTCGTCGCTCTGCTGCAGAATTTCAACAGCATCAACATCTATTCCATGTGATAATATTTGAATTGAATTGAATTGAATTGAATAATATTAGATCTAGAGTATGATTACGACAATGAGTAGGTCCGGACACGTGTTGTCTAACTCCAATACATTTAAGAATGTCTTTAAATGCCAATCCCATTGCATCTTTTTTATTATCTACATGTATATTAAAATCACCAACAATTAGAACTTTATCTGCAGTCATTCCTAATTCTGATAGAAAGTCAGCAAATTCTTTGACAAAGTCTTTATGGTGCCCTGGTGGCCTGTATACAGTTGCCAGCAGAATTCTCAAACTTGATTTATCGTTTACATTATATATTTTTACATTAAGCACCAACACTTCAAAAGAAGTATATTTAAAACTAGATTTTTTAGTGGTTTTGAAAATATTACTATAAATTACAGCAACACCTCCCCCTTTGCCTTTCAGGCGAGGTTGATGTTTATAACAGTAATCATGGGGGGTGGACTCATTTAAAGTAATGTAATTGTTTGGTTTTAGCCAGGTTTCTGTCATACACAGCACATCTAGTTTATAATCTGAAATCATATCATTAACTATGAGCGCTTTTGAAGTAAGGGATTGAATATTCAGCAACCCAAGCTTTATCGTTTGCTCATCTGTATTATATCTATTTTTTATTTGTTGAATATCAATTACATTTTTAACCTTAGATCGGTTTGGACGTTTTTTGGATTTCCAAATTCGGGGAACAGACACAGTCTCTATATGATGATATCTAGGTGAAAGAGGGTCTATGTGATGGGATTTATCTGACCTTGGTGACGTGAGGCCGCTAGCAGACGGTCAGTTTAGCCAGTTTGTCTGCTTCCTGACCTGAGCCACAGATTGTCATGTTTTTTCTCTAAGACTATGAGCCAAATTACTAGAGAGAAGAGCAGCACCATCCCAGGAGGGATGAATAACATCTCTTTTCAACAGGTCAGGTTTGCCCCAAAAACTTTTCCAATTGTCTATGAATTCTATATTATTTTGCGGACACCACTTAGACAGCCAGCCATTGAGTGATGACTAATCTACAAACAGGGTCGGTTTACTTGGCGCCATGACCAAGTATTGCGATGTTTGGCTTTAGCATTGGAAGGCAAGCGTAGTATGACCAATAAGTTGCCGCCTGTTCTAGCAAAACATTACACGCAGAAGACAATATTCCTCCGCCCAGGCGAGCAACCACCAAGAAAAGGTGCTAACACCAATTCTCGCCCAGGACAACTGGAAGTTGCTAGGGACTGGAAGATGCTGGCTGATCTTGATCAACGGCTTATTTTTCCACCTGAGATTGCCACCACTAACCTACGACCAGATATTGTTTTGTGGTCTGGATCAGCACGCATTGTTCAACTGATAGAGTCAACAGTGCCATGGGAGGATGCGGTAGATGAGGCATATAAGAGGAAGAAACTGCGGTATGCTCATCTGGCCACTGAAGCAGAACAGCAAGGATGGAGAGTCCAGGTTTATCCAGTGGAAGTGGGTTGTCGAGGTTTTTTGGCACACTCTACAACCCGGTTCCTCAGAGACGTCGGATTCAGTGGCCAAGAGTTGCGTCGCACAGTAAAGAACTTATCTGAAGCAGCAGAAAGGAGCAGCAACTGGCTGTGGTTGAGACGGAAAGATTCTAGCTGGCTGTGTACAGGCCGCCATGCTACGGTTTCGTAGAATTCTTGAAAACTTGAAGAGTCTGTTGGTTTATTTGTATAGGTTGTATAGTATTTACAGTCATTACGTTCCTGTGTATATTGCGTGAATGACGGGTGGTTGGGCAGATATTGTGTTTTGCGGTAGGTGGTATGCCATACGGAACCGTTGCCACTGAAACTGCATATTAACGCACCAGTGGGGCTCGACAGCCTTAGTCAAACGGGTTGGCGCGTATGGTTGGGTTGCGGATAGATTGTGAGATTGTGGTTAGGTCTTAGCAGCAAGAGGGAAGTAGAGGTCAGTAAGCTGGGCTGAGTTGAGTGGGGGATGGAGGGGGGTGACTGTCACTGTCGAGCCCTCTTGAGGTGTCGTGGGCTAGTCGACGAAGCGCTGAGGACGGAAGGTGCCCACTTGAAGACCCTAGAGATGTTCCCTACTCCACTCAATCCAGAGGGTTGTTATGGGGGGACCGCACTATGGTTGCAGCCGTTGTGTGTGCTGACGCGCAAATACACTGCAGCTATTAACACCAGACAGAAGGAGATTCACGTCACCAGATGGAAAGAAGCGTAAATGGATGGAGAAGCATAGGTTACTGTAAAGCTACGTCTTAGTTGGTGCTTATCTTGGCGAAAGCCGAGTACAAATCAGCATGAAGTTTTAACATCTACTCTCGTGTAATGGAAATCATCTCATCACTCCTTCGAACAGGAAGGGGGCCAGAGCAAATTACAGTGTCTGACATCGTACTTGCGAGTTTAAACACCTCTTTAATATGAATTTTGGTGATCTCCGACTGGCGGAGTCGAACATCATTAGTGCCGACGTGAATAACAATCTTAGAGAATTTACGATTAGCATTAGCCAGCACTTTTAAATTTGCTTTGATGTCAGGCGCTCTGGCTCCCGGCAAACATGTGGCTATGTTGGCTGGTGTCCCTATGTTCACGTTTCTGTGTGATCGAATCACCAATGACCAGGACACAATCAACAGAATTCTCAGTGGGTGTTTCACTGAGCGGGGCAAATCGATTTGTTATGGTAATCGGAACGGAAGAGTGTTTTTTTGATCCGCGACTAGAGCGATCCCTTACTGTCACCCATTTGGCTTGCTGCACAGGCAATAATTCAGCCGGAACTGAATCATGTAAAGAGTTCGCTATGCTAGGCGCATCCAAAATAGTATCTAAAGCTCTAGCACACTTACTATCCTCAATTAAAGTTTGGATGCGTGTTTCTAATTCTGAAATCTTCTCCGTCAGTCTGACTGTCTCCTTGCATTTATCACATATAAACCCTATATTGCCGACGGGTAAGGCTATGCTAAACATGTAACATGAAGTGCAGGTGACAATAACAGGACAAGACATTACTCACCGTGTTTGTTGACTGATTCTTACTCACCTGGGCTTTTTATGAACTCAGAGGCGCGGACGTGCGAGAGAAAAATAAATAAATAACTGAGCGCACGGGTGGCGCGTCAACAGGCTAGCGTGTTGTGCGTGTTGTCAGGTTAATCTGAGATGTTGTCTAAGCTGTATTTAGTAGTATAAACAAATAGAAATGGTAGTAAATGATGGTTGATGAATGAAATGAACAGAAAAGCTAATACGAGGCTTAGACGGAGCTTACAGCCTCGAAGCAAACAAAAGACAGCAGGCAGCTAGGCAGACAGGAGCAATCCCGATGCAATCCCGATGCATCGATTGCAATCGATGCAATAAAGAACGGTGATTAAACTGACTTGGAGCTGCCTGTGCATTAGACGATTTTATTGCCCACCTTCCAGCCAATCAGAATGTGCTGACACACCATGGTATAACTTATTTTAATTAATCCATTTGAGATCGAATTAATGCTAGATTTTTTTAGTTACGGGACATGGCATCTGTGCTTTCAATCTCTTGACAAACTAAAATACTTAAATTACATTTGTATATATTTGAAATAAAATGTATAGATTGTAGGCTACTGAATGTCAGCTTGCTTACTTTGCTCAAGATAAGGATTTATTAAGCCCACGTCATGCAAACAATAACGGCTTCTAACCACAGGTCGAGAGCTGATTGCCAAATTTCCGTTAGAACTATGGTTTCGGGAAACACCAACTCTTTGAACTATGCTGTTAAAGACAGAGCTTGTGGCCATATATTGTGTAGGGCTGCAACTAACGATTATTTTCATAATCGATTAATCAGACGATTATTTTTTCGATTAATCGATTAATCGGATAAAATTTCAATTTGATTTTTTGTTTATTACAACTAAATAAAACCCTTAATCATGGTATTTATGTGTAAAAGTGTACAAAAGCCACACATTGAGTTTTACTAATATCAATATTTGCATTGTTTTTAATGATAATTGCTGATGGCAAGTTGACAACCATGAAAAACAAAAAAATCTAAATTATATACAACATTGTTTTAACATAATTTTTTTAAAAACTAATTTACACAGACATGTTCAGATGTGAAGATAGAAACCAAAAACATGTAAAGTACATAATTCATTTAATTTTTATTTAAGATTCAATTAATTATAAGGATAAATTGCTAAAATAAATATAGAAAGACTGAAAAAAAGCGTGTGAACGTAGTAGAGCCGCAGTAGATCGCGTTTGTAAAACAATTAAAACTTAATAGAAGAAAAATGCTATAAAAAGAGAACGGAATGGAGACGCAGCGAACAGGCTTGATTAAAAGGACAAGAAAATGATGCATTAGTGCACAAGCATTCGCTGAAAACCACTGACTACAGTGACTAAAAAACAATCTTTTACTGCTGCTGTTAATAACTGCCTTTATATTTAGTGCTTCACTTTCTAAACACCGTTTTAATTTAGCCTATTTCTGCGTAGCGCTATTTTAATCCATCACTTATGTTGCGAGCGAAATGATTGCACAACCTGATGCCCGAGACAAAATACAGACATCCCAAGTCTCCCGGAAGTTCCGGGAGTCTCCCGCATATTGATAGCGGCTCCCTGATGCCCGCAAATTAGTTCAAACTCCTGGAATCTAGAGCGTGCAAGCAAGAGAGCGCATGCGAGACAGAAGAGAGTGCTCCAAAGTCCAAACTGTGTAGCGCGCGCACGACAGAGCGGCACAGGGAGAGAGACCTTGCGTGTGTGTGCATGTGTGCCGCATCATGATAGGCCTGTTTCAACCAATCACCAGTAAATGCTCCCCGTGACGTAAGCAGAGCAACTAATCGATAATGACATTCGTTGACAACGATTTTCATAATCGATTATTATCGATTATATCGATTAGTTGTTGCAGCCCTAATATTGTGGCTAACTATGCGTTCGGGAAACACAGTTTGTCTGAACTAGATCTAAGAGTACGGACAGGAGCGTAAGACTGAATTAAGTCAGCATGAAGGTGCACCATTATATTTCCATAAACATATGTTTTTTGGTTGCCTGACACTAAGGTCTATTTTTTACATTAATGCATTAGCTAACTTAAAAAAGAAGAAGAAAAGTTCAGACTTTCCAGTTATTTCTGCATTATTCTATAGAGTATGATGGAAATAAACTCCAGATGTTGAAATAAATAACTAAAATAGAGAAACATGTTAATTAGTTTTCACCATTACTAGTGGAAATATGCATATGAGTTTATACTAAATCTTCAGCTTAAAGTTGTCAGCAGAATTTGAAACAATTTAGTTGACAAGAAAAAAATATTAACACATTCTTTGTTTTTTCCCAGAATCACCCACATCTACAGTGACTGTGACACCAGACAGTCGTGTATTCACTGGAGAAACAGTCAATCTGACGTGTGTGATAAACTCTAATCACAGTGACTGGAGATATGAGTGGTATAACGACAGTGTAAAATTACAGACGTCTGAGCGTTACAGTGTAAACGGAGACACTGTCACTATCAGAGGAGCGGCTGAGTCTGATCAGGGTCAGTACTGGTGTAAAGGACGGAGAGATAGAAGACCATCATTCTCACAGGAGAGTAACCGAATGAATATTTCTGTTAATGGTGAGTAAACACTGATAAACTCTCAGCTTTTTCACACTGGATGCACAAGCAGAACGGAGGCAGCGCAGAAGCTGTGTGTGAAGAGCGGGAGCAGCGTATGCACCGAAAATAATGTTCAGTTTAACTTAAAAAATTTACTTAATGTGGTAACATCTACAATTACTGGTTTTGTTGAAATGAAATAAATTATTTAAGATTACTGATGATAACTGGTTAAAAGGTTTTACTGAAGCATAACTGTCAGTAGATATTACATGATTTCTCCAGTACAATTAAGTTTTTTTATAATCATTTTACATTTACATTTACATTTAGCTGACGCTTTTATCCAAAGCGACTTACAATTGCTATATATGTCAGAGGTCGCACGCCTCTGGAGCAACTAGGGGTTAAGTGTCTTGCTCAGGGACACATTGGTGTCTCACAGTGGATTCGAACCCGGGTCTCTCACACCAAAGGCATGTGTCTTAACCACTGCGCCATCACCACCCATAATCTTTTTTGTTTTATATGATGAAAGTCCTTTTCCACATTTTATGCATTTTTTTTAAAGTAATTTATTTAAAATAATTATGCATCATATATAATAGACCACAACATTCATGATAACCACAACATTCAATATCAGTAACAATTCTAAATGTCCAACATAACTGAAAATTAAACGTTTGGCGACACCGATGGTGATCTGAGGGACCAAAGGCATAATGAAGAAAAAACACAATCTTTATTATGAATCAGTAAATACAGTGCATGTTCACAATAACAGTTTAAAAAAACAAAATAATGGTTTAATCTGTGTTTTACATCTGATAGACACATTTAGATGAAATATGCCATTCTCATTAATGGAGTTAAGCACTTAAATTACATGAAATCATTACCGAGAAGACATTGCAACATTTTTTTTTATATTCTAATGAATAGAAATATCTGTAGTGGATGGGATGCTTTTGAACACTTTTCCTGTGGCATGCTGTGTTTTAATGTTTTAACTACAGCGAGGATTGCTTAGCGCATGATAATAGCAGAACTCATGGTCTGAGAAAATATTTTCACGTAAATCATGTAAATAATGATCAATAATGCACAAAGGCTCTATTTCTATTAAAAATATAAATCAATTAAAGGGCACCTATTATGGCATTTAAAATGTTCCTAATATTGTTTTGGGAGTCCCAAACAACAATTTTACATGCATGCAATGACAAAAAAACACGTTTGTTGTCTTATAATATGCATTTATTTTTACCGGATTTGCTCACCGACTCCCAAATGATTCGTTCAACCATAGATATCCATAATAAAGGCTAGATGTCTCGTCCGCACTGCTGGCCAATGGAGGTCGATGTCTGCACCTGGCGGCCATCTTATCACAGGCAGCTCGCTCACTCGTAACATTGTGTTTTAATGGTGCATGCACTTTTTAAATAACCGTAACTTGCTCAATTTTCTACCGATTTTCAAACGGTTTTATTTGTTATAAACGTCAGAGATGTAGTTATCACACTGTATACTTATGAATAATAAGTGTATAAATAAATAATCATCCAGAATTATAGCCACGTTAATAACGTTTGTAAGAAACCAAACCGTTTGTAAATCCGTCAAGATTTCAACGAGTTAAGACTATTTGTGTTCGTGCTGATCACTCATCTTACATCAGGTACGACAGAGCCCGTCAGAAAGCTTGCCTGTGACAAGATGGCCGATGGTGATGACTATAGAGGCTCCGCCGTAAGACCTCTAGCCTTTATTATGGATATCTATGCATTCAACGACTCATTTTTCCAAACCCCTCCTTTGCGTGACGCTAATCTGTGGTGATTGGTCAGATGACCCAATCTGTTATTAGGCTTGTTTGAGATGCGCCTTGCCTCGCCTGAAATGTAGTCGAGAGTAGGCGGCTGCAGTGAGAGGAGGAGTGAAAAAAGCGCAGGCAAGCCGGACAGTTCTCGCTTCTCGCAGTGGATCTGACACAAGATCAATGATGGATATCGCGGGATTCACGCTCGTGCACAGTGTTGCTTATAAACTGGATGTGATTTAAGTTTGTTTCATAACTTTTATATGAAAATAAATATAATGAACAAGACACTCAAAGTACTTGTTATTTAATTCCATTCCAAACAAGTGTTTATCAATAATTTTTTCTTTAATACAGACATAGGCTATGTGTTCTTTTGTTTTTATAATAAAATTACATTGCATAACCCATAGAGATCGCACTGTCCGAGAGTTTGGGAATATTCACACATATACACATAAAACATGATATCAGAGTTTTAAAATCAAACATTTTAAAAGAGAACAATACATCACGGTTGTTTAAACCAATCAACATTAAGCTGTGTCGTCAGCAAGTCGTTTCCCATCATGCTTTTGATCAGCGCAGTCGGTGGAGAGCAACTGCGCGCGACTGCAGAATCCGAGACGTGCGCCTTGCGCTCGCGAAAGCTTTTTGACACACGTCAGCATGACATCAGAGCAAGGCGGACCGCACTCGGACACATTTCTAACCGGCATGCATTACGCGCTGATCACCGGTGATCGGTTCTGTGCAGATTTTGCTCATCTCGAACAAGCCTAGAGTTTGCGTTAGCCCAACGCATAAACATATTGATAAAGCACTGCTGTACTACAAGGTATTGCTCTATTCTTTATGACAACTCCAATAACAACGACAAACATTTCACATATTTCACCAAAAAAATTAAAATTGACAATTGGAGACCTAGAAGCTGCGCTAAGAGTAACTTACACAACACACACAAATATTGAGCATGCTACAAAACACATAAAAGCAACAATTATTAATAATACTTACAGGTTGTGATTCGGAGGAGGAAGCTGATCCAAATAAAATTGGTAGCCTACTGAACCTTCCTTGATCATCAACCGGCTCGCGAATCCACACTTGAAAGCATTTATGTTTGTAAAGCATTCGTCATTAAAATAACGCGAACAAAGCACAAGGTTCGGCCTATACTTCTGTGGTATTGTATGAACTGTAGACACTTAGTCTTCAAATGCTCCTCCCTGGGCAGTGAAAAAGGGTCGCTTTTGATTTGCACTTCAAAACACAGCGTCTTGTTGTCGACATGATGTTTTCAAGTTTTCCCTGGTGTCTGGGTGCTCAATGAGTGGGCGTATCTTATTCAAATAACTTGTCAAGTTGACGTCATCTAAATAGAGACAAAGCATCGTTCGTCTATCGATTCATATCAGAGACTCAGAGTCGACTCTTACTTTTAAGAGACAATAACTTTGTATACGGTGAACTTTCATATTTAAAACTTTGCAGGATGTTTTCATTCACATAGATCTATGTTACACATTACATGAAAGGTAATTTTCAAAATTCCATAATAGATGCCCTTTAAAAATATTATTTGGCCAGTGCAAAAGATTGAGAAAAACTTTATCTGAAATGTATTTGATACTATTTTGATTTATTTATTCAGAAACAAGGCAAGGATAGGCTTCTAAATGGCTTTTATGTGACGCACATCCATATCTCATATTTTCCTAATGTCGTGTACCGTTAACATGATATCACATGGATTAATATGCATATGCAAATGAAATGCAGATGATGATATGCATAGTAAAACGAGGGGTTGTAAGCTCCATATATGCTTATTTTGGGGAGGAGACGCATGTGTGCACAATCTTCCGCTGACTGGGATTTATAAAGGGAATTTTGCGCAGGTTCTGACGTACGCACGGTTTTATAAGTCTGAATATTTTCTGCCGTACGCCATTTTTTGGCTTTCGGGGGCAAACTTTTAGTAAGGATCCTACACACAGTTTTATAAATGAGACCCCTGGGCTGCATTTCCCAAAGCATTGTAAACCTCAGTTGATCATCGAGAACATTGGTGGCAACGATGCTTTTGAGAAATGAGTAATTTCTCAAAAGCATAATTTTTAAATTAATTGAATTTGAAAATAAAAAAAAAAAAATTGTTTTTATATTGTGGCTAACGATGCGTTCGGGAAACACAGATTGTCTGAAGTAGATCTAAGAGTACGGACAGGAGCGTAAGACTGAATTAAGTCAGCATGAAAGTGCACCATTATATTTCCATAAACATGTTTTTTGGTTGCCTAACACTAAGGTCTATTTTTTACATTATGCATTAGCTAACTTAAAAAAGAAGAAGAAAAGTTCAGACTGTCCAGTTATTTCTGCATTATTCTATTGAGTATGATGGAAATAAACTTCAGATGTTGAAATAACTAAAATAGAGAAACATGTTAATTAGTTTTCACCATTACTAGTGGAATTATGCATATGAGTTTATACTAAATCTTCAGCTTAAAGTTGTCAGCAGAATTTGAAACAATTTAGTTGACAAGAAAAAAATATTGACGCATTCTTTGTTTTTTCCCAGAATCACCCACATCTACAGTGAATGTGACACCAGACAGTCGTGTATTCACTGGAGAAACAGTCAATCTGACGTGTGTGATAAACTCTAATCACAGTGACTGGAGATATGAGTGGTATAACGGCAGTGTAAAATTACAGACGTCTGAGGGTTACAGTGTAAACGGAGACACTGTCACTATCAGAGGAGCGGCTGAGTCTGATCAGGGTCAGTACTGGTGTAAAGGATGGAGAGATAGAAGACCATCATTCTCACAGGAGAGTAACCGAATGAATATTTCTGTTAATGGTGAGTAAACACTGATAAACTCTCAGCTTTTTCACACTGGATGCACAAGCAGAACGGAGGCAGCGCAGAAGCTGTGTGTATGAAGAGCGGGAGCAGCGTATGCACCGAAAATAATGTTCAGTTCAACTTAAAAAATTTACTTAATGTGGTAACATCTACAATAACTGGTTTTGTTGAAATGAAATAAATTATTTAAGATTACTGATGATAACTGGTTAAAAGGTTTTACTGAAGCATAACTGTCAGTAGATATTACCTGATTTCTCCAGTCAAATTAAGTTTTTTATAATCTTTTTTTGTTTTATATGATGAAAGTCCTTTTCCACCTTTATGCATTTTTTTTAAGTAATTTATTTAAAATAATTATGCATCATATATAATAGACCACAACATTCATGATAACCACAACATTCAATAACAGTAACAACTCTAAATGTCCAACATAACTGAAAATTAAACGTTTGGCGACACCGATGGTGATCTGAGGGACCAACGGCATAATGAAGAAAAAACACAATCTTTATTATGAATCAGTAAATACAGTGCATGTTCACAATAACAGTTTAAAAAAACAAAATAATGGTTTAAACTGTGTTTTACATCTGATAGACACATTTAGATGAAATATGCCATTCTTATTAATGGAGTTAAGCACTTAAATTACATGAAATCATTACCGAGAAGACATTGCAACATTTGTTTTTATATTCTAATGAATAGAAATATCTGTAGTGGATGGGATGCTTTTGAACACTTTTCCTGTGGCATGCTGTGTTTTAATGTTTTAACTACAGCGAGGATTGCTTAGCGCATGATAATAGCAGAACTCATGGTCTGAGAAAATATTTTCACGTAAATCATGTAAATAATGATCAATAATGCACAAAAGCTCTATTTCTATTAAAAATATAAATCAATTAAAGGGCACCTATTATGGCACTTAAAATGTTCCTAATATTGTTTTGGGAGTCCCCAACAACAGTTTTACATGCATGCAATGACAAAAAAACACGTTTGTTGTCTTATAATATGCATTTATTTTTACCGGATTTGCTCACCGACTCCCAAATGATTCGTTCAACCATAGATATCCATAATAAAGGCTAGATGTCTCGTCCGCACATTTTAAACATATTTATGTCTTTGTGTCAGTTTATTGTTTAAAATGGTCCTTTCGTGTGCGTTTCATGGATGTTTAAAACAATGGGGCGGTACTTCTGCCGACGTCCAGTGTGACCTTCCCAACGTGATGGCGTAATGCCTGGCGCGTCGCAGACCAGCACAAGACGAACAATTGTGGTTAAAAAGTATATCAATTTTATTTTTTGGGGGAAAATGCTTATTCGCTAGATAAGACCCTCTTCCTCAGCTGGGATCGTGCACAGACTGTTGAAGCACTTTAAAGCCCTTTGAAACTGCATTGATTTGGACTTCAAAACGTTGGTTGTCATTGAAGTCCATTATTCGAAGAAAAATCCAGAAATATTTGACTAAAAAACGTATTTTCTCTTCCACTGAGGAAAGAAAGACATGGATATCTTGGATGGCATTGGGGTGAGTAAATTATCAGGAAATTTTCGTTTTGAGGTGAACTAGTCCTTTAATGGTCTCACGCACATGGTGGAGTAATAAGTAGCTATAAGGGATAATGTGACGTGGAGGCAAAGAACCGCCCGATGCGACGCCAAGTGCCTTAAAGGGTTAGTTCACCCAAAAATGAAAATTAAGTCATTAATTACTCACCCCCATGCTGTACCAACCTCGTAAGACCTTCGTTCATCTTCGGAACACAAATTAAGATATTTTTGATTAAATCTGAGAGGTGGATCACTCCTCCATAGGCTTCCTAAGGGAATGAAACTTGACGGCCCAGAAAGTCATTAAAGGAAATGTTTAAATATTCCATGTGCCTACAGTGGCTCAACTATAAGTTTATCAAGCGACGAGACTACTTTTTTCCCGAAAAAAAAACATAAATAACGACTTTATTCGAACTATTCCTTTTCTTCCTTGTGGGCCTGAGACGAGAGTCGAAGAGATTTCCACGACGCATGCGCGAGAACTGAGAAGAGGACGTTCTTTTTCTAATACTTCTTGTTCAGTTCTCGTGCATGCGTCGTGGAAATCTCTTGAACTCTCGTCTCAGGCCCACAAGGAAGAAAAGGAATAGTCGAATAAAGTCGTTATTTATGTTTTTTTTGGGGGAAAAAAGTAGTCTCGTCGCTTGATAAACTTATAGTTGAGCCACTGTAGGCACATGGAATATTTAAACATTTTCTTTAATGACTTTCTGGGCCGTCAAGTTTCATTCCCTTAGGAAGCCTATGGAGGAGTGATCCACCTCTCAGATTTAATCAAAAATATCTTCATTTGTGTTCCGAAGATGAACGAAGGTCTTACGAGGTTGGTACAGCATGGGGGTGAGTAATTAATGACTTAATTTTCATTTTTGGGTGAACTAACCCTTTAACATCACAGTCCTAGCTGTGGATTATCCCACTTATACCCTTGTCATTTGCCAGCATTGACAACTTAAAGCTGTTACGGATGTTTGCAGCGCAATATTTGACCGGAAGGGTAAAATTGGCTGTTATTTTCGTCAGTTGCGGCTCGTTAGATCTAACTGTTAGCATTCTGACAGCTTTAAATAAGACACACAGATAAAGTAGTGCGGTAAGATTACATTTATTTGAATGATAATGAACAATTAATTATATATATATAGAGAGAGATGCGTACCAGCGTCTGTTCAGCGTCTCTCTCTATCAACAACGAAGCTGTGAGTTTACTTCAAAATAGCAATTTAATCCCCTCGTTGCTGAGAAATATATAGTGATTCAGTAGTGAAGCTATTTTATTAAGTCAAGTCAAGTCAAGTCAAATATATTTATATAGCGCTTTTCACAATACAGATTGTATCAAAGCTGCTTCACAGTATCAATCAAAACAACTTAATGTTTGTTTATTACTGGAAAAAAGACATCCAAGTTTGGTAGAGCTGATCAATGGTATGATTGGTTAATTAATTTGAATATCCCCAACTGAGCAAGCCTAAGGCAACAGTGGCAAGGAACCGAAAAACTCCATCCAGTGACCTAATGGTGTCCTAACACCCCATCAGATGACCCAATGGAGAAAAAAAAAAACCTTGGGAGAACCCAGGCTCAGTCGGGGGCCAGTTCTCCTCTGGCGTTTATGAACTAGAGGCCGAATTTACAGTAACTGTAAGATAAAAATTTATATGAATGCCTGGCTAAATAGATGTATTACTTAAAGTCGCGGGACAGTGTTGATCAATTTCTGTTCTCCTGTTTCGGTGTGAGCAGCGCGATCTCCACTCTCTGTGTGCGAGTGACGTGTTTGTGCGCTTCAATGAAAACAGCGCATTAATAAAGTCAAGTCAAGTCATCCTCATTTGTATAGCGCTTTTAACAATGTAGATTGTTTCAAAGCAGCTTTACAGAGATAAACATATAATTTAAGGTAACAGAGATTGGTTTAGTTTTATAGTGGTTCTTGAATAATGTTTTTTCCAGCTAAAGTTAGTTTTAATTGATTCATTTCCGTCTAAATGATCATTTTTTATTAAATTAGGGGCCGCTAAGACGACACCGTTCTCTCTAAACAGACTTTAAACGTGAACCTGTGATAGACACTGATGTCGTTCACATGCGCATTAAGAATTGATTCTATAGTTATGTGCGTTTGAATATATGTGCGCAGGTTTGTAATTCCTTACAAACCATGCCTAAACAAACTACTTGTCTTGTCTATAAATTTTGATGCAGAATTTTATTTTATCTTATCACTTCGGGTAGGTACGTGAACCGAAAAATTCCACTTGGCTTTATCTGTAGAGTGGTATAGGGATCCTCCATAGGGAGAGGCTAGTTGGCACTTCAGCACTGCATTGTCATCGGGTCCAGGCGAAGGTCCTTCGTCAGATCTAGAAACGGCCTGGATCCGGCAGGCTGCGGGAAAACCTCGGGATAAACAAAGACATTAAAATTAGCGTAGATGCAATTCTTCTTATGATGTAACGAGTACATCAGGATTTAAGGGAAGTGTTCCCAGTTCCGGCTGACCTAATCTAAGCAGCCTAATAATGACATATAGAAGTCTATAGAGTGTTATGTGAATGCTAGGTCAAAGAGATGTGTTTTTAGTCTACCTTTGAACTGACAGACTGTGTCTGCTTCCCGGACAATGTTAGGAAGATTGTTCCAAAGTTTTGGTGCTAAATAGGAAAAGGATCTACCGCCAGCAGTCGATTTAGATATTCTAGGTATTATCAACTGGCCAGAACTCTTAGATCCCAATAGACGTGAAGGAGTATAATGCGTTTAGAGCTCGCTCAAGTACTCGGGAGCTAAACCATTTAGTGCTTTGTAAGTAATCAGCAATATTTTAAAATTTATACGATGTTTAATAGGGAGCCAATGCAGTGTTGACAGAACCGGGCTAATATGGTCGTACTTCCTGGTTCTGGTAAGAACTCTAGCGGCTGCGTTTTGAATTAGTTGTAGTTTGTTTATTAAGCGTGCAGGGCAACCACCCAGTAGAGCATTACAATAATCTAGCCTTGATGTCATGAACGCATGAACTAATTGTTCCGAATTTGTCAATGAGAGCATATGACGTAATGTAGATATATTTTTAAGATGGAAAAATGCGGTTTTACAGACACTAGACACGTGACTTTCGAATGAAAGATTGGTATCAAAGAGCACACCCAGGTTCCTAACTGATGAAGAAGACTTAACAGAGCAGCCATCAAGTGTTAGACGGTATTCTAGGTTATTACGTGTGGAAGTTCTTTGTCCAGTAATTAGAATCTCTGTTTTTTCAGAATTTAGTAGTAGGAAATTACTAGTCATCCAATTTTTCATATCAACTATGCATTCCGATAATTTTGTGAATTGGTGAGTTTCATTAGGTTTGGATGAAATATAGAGCTGAGTATCATCAGCATAACAGTGAAAGCTAATTCCATGTTTCCTAATGATATCTCCTAAAGGTAGCATGTACAGAGTGAAAAGCAGCGGTCCGAGAACTGAGCCTTGTGGTACGCCATTCTGAACTTGTGATCGATAAGACATCTCTTCATTTACTGCTACAAACTGATAGCGGTCAGATAAATATGATTTAAACCATGCTAATGCAATTCCACTAATGCCAACATAGTTCCCTTTCGTTGTCACTCCGAGTTACGTCGGATGACGACGAATGGGGTTTCGCTTAGAAAGCCTATCAACTTCGATTATTACAAAACGAGCCAATGGCAAAGAAATGCCATGGGTCTGCGGAATTTGCATGACGTAACTCCGCCCCACCTCGTGGGTATAAAAGGAGGAAGTCTGCAACAGCAGTTTATGTTTTCGCTTCGGAGCCAAGTTTATTCTTCTCTCCACAAGCCATCTCTGAATTGTCAGCTTCACGAACGAGTGCCTGGAGTGTTGGTGTGACGGCGATCTACGGCGAGAGCGTGCTTCCTGCTGATCTGCTGCAGTGATCTGCCAGTCGGCACGTTTCTCCCCGGGTGCTTCAACATTTGAGTTTTCTCACTAAAAGAGCTTACACGCGGCACGTCTTTTTAAAGATGCCTCGCCCGTGTACTTCTGATTGCGGCAGATTGGTATCGGACTCTGATGGGCACGAGCGTTGCATAGTATGTTTGGGCATTGATCATGCTAGAGCAGCGCTCATGGATGACTCATGTTCTCTCTGTGGGAACATGACCATCGCGTCATTACAGTCGAGACTCAGTGAACTCGCAAGAGTGAGAGTCCCCTCATCCACCCCCCGTCCTGCGGCTGGTGGCCAGGGTGACCTGAGGGTGACGGTCTGGAACAAGGCGCCGACTATGTGTCCGCGACCCCAGCCCCCCTCTTCAATGACGGTGCCCGCTAGCGAGCGGCCGATTCCCGCGGGTCTACCCTCTGGTGGCCCGCGTGTTTCAGTTGAAGCTACAGAGGATGATGCCATGTCTGTTGCAGCATCACAAGGTGGGTTTGATTCTTCTGGAAGTGAGGGCTCGTCACAGCTGCCACCTTCCGGTGTGCATACGGCTGTGCTCGAGTCTGATCCGGAGATGACGGCCATGTTTTCCCGGGCAGCCGCGAGCATCGGACTTGAGTGGAGGCCTCCACCCTCTCCTGAGCGCTCCGCGACTGGACGATTGGTTTTTGGGTAAGGCCGCCGACCCTCGTCCTCGGCAAACCCCAATACCTTTCTTCCCGGACGTGCATGATGAGATCTCGAAGTCCTGGAAGACCCCGTTGTCTTCTCGGGACCGCTCGTTGATCTCATCCGCCCTTCCTCCCCTCGATGATGCAGCCGCCCGTGGGTACACTGGGCTCCCCCCGGTTGAACGCTCTGTTGCCATGCAACTATGTCCTCAGAGTGCTTCTTCTCGTGGCGAGCCTAAGCACCCATCCAAAGCCTGTAGATTTTCGTCGACCTTGGTGGCGAAGTCTTACAGAGCGGCGGGACAGGCGGCTGCGTCACTGCATGCTATGGCCACTCTGCAGGTCTACCAGGCCCAGATGCTCAGAGACATGCACGAGGGTAGGACAGACCCAGGGCTCTTTGATGAGCTGCGCGCCGCTACCGACCTCGCTCTACGGGCGACGAAGGTTACCGCGCGCTCCCTGGGTCTGGTGATGTCCACAGCTGTGGTCCAGGAGAGACACCTGTGGCTGAACCTGGCTGACATGCGGGACGTGGAGCGGACCCGTCTGCTTTGTTCTCCGCTCCCCGCTGCTCACCCACGGGTGGGCAGCACCCTAAAGTGGTTAAAGACAGAAACGACCCTCTCTTCCCTGAGCCCACAGAGTTCTCGGGCGACACAGAGCGCCGCCCACAAGCTGTGCTCTCCTCGCCCCCCTCTGTCCCAGGCGGTTGACACGGCGTGCCGTCCACGGACCGCTTCGCCCCTGTCCCCCTCTGTCGCCAGACCCCTGGCAGAGCAGGCCCCCGCGGGACGATCAGCCTGGTCCTCCCCTGGCCCCCTCTGCCAGGGCGCAGTTGCTAACTGTGCCCCCACACCGGGCCGCCATGCCGTCCATGTCTGGGCCAGTTACTCCGCTTCGCTGCCCCTCCGGGGGGACGCCTGTCGTCCGCATGATCCCGCTGGTTCAGTTCCTGGGAGCCTGGTTAGAGCTTCCCCGTCTGTCCCGCTGGATCGCGCGCACCATCAGGCTCGGCTATGCGATTCTTGGATATCACACATCGCAACATTCTCTCCAAATCTTGGTTGGCTCTCTCGGTCTGACCATTGCTCTGGGGGTGGTAACCCGAGGACAGACTAACAGTGGCCCCCAGTAATTTACAAAATTCTTGCCAGAATTTGGACACAAATTGAGACCCCCTGTCAGAGACCACGTCCGTCGGGAGGCCATGTAGACGAAAGACGTGATCAATGACAGTCACCGCTGTCTCCTTGGCAGAAGGTAATTTGGCCAAGGGAATGAAATGAGCCGCCTTCGAGAACCGGTCCACTACGGTCAAAACAACCGTCTTACCTTGGGAGGGCGGGAGGGCGGTGATAAAATCTAGCGAAATATGGGACCAGGGTCTCGAAGGGACAGACAGCGGTTGGAGTAACCCATCTGGGGGTCGATTGGAAGTCTTACCAGTGGCACAGATCGAACAAGCCAAAACAAAATCTCGAATGTCGCGAGCCATCAATGGCCACCAAAATCGTTGCTTGACCAAAAAACTAGTGCGGTTTACTCCTGGGTGGCATGCCACGTTGGAACAATGACCCCACTGGATAACGTCGGACCGCAACCCCTCCGGCACAAATAAACGATTCGGTGGGCCTCCGGGCGGAGGCGTTACCCCTTCTAAGGCCGTCTTGACCTTCGACTCGACCTCCCATGTGAGTGTGGAGATGAATAGAGTCTCGGGTAAAATACACTCGGGAGTAGACGGGCGTGCGGATGGGTCAAAAATACGAGATAAAGAATCGGGTTTGATGTTTTTGGAACCCGTGCGGTACGAGAGAGTAAAATCAAAACGACCGAAAAAAAGGGCCCACCGAGCCTGCCTGGAGTTGAGTCTTTTAGCAGATTGAATGTATTCCAGATTCTTGTGGTCAGTCCAGACTATAAAAGGTACCCCCGACCCTTCTAACCAATGTCGCCATTCCTTCAACGCTAGCTTGACCGCCAACAACTCCCTGTTACCAATGTCATAGTTGCGTTCGGTAGGCGACAAGCGATGAGAAAAAAACGCGCAAGGGTGCATCTTGTCGTCTGAGGAAGAGCATTGGGAGAGTACCGCACCTACCCCCACCTCTGACGCGTCGACCTCCACCACGAACTGACGTGAAGGATCAGGGGCTATCAAAATGGGAGCGGAAATAAAGCGGCTCTTGAGGTTAGCGAATGCAGTCTCGGCTGCATCGGACCACCTGAACGTCGTCTTGGAGGAGGTCAAAGCTGTCAGAGGCGCGGCTAGTTGGCCGAAATTACGAATGAAACGTCGGTAAAAATTGGCAAACCCCAGAAACCTCAGTAGGGCCTTACGGGAATCTGGACTTGGCCAATCCACCACGGCCTTAATCTTGTCGGGATCCATACGCATTCCCTCAGACGAGACGATGTGACCTAAGAAAGGAACAGACTGTGCATGAAACGCGCATTTCTCCGCCTTGACAAAAAGCCCATTCTCTAACAACCTCTGAAGCACTCGTCTGACGTGCTGAACGTGTTCCTGGAGAGACGAAGAAAAAATCAATATGTCATCCAGGTAGACATATATGAACTGGTCTACCATGTCTCTCAGCACATCATTGACGAGTGCCTGAAAAACCGCTGGGGAGTTGGACAGCCCAAAAGGCATGACCAAATATTCAAAATGCCCCCTGGGGGTGTTAAAAGCGGTTTTCCATTCATCTCCCTTCCTGATGCGGACCAAATGATAAGCATTACGTAGATCCAATTTAGTGAAGACCGAGGCTCCCTGCAACCGCTCGAAGGCTGAAGACATCAACGGCAAAGGATAGGTATTCTTTACCGTGATGTTGTTCAGCCCCCGGTAATCAATACACGGTCGCAGGGAGCCGTCCTTCTTCCCCACAAAAAAGAACCCCGCCCCCGCAGGAGAAGAGGAAGGTCGAATGAACCTGGATGTCAGAGAATCAGAAATGTATTTCTCCATGGCCTCCCTCTCGGGAATGGAAAGAGAGTATAACTTGCCCTTAGGCGGAGACGTACCTGGCAGAAGATCTATAGCACAGTCATAGGGACGATGCGGAGGAAGAGAAGCAGCTCTGGACTTACTGAACACTTCCTTCAGGTCGAGGTACTCAGCGGGCACGTTTGACAAATTCACCGGCTCCTCCTGCAAGACAGAACTGGACAGAGACGAACCAGCAGACATTAAACAAGACGCATAACACTCAGTACTCCAGGCGGAAATGGAGTTATGTCCCCAGTTAACCCTGGGGTTATGCTGCACGAGCCAGGGATGACCGAGGACAATAGGGATGGTAGGGGAGTCAAGGAGCAGAAAAGATAGATCTTCGGAATGATTGCCGGAAGTGATGAGTGTTATCTGAACCGTGGAGTGAGATATAGTGGGTAATTCTTGTCCATTGAGTGCGTTGACATCACGACCACTTGTTTGGTGGAAACCATAATCTCTGGGAATCGGAATGGAACGGTTGCGCTGCTCCAGACGATGCAGGCGCGCGTCCACTTGCAGAGCCAAGTCAATTAATCCGTTGAGACTTACGGGAAGATCCAGGGAGTAAATCTCGCGTTGGATGCGGTCAGCCAGCCCATGCAGGAAGACATCCCACTGCGCCTCCTCGTTCCAGCGGCACTCTGCGGCAAGGGTACGAAACTGGATGGAATAATCAGCAACAGATCCTTCTCCCTGAGTGAGGTCCACGAGCCGACGAGACGCTTCTTTCCCTGTGACAGCTCGGTCGAATACCCTCCTCATCTCTTCCGAGAGTGCCGCGAATGAGGAACAGCATGTTCGTTGGTTCTCCCACACTGCCGTCCCCCACAAAGCCGCACGTCCAGACAGCAGCGTAAGTACGAACGCCACTCTTGACTGTTCCGTACTAAATGTCTGAGGCTGTAGGGCAAAAAACATGGAGCATTTAGTCAAAAAGGCTCTGCAGTGGTTAGGCTCACCCGAATAATTCTCCGGCGTCGGTAAACGGGGCTCGTGTGGACGGTTAGGTGCGGGAGGAGCGGAGGGTGGGGGCAGCGGTGGGTTTGGCGCAGTGGGTATGGCCAGTTGTTGAATTTGCTGGGTGAGCCCAGACACCTGCGCTACCAACGCCTGGACAGCTCGGCTTGTGGTGGTGAGATTCTCCTCCTGCCGATCCATCCGGGCCGTGCTGTGAGCGAGATAATCCGTGAGTTCGGACGTACCTGCTGCCTCCATAGCGGTCAGATCGTTCTGTTACGGGGAGTGAACAGAGGAGACAAGTGCAAGTAAAACTGGGCTTTATTGAACAATCAGATAAGCCAGCCACAGAGACGTGGAGAAATAAGACAGGAACAAAGTCTCAGTCCGATGCAGTCGATCTCACGAACTCACAGACCCAACAGGAATCAGTGCAGGAACAGAAGCGTTGGCAGCGCAGGCTTGCGTGGACAACTCAGCGAAGCACGGTCAGTGTGTGTGTGGCAAATCCTCCGTGAAGACGAGACATGAGACGATGAGACGAACCGGACATCCATGAAGAACAGACTGGGACCCAAGGAACAGGCAATACACATCCACAAAACAACGATCTGACAAACACAAGACGCATGAGGTGAGTATAAATAGGCACTGGAAATGAGTATCACCTGTCGCTGATCTCCAGGAGGATAATCAGCGACCACGCCCACACACGTGCATACACACAAACATAAACACAGCGCAAGGAACAGTCAGTGAATTTCTCAACCGTGACAAAAGCATACTATCTCCCAGCCAGAGAATTTCTTTCCTGGAAATAGTTCTAGACTCGATGCAAATGACAGCGCGTCTCTCATCGGAGCGCGCGCTCACCATCCGGCGCCTTGCAACATCATTCAGAGCGGGCGCGCGCGCCCCCGTCAAACGGTTTCAGAGGATGCTCGGTCTCATGGCCTCAGCATCGGCCGTACTCCAGCTAGGATTGTTGCATATGCGCCCTCTCCAACGCTGGCTCAAGAGCCGCGTCCCTACTCACGCGTGGCGTTCGGGCCACTTTTTAATCAGAGCGAACCACGGCTGTATAAAAGCCCTGACGCACTGGAAAGCCGCCGACTGGTACCAGTCAGGCGTGAGTCTGGGTGTGAACACAAGGAGAAAGATGATAACGACAGATGCCTCCAAAATAGGTTGGGGGGCCCTTTACGAGGGCAGGCCTGTCTCCGGCTTTTGGTCAAACCCGGAGAAGCGCCTACTCATAAACTGTCTGGAAATGAAAGCGGTCGCTTTTGCTCTCAGAGCCCTGCTCCCACATCTAAAAAACGAACACGTCCTGGTCCGAACGGACAACATGACGGTAGTGTCGTACATAAATCGCCAGGGTGGACTCAGGTCGAGCTCCATGCATTCAATGGCCAGGAGACTCATTTTATGGTCCCAGCACAACTTGCGCTCGCTGAGAACAGCGCATGTGCCAGGCGCCCTGAACCAGGGGGCAGACATGCTATCCAGAGACAAGATTCTCCCAGGAGAATGGGCTCTCAACCCTCTGACGATTCAGTGGTTATGGAAAACCTTTGGCAAAGCGGAGATCGACCTCTTCGCCTCCAAGGAGAACGCGCACTGCTCTCTTTTCTTCACAAAAAGCACGGACGCGCTCGCCCAGAGCTGGCCGAGCCGCCCCTTATATGCCTTTCCCCCGATCGCGATGCTGCCACAGGTCATCAGTCGGGTCAGAGAGGAGGGAAACGCAGTGCTGCTGATAGCCCCACTCTGGAAGAACCAAACATGGTTTCCAGATCTGATGCAAATGCAATCTGCACCACGGCCGATTCCACTGAGGCCAGACCTCCTCAGTCAGGCCAGCGGGATGATATTTCATCCCCGCCCGATCTGTGGGCCCTTCATGCATGGCCCCTCAACGGGTTCCCAGGAACCTCGCGAGCGGAGCACTAAAAACCATCGCTGAGGCGCGGGCGCCCTCCACGAGACGCTTATATGCCCAGAAATGGAAAGTGTTCAGTGACTGGTGTAATACCAAGGGCCTGAACCCTGTAACATGCGAGATTACGAGTGTACTCGTTTTCCTACAAGGGCTTCTGGAGGCGGGCCGCACCCCCTCCACGCTCAAAGTATATGTGGCTGCCATCACAGCATCACACGACCTTGTAATGGAACGTCCATTGGGAAGAAACGACCTAGTTATTCATTTCCTAAGGGGCGCCAGGAGGATGAACCCTTCACGCCCCCCCTCAGTGCCGATCTGGGACCTAGCTACGGTCCTAGACGCTCTTAAAGGGCCCCCGTTCGAACCACTCCGAACCGTGCACCTTAAACAGCTCTCGCTCAAGACGGCGCTCTTGCTGGCACTCGCCTCGGTCAAGAGAGTGGGCGACCTGCACGCGCTTTCAACAAGCGCTGCCTGCCTAGAATTCGGACCTAACGACTGCAGGGTCGTCCTTAGACCGAAACATGGGTATATTCCTAAAGTGCTCACCACTCCCTTCAGAGCACAGGTTATCTGCCCTAACTGCGCTTTCGTCTCCAGCAGACGAACACGACGCTAATCTACTCTGCCCCGTTAGGGCTCTCAGAGTGTATTTGGAGCGTTCTGCCCTATTCAGACAGACAGAACAACTGTTTGTATGCTTTGGCGGCCGTACGAAAGGTTCCGCCGTTTCAAAGCAGAGAATCTCTCACTGGATAGTCGAAGCTATAGCGCTGGCTTATGAAGCTAAGGGACTTCAATGCCCCTGGGGAGTCAATGCACACTCCACCAGGAGTGTGGCTTCTTCCTGGGCATGGTCGAGCGGGATACCGATCGAGGATATTTGTGCGGCGGCAGGCTGGGCCTCACCGTCCACATTTATCAGATTCTACAACCTACAGGTCCCGACATTGCATTCCAATGTGCTATCAGCATAATGCTAGTTGAACTGCGAGTTCGTATATAGATTATGTATGTGCTTGTGTCACACTGAGCGCCTTCTAGCCGCTCTGTATTTTTTCCCACATATAAAGCTCGCCTCTGCCGGCTAGTTGGATGATAACTTTCCTTTTTAGCTCAGGCACCTGCCTCTGGCTATCATAAGGCGAAGTTCAGCACGCACAGCGTTTTGCATGGTGTTCCCATAGCGTAAGCTACTTACGCAATAGGAGAGACCTCTCGAAAGGGAACGACTCGGTTACTAACGTAACCTCGGTTCCCTGAGAGGAGGGAACGAGTATTGCGTAAGCTGCCGTGCTTGTGCTTGGTTAGTTCGCTTCAGTCGTTTTAACCTAAAGAACTCTCATGACGGGGCGCCCAATATATAGCTTGGCCACGCCCATCTTGGCGGGCTCCGATGCGCGCGGGCGCGAAGCGCGCTCATTGGTCGCGCATTCAGAGTCGCCCCATCATTGGTTCGAGCAAGTTGCCGCAGCACAGCCAATGACCGAGTTCCTTCGTTCATTGCTGTCAGCTGTGCAGCTGCAATGCGTTTTACATAAAGACTTCAATATTCTCGAGAAAAGGAGTTTTCCCATAGCATAAGCTACTTACGCAATACTCGTTCCCTCCTCTCAGGGAACAGAGGTTACGTTAGTAACCGAGTCGTTTTCACCATTACTAGTGGAAATATGCATATGAGTTTATACTAAATCTTCAGCTTAAAGTTGTCAGCAGAATTTGAAACAATTTAGTTGACAAGAAAAAAATATTAACACATTCTTTGTTTTTTTCCAGAATCACCCACATCTACAGTGAATGTGACACCAGACAGTCCTGTATTCACTGGAGAAACAGTCAATCTGACGTGTGTGATAAACTCTAATCACAGTGACTGGAGATATGAGTGGTATAACGACAGTGTAAATTTACAGACGTCTGAGCGTTACAGTGTAAACGGAGACACTGTCACTATCAGAGGAGCGGCTGAGTCTGATCAGGGTCAGTACTGGTGTAAAGGACGGAGAGATAGAAGACCATCATTCTCACAGGAGAGTAACCGAATGAATATTTCTGTTAATGGTGAGTAAACACTGATAAACTCTCAGCTTTTTCACACTGGATGCACAAGCAGAACGGAGGCAGCGCAGAAGCTGTGTGTATGAAGAGCGGGAGCAGCGTATGCACCGAAAATAATGTTCAGTTCATCTATAAAAATTTACTTAATGTGGTAACATCTACAATAACTGGTTTTGTTGAAATGAAATAAATTATTTAATATTACTGATGATAACTGGTTAAAAGGTTTTACTGAAGCATAACTGTCAGTAGATATTACATGATTTCTCCAGTATAATTAAGTTTTTTTATAATCTTTTTTGTTTTATATGATGAAAGTCCTTTTCCACATTTTATGCATTTTTTTTTAAAGTAATTTATTTAAAATAATTATGCATCATATATAATAGACCACAACATTCATGATAACCACAACATTCAATATCAGTAACAATTCTAAATGTCCAACATAACTGAAAATTAAACGTTTGGCGACACCGATGGTGATCTGAGGGACCAACGGCATAATGAAGAAAAAACACAATCTTTATTATGAATCAGTAAATACAGTGCATGTTCACAATAACAGTTTAAAAAAACAAAATAATGGTTTAAACTGTGTTTTACATCTGATAGACACATTTAGATGAAATATGCCATTCTCATTAATGGAGTTAAGCACTTAAATTACATGAAATCATTACCGAGAAGACATTGCAAAATTTTTTTTATATTCTAATGAATAGAAATATCTGTAGTGGATGGGATGCTTTTGAACACTTTTCCTGTGGCATGCTGTGTTTTAATGTTTTAACTACAGCGAGGATTGATTAGCGCATGATAATAGCAGAACTCATGGTCTGAGAAAATATTTTCACGTAAATCATGTAAATAATGATCAATAATGCAAAATAAGGCTCTATTTCTATTAAAAATATAAATCAATTAAAGGGCACCTATTATGGCATTTAAAATGTTCCTAATATTGTTTTGGGAGTCCCAAACAACAATTTTACATGCATGCAATGACAAAAAAACACGTTTGTTGTCTTATAATATGCATTTATTTTTACCGGATTTGCTCACCGACTCCCAAATGATTCGTTCAACCATAGATATCCATAATAAAGGCTAGATATCTCGTCCGCACTGCTGGCCAATGGAGGTCGATGTCTGAACCTGGTGGCCATCTTATCACAGGCAGCTCGCTCACTCGTAACATTGTGTTTTAATGGTGCATGCACTTTTTAAATAACCGTAATTTGCTCATTTTTCTACCGATTTTCAAACGGTTTGGTTTGTTATAAACGTCAGAGATGTAGTTATCACACTGTATACTTAAAGGGCACCTATTATGGCATTTAAAATGTTCCTAATATTGTTTTGGGAGTCCCAAACAACAATTTTACATGCATGCAATGACAAAAAAACACGTTTGTTGTCTTATAATATGCATTTATTTTTACCGGATTTGCTCACCGACTCCCAAATGATTCGTTCAACCATAGATATCCATAATAAAGGCTAGATATCTCGTCCGCACTGCTGGCCAATGGAGGTCGATGTCTGAACCTGGTGGCCATCTTATCACAGGCAGCTCGCTCACTCGTAACATTGTGTTTTAATGGTGCATGCACTTTTTAAATAACCGTAATTTGCTCATTTTTCTACCGATTTTCAAACGGTTTGGTTTGTTATAAACGTCAGAGATGTAGTTATCACACTGTATACTTATGAATAATAAGTGTATAAATAAATAATCATCCAGAATTATAGCCACGTTAATAACGTTTGTAAGAAACCAAACCGTTTGTAAATCCGTCAAGATTTAAACGAGATAAGACTATTTGTGTTTGTGCTGATCACTCATCTTACATCAGGTACGACAGAGCCCGTCAGAAAGCTTACCTGTGACAAGATGGCCGACGGTGATGACGATAGAGGCTCCGCCGTAAGACATCTAGCCTTTATTATGGATATCTATGCGTTCAACGACTCATTTTTCCAAACCCCTCCTTTGCGTGACGCTAATCTGCGGTGATTGGTCAGATGACCCAATCTGTTATTAGGCTTGTTTGAGATGCGCCTTGCCTCGCCTGAAATGTAGTCGAGAGTAGGCGGCTGCAGTGAGAGGAGGAGTGAAAAAAGCGCAGGCAAGCCGGACAGTTCTCGCTTCTCGCAGTGGATCTGACACAAGATCAATGATGGATATCGCGGGATTCACGCTCGTGCACAGTGTTGCTAATAAACTGGATGTGATTTAAGTTTGTTGCTTTTATATGAAAATAAATATAATGAACAAGACACCCAAAGTACTTGTTATTTAATTCCATTCAATATTTTTTTCTTTAATACAGACATAGGCTATGTGTTTTTTTGTTTTTATAATAAAATTACATTGCATAACCCATAGAGATCGCACTGTCCGAGAGTTTGGGAATATTCACACATATACACTAGGGGTGTAACGGTTCACAAAATTCACGGTTCGGTTCGATACGATACACTTGTGTCACGGTTCGGTTCGGTACGTTTCCGATACAGCAAAAAGAAAGAAATGCCAGAGAAATTTCCTTGATTTAATTTTTTTTATTATATTTTTATTAAAACTAACATCATAAAGTATGATATTTTTTTAACTTTGAGCAATGATGGAGCTATACTTGACTTTTCTTAGGAGCATATAAAACAAAACAGCTCCTTGGACAAAATTAAATGTAATATTATAGTAGTGTGGCGAACAGGACGGCCGAGGGACGTGAGAGAACGGCGCGAGGCCGGTGGTGCGATATTGCTAATGAGCAGCACCTGTGAAGCACACCGGTCTCGCATCTCTCACGGAGGAGCGGAAGCATAAAGGGGGAGCGACGACGTTGATGACCGAGAGAGGAACAGGCCTGTATTTTAGTTGTGTTTGGTTTTTGTATTTGTATTTTATTTTAGCCAGCAGTCGTCCGCGAGGGGCTGCAGACAGTTATGTTTATTTTCGGTAGCCAGCAGTCGTCCGCGAGGGGCTGCTGGCGGTATTTTGGTTTGTTTGTTTTATTTTAATAAAGTTTATTTGAATGTTCGCCGGTTCCCGCCTCCTTCTTCCCTGAACATTGTTACAAGTAGGTTTATTTTAGTTCAGATTAACATTTGAGGGCAGCAATTGTATTCATAATGTCAAAATAAAACCGACGTGATGTTACTTGAAAGCATTATAGCCTACCATTCCTGCCAAACTTCCATGGTTACAGTTAGTAGTGTTACTAAAGTAAATCCATATGAATATTGCTGATCTGTGGACACTGGATAGTTCATTCATGGCACAATGTTTCTTCCTGGTTTCCACGTCAGCGCTGTTTGATCCGTTAATAACGGAGAAATGCGAATGTTTCTCACTTGATCTCGCAGCGATGTTATTACTTCAGTGGCGAAGTCAAATGCTTTCTTTACTGGATGTCTCAGCGCTGTGTAGTAACAGTGCTGCTTGAATAAGATCGGCTCGCGCTGCATTGGCCCAGACTGATAAACGGTCCGTCAACCACACAATAAACGAGTAGCTCAGTTTCGTTCCGCTTACATTACATTTGCCATTTGATGTTGGGCAATGTTGTGGTCACGCCAGCGTCTCTCACATTATAAGCGCGCTTGCCACGCGCGACGCGCCTACATTTGAAATAACGAAATTTTGGTCGGCAGGAAAAATGGTCCAACGAACCGTTCGGTTCAAAAATGCGTACCGAAAACCGAACCGAAAGCTTTGTACCGAACGGTTCAATACGAATACGTGTATCGTTACACCCCTAATATACACATAAAACATGATATCAGAGTTTTAAAATCAAACATTTTAAAAGAGAACAGTACATCACGGTTGTTTAAACCAATCAACATTAAGCTGTGTCGTCAGCAAGTCGTTTCCCATCATGCTTTTGATCAGCGCAGTCGGTGGAGAGCAACTGCGCGCGACTACAGAATCCGACACGTTTGCGCGCCTTGCGCTCGCGAAAGCTTTTTGACACACGTCAGCATGACATCAGAGCAAGGCGGACCGCACTCGGACACATTTCTAACCGGCATGCATTACGCGCTGATCACCGGTGATCGGTTCTGTGCAGATTTTGCTCATCTCGAACAAGCCTAGAGTTTGCGTTAGCCCAACGCATAAACATATCGATAAAGCACTGCTGTTCTACAAGGTATTGCTCTATTCTTTATGACAACTCCAATAACAACGACAAACATTTCACATATTTCAACAAAAAAAATTAAAATTGACAATCGGAGACCTAGAAGCTGCGCTAAGCGTAACTTACACAACACACACAAATATTGAGCATGCTACAAAACACATAAAAGCAACAATTACTAATAATACTTACAGGTTGTGATCCGGAGGAGGAAGCTGATCCAAATAAAATTGGTAGCCTACTGAACCTTCCTTGATCATCAACCGGCTCGCGAATCCACACTTGAAAGCATTTATGTTTGTAAAGCATTCGTCATTAAAATAACGCGAACAAAGCACAAGGTTCGGCCTATACTTCTGTGGTATTGTATGAACTGTAGACACTTAGTCTTCAAATGCTCCTCCTGGGCAGTGAAAAAGGGTCGCTTTTGATTTGCACTTCAAAACACAGCGTCTTGTTGACATGATGTTTTCAAGTTTTCCCTGGTGTCTGGGTGCTCAATGAGTGGGCGTATCTTATTCAAATAACTTGTCAAGTTGACGTGATCTAGATAGAGAAAAAGCATTGTTCGTCTATCGATTCATATCAGAGACTCAGAGTCGACTCTTACTTTTAAGAGACAATAACTTTGTATACGGTGAACTTTCATATTTAAAACTTTGCAGGATGTTTTCATTCACATAGATCTATGTTACACACTACATGAAAGGTAATTTTCAAAATTCCATAATAGATGCCCTTTAAAAATATTATTTGGCCAGTGGAAAAGATTGAGAAAAACTTTATCTGAAATGTATTTGATACTATTTTGATTTATTTAGAAACAAGGCAAGGATAGGCTTCTAAATGGCTTTTATGTGACGCACATCCATATCTCATATTTTCCTAATGTCGTGTACCGTTAACATGATATCACATGGATTAATATGCATATGCAAATGAAATGCAGATGAGGATATGCATAGTAAAACGAGGGGTTGTAAGCTCCATATATGCTTATTTTGGGGAGGAGACGCATGTGTGCACAATCTTCCGCTGACTGGGATTTATAAAGGGAATTTTGCGCAGGTTCTGACATACGCACGGTTTTATAAGTCTGAATATTTTCTGCCGTACGCCATTTTTTGGCTTTCGGGCGCAAACTTTTAGTAAGGATCCTACACACAGTTTTATAAATGAGACCCCTGGGCTGCATTTCCCAAAACATTATAAACCTCAGTTGATCATCGAGAACATTGGTGGCAACGATGCTTTTGAGAAATGAGTAATTTCTCAAAAGCATAATTTTTAAATTAATTAAATTTGAAAATAAAAAAAATAAAAAATATATTTTTTTTAAATATTCTGGCTAACGATGCGTTCGGGAAACACAGATTGTCTGAACTAGATCTAAGAGTACGGACAGGAGCGTAAGACTGAATTAAGTCAGCACGAAAGTGCACCATTATATTTCCATAAACATATGTTTTTTGGTTGCCTAACACTAAGGTCTATTTTTTACATTAATACATTAGCTAACTTAAAAAAGAAGAAGAAAAGTTCAGACTGTCCAGTTATTTCTGCATTATTCTACTGAGTATGATGGAAATAAACTCCAGATGTTGAAATAAATAACTAAAATAGAGAAACATGTTAATTAGTTTTCACCATTACTAGTGGAAATATGCATATGAGTTTATACTAAATCTTCAGCTTAAAGTTGTCAGCAGAATTTGAAACAATTTAGTTGACAAGAAAAAAATATTGACGCATTCTTTGTTTTTTCCCAGAATCACCCACATCTACAGTGAATGTGACACCAGACAGTCGTGTATTCACTGGAGAAACAGTCAATCTGACGTGTGTGATAAACTCTAATCACAGTGACTGGAGATATGAGTGGTATAACGACAGTGTAAAATTACAGACGTCTGAGCGTTACAGTGTAAACGGAGACACTGTCACTATCAGAGGAGCGGCTGAGTCTGATCAGGGTCAGTACTGGTGTAAAGGACGGAGAGATAGAAGACCATCATTCTCACAGGAGAGTAACCGAATGAATATTTCTGTTAATGGTGAGTAAACACTGATAAACTCTCAGCTTTTTCACACTGGATGCACAAGCAGAACGTAGGCAGCGCAGAAGCTGTGTGTATGAAGAGCGGGAGCAGCGTATGCACTGAAAATAATGTTCAGTTCAACTTAAAAATTTACTTAATGTGGTAACATCTACAATAACTGGTTTTGTTGAAATGAAATAAATTATTTAAGATTACTGATGATAACTGGTTAAAAGGTTTTACTGAAGCATAACTGTCAGTAGATATTACCTGATTTCTCCAGTACAATTAAGTTTTTTATAATCTTTTTTTGTTTTATATGATGAAAGTCCTTTTCCACCTTTATGCATTTTTTTTTAAGAAATTTATTTAAAATAATTATGCATCATATATAATTGACCACAACATTCATGATAACCACAACATTCAATAACAGTAAAAACTCTAAATGTCCAACATAACTGAAAATTAAACGTTTGGCGACACCGATGGTGATCTGAGGGACCAACGGCATAATGAAGAAAAAACACAATCTTTATTATGAATCAGTAAATACAGTGCATGTTCACAATAACAGTTTAAAAAAACAAAATAATGGTTTAAACTGTGTTTTACATCTGATAGACACATTTAGATTAAATATGCCATTCTCATTAATGGAGTTAAGCACTTAAATTACATGAAATCATTACCTAGAAGACATTGCAACATTTTTTTTAATATTCTAATGAATAGAAATATCTGTAGTGGATGGGATGCTTTTGAACACTTTTCCTGTGGCATGCTGTGTTTTAATGTTTTAACTACAGCGAGGATTGCTTAGCGCATGATAATAGCAGAACTCATGGTCTGAGAAAATATTTTCACGTAAATCATGTAAATAATGATCAATAATGCACAAAGGCTCTATTTCTATTAAAAATATAAATCAATTAAAGGGCACCTATTATGGCACTTAAAATGTTCCTAATATTGTTTTGGGAGTCCCCAACAACAGTTTTACATGCATGCAATGACAAAAAAACACGTTTGTTGTCTTAATATGCATTTATTTTTACCGGATTTGCTCACCGACTCCCAAATGATTCGTTCAACCATAGATATCCATAATAAAGGCTAGATGTCTCGTCCGCACATTTTAAACATATTTATGTCTTTGTGTCAGTTTATTGTTTAAAATGGTCCTTTCGTGTGCGTATCATGGATGTTTAAAACAATGGGGCGGTACTTCTGCCGACGTCCAGCCTGACCTTCCCAACGTGATGGCGTAATGCCTGGTGCGTAAGTTCAGTAATATTTTACTCTGGTCGTTTTAGGTGCTGAAGAAAAAAGTGTTACAACCGTCCCCGGTCTCCCCTACATGTTCAGTAAGGCTTGCGTTACAACAGACTTTTAGTTTTAATTGTAAAAAAAAAAAAAAACAGCAAGACCGCGAGACATTGACGAATGAAAAATGCAAGTAGGCTAAATTACCTATTCGTGGTCAGTCAATAGCCGCGTGTGATGTCCAATTCTGTAAATAAAGACTAAATGGCAGCGTCTGATATATTTGTATAGCGATTTATTTGGAGTGCCGTGAGGTATGATTTCGGCCTCTGTGCTCGCGCTGGCCAGTGGAAAAGCGGCTAATGGTGAAGATGGCATGAAGAAGACTATACATTCGCGAGATGGACGTATGCGCATTAGGCTATTCGTTCTGTGTTTTCTTTCTAAACAGTTAGGCTATGTTTATGTGGTATTTTTCATGTTTTCATCACGCAATCATGTTTTTGATGCGGTGGTGACGCACGCGTTCATGTAAGGGCGGCGGCGCTGCAGATAAAGCACCTAAAAGCTGTCACAAATAACCGGCAAAAGCAATGATTATGAATATGTCAAATATAGCAAGTAGACATTTTAATTGTTTATTAATAAAGTCAAGATGAAGTTGACGATGCTGACTCGCGATCTTCGCAGTAGGCTAGTGAATGCACCAGAGAGAAATGCACATATTTCATTTCATAAGCAGAGAGCAGTCTGTTTTCTTTCGTTTTGAATTGTTCTGTTTACAAGTAGACATTTCAATATAGATATATTGTTCAGGTCCGTGAATAGGCTACCTTATACGCTGAGTTTCGGTTCATTTATGAGACGAGCTCCAGTTCACGCGCCGGCACCTCCGTGTCATGATTATAATTGTCTGCTATATTTAGCCTACTTCTTATTTATTAAATACAGGCAATTGGTTGATGAAACATTGATTACAATTAAGATACAATTAATACAAAACTAAATTTACTTTAAAGAAAGGCTTTCTGTGTAAGGTCTCTGTGAGAGTTTTAAAGCAGTCTTTTAGTGCTGCTTCAGAGCGGTTGCGTCCATAACGGAGAACTGTCACGTCTGTAACATTGTTTTTTCCTCATAAATGCCAACACATAAAATAAAATGAATATTTTATGTTCTGTGGAGAGCCAACCCTTCTTCATCCGATTTGCGCAGTGTAATTCACAGAATTACAACAAAAAAAAATCGTTGCCTCCTAAAAGTTAAAGATTTTTTTTGTCACGCATGACTGTCTATTTCCCTAATATTAAATATAAAACGCATGTGTAGACTGATATTTTTCTAATGTCTGGACTCCTTTCAGGGAGGAGCCTATGGATAAACAGACGTTTCAATAGTTTGGTATTAATGCATTTTCTGAGAATTTATATTTCAAGTTTTGACTGCAAATGTCATGTCCATAACGCTGGAATTCCCAAATTTTAAATAATTTATCATCAACTAGTTTTGTGGTGTAGGTCTAGGTATTTTATAATGTTAAGTTAACTTCAAATAATACTAATAGTAATTTAAAGATGTGGTAGCATTGGATCTGGACGGTATGGATAACGCTGGGAGTTGGAAGGGGTGTGTCGCGATTCTGCAGGTTCGTGGATCTGAGTGTCGCGATTTCGGTTTCATATCGCATATCGTTACAGCCCTAGTCATTTTAGAATGTTAATTTCTACTTCTGTATAGTTATTTTGGTGAAAGTAACTCAAAAGTAATACAGGAGTAATGTAACGCATTACAATTCTGAGACAGTAATATTGTAAGATAATGAATTACTTTTAAATAACAGTAACAAGTAATATATAATGTATTACAGTTTGGAAGTAACTTGCACAACACTGGTTGTCATTGAAGTCCATTATTCGAAGAAAAATCCAGAAATATTTTACTAAAAAACGTATTTTCTCTTCCACTGAGGAAAGAAAGACATGGATATCTTGGATGGCATTGGGGTGAGTAAATTATCAGGAAATTTTCGTTTTGAGGTGAACTAGTCCTTTAATGGTCTCACGCACATGGTGGAGTAATAAGTAGCTATAAAGGATAATGTGACGTGGAGGCAAAGAACCGCCCGATGCGACGCCAAGTGCATTAACATCACAGTCCTACCTGTGGATTATCCCACTTATACCCTTGTCATTTGCAAGCATTGACAACTTAAAGCTGTTACGGATGTTTGCAGCGCAATATTTGACCGGAAGGGTAAAATTGGCTGTTATTTTCGTCAGTTGCGGCTCGTTAGATCTAACTGTTAGCATTCTGACAGCTTTAAATAAGACACACAGATAAAGTAGTGCGGTAAGATTACATTTATTTGAATGATAATGAACAATTAATTATATATATATATAGAGAGAGATGCGTACCAGCGTCTGTTCAGCGTCTCTCTCTATCAACAACGAAGCTGTGAGTTTACTTCAAAATAGCAAATTAACCCCCTCGTTGCTGAGAAATATATAGCGATTCAGTAGTGAAGCTATTTTATTACTAAAAGTCGCAGGACAGTGTTGATCAATTTCTGTTCTCCTGTTTCGGTGTGAGCAGCGCGATCTCCACTCTCTGTGTGCGAGTGACGTGTTTGTGCGCTTCAAAACGTCTCCGGTTACTTGACTGTAACCTTGTTCCCTGAGAAAGCGGAACGAGATGCTGCGCTGCTCAGCGCATTGGGAACATATTTATCGTGACCAGCTGTGAATATTGTGTAACACGTCAATGAAATTGACCCGGAGGTAATATAGCCTCGGTCGGTGACGTCATCGGCGCGCCCCCGCGACACGAGGCTATAAGTAGATGAGCCACAGGTGCATCGTCAGGATATTTGTCTGAAGAGCAGTCCTAGGACATCTTTAGCATGGCAAAGCAGCGCAGCATCTCGTTCCGCTTTCTCAGGGAACAAGGTTACAGTCAAGTAACCGGAGACGTTCCCTTTCGAAAGCTACAATCGATGCTGCGCTGCTCAGCGCATTGGGAACGAGAATACCCACGCCGCCGTGTTTGAATATGTCTGGACCCCCACGGTTGTGCAGGTGTGTTTCACAAGAACGCAAGAGAGCCAAGACATTAGCTTGTGATGTCGACTCAAGGACATGAGAGCCCGGAGTGGCATGAACATCCAAACTATAAAATCTTATGAATGTGTGCGGAGAGGACCATCCTGCCGCATCACAAACATGTTGTAGGGGGGGCACCCCTTGCCAAAGCACTAGAAGAGGCGACCCCCCTGGTGGAGTGAGCCCTAAGACCTATAGGCGAAGCTTGGCCGCGCGCCTCATAAGCAAGAGCGATAGCATCCCTGACCCAATGCGACATAGTCTGCTTGGTAGCAGCTCCTCCTCTGTTGCTGCCCTCATAACAGACGAACAGTTGCTCCGACTTACGCCACTGGCTAGTGCGGTGGACGTAGGCCTGAAGAGCACGGACCGGATACAGTCTATGAGACCTCTCCTGCTCCGGCGTTGAGAACGGCGGGGAGCAGAAAGCCTCAAGAGTGACAGGATGTACAGCCGAAAATGGAACCTTAGGCAGGTAATCAGGATGTGGATGCAAAATCACTTTCACCATTCCTGGGGCAAAGTCTAAGCAGGATGGTGAGATAGACAGAGCCTGCATATCCCCAATTCTTTTCAATGAAGTTATTGCCATTAGAAAAACCATTTTTAGAGTCAGAAGTTTATCAGACGCTGATTCTATAGGTTCAAAGGGGGTGTCAACCAGGCCCTCGAGAACTATAGCTAAGTCCCAAGAAGGGATATTGGTTCTTACTGGAGTTTTTCTCCGGAATCGCCCACGGCGAGCCGTCGAGGAGAGACATTATCTCCAAGAACCATACTCTGTTCGGCCAACGTGGCGCTATCAGTAAGAGGCAAGACCCTAATTGGCGAACTCTGGCTAGAACTCCCGGGAGCAGGGAAACTGGAGGAAACGCATACAGGCGCATTTTGGGCCATGAGTGCGCCATCGCATCCAGACCCAACGGAGCTGGGTGACTCAGAGAGAAGTAGAGGGGACATTGCGCTGTCTGCTGGGAGGCGAAGAGGTCCACTTCCGCTTCGTAAAATCTGGCCCAGATCTGTTTCACTACCTCCGGGTGGGGTCTCCATTCTCCCGTCGGTAGTGTCTGTCTGGACAATAGATCTGCTCCCACATTCAAATGCCCTGGGATGTAAACTGCCCTGAGTGACAGAAACTTGCCCTGGGCCCAGAGAAAAATCTGCCTCGCTATTCTGTTCAGGTTGCGTGAGCGCAGACCTCCCTGGTGATTTATATAAGAGACTGCTGCTGTGTTGTCCACCCGCACTAGGACATGACAGCTGCTCAATTGATGGAGAAAATATTTCAGAGCCAGAAATATGGCCATCAACTCGAGGCAATTGATGTGCCAATCGAGCTGATGACCCTCCCATTCCCCTTGAGCTGGACGCCCATCTAAGACCGCTCCCCAGCCCATCAGGGAGGCGTCTGTCGTTAGCAGTCTGCGACGACACGGCGCCCCTAAAGTGGGACCCAAGGCGAGGAACCGGGGTCTGAGCCACAGAGATAGTGTACGAAGCCCGCGGCGCGTCACTTTTATTTGCCTTTGAGGATTGGCTCTTGGATGAAACCCTCTGGCTTTTAGCCACAACTGAAATGGTCTCATGTGTAACAGCCCCAGAGGAATCACCGTGGATGCTGAAGCCATGAGACCCAACATTCTTTGATACTGACGAACAGTGTGAATTTGGCCTAGCTTGACATTGGTCATGGTCTGCCGAATGGTCTCGATTCGAGCGGGAGACATTTGTGCCTGCATCGTAATCGAATCCCAAACGATCTCGAGGTAATTCGTTCTCTGAGCAGGAAAAAGAACACTTTTCTTGGTGTTGAGTTTCAGCCCTAGAGAAACTAGATGAGCTAACACGATGTCTCTGTGTTGAAGCGCCATCTCTCGTGATTGTGCTAGAATTAACCAATCATCTATGTAATTCAAAATGCGAATGCCCCGGAGTCGCATTGGAGCCAGTGCTGCATCCATGCATTTTGTGTATGTGCGGGGTGACAGGGCTAGGCCGAATGGAAGAACCCGAAATGGGTACGCTTCGCCCCCGAAAGCGAACCTCAGGAATTTCCTGTGTTGTGGCAATATTTCTATGTGAAAATATGCGTCCTTCAGATCGATCGTAACGAACCAATCACGACATTGAATTTGCGACACGACCGTCTTGATGGTTAACATCTTGAACTTGAGCGCTTTGACTACGGTTTAAGCCTCGAAGATCTAAGATTGGACGCAACCCCACATCCTTTTTGGGAACTAGGAAGTATCTGCTGTAATAACCTTACTCCCTCTCTGGAAGAGGAACATATTTTATGGCCTCTTTGCTCAGAAGAGTTCTCAGCTCTTGTGACAGTACATGCATCAGCTCCGGTTTCACGGAAGTAAAAATCACGCCGTTGAAATGCGGAGGACGACGGATAAATTGGATTCTGTATCCTAACTGTACTGTGCTTAATACCCACGCAGAAACGCCTGGCAGAAGTTTCCACGCTGCCAGACTTTCTGAGAGTGGTATTAATTTTAATACTTCCTCTTGAGGGGATGTTAGATGTTCCGCGCCCGGGATGACAGCCGGAAACAACGGAACATCTAACATTTCGCTGGAAACCGCTGCCCCCCGAAGCACGAGAGGTGGTGGGGATGGAGTGGTTTTGTGAGGGTAGCGAGAAGGGGCGAAGAGATCTTGAACGCGCCCCATCCTGTGGGGGGCTATCCCCACCAGATTGGGCGCCAGGCCATCAGGACTTTCTCTTTTTATTAATAATAGACCTGAGGTCTGGCTTGGAAGGTTGCTGAGCGCGGCGAACCTGTCCCCAATCCCTGCGAGAGGGAGCACGGTCCGCTACGCTCTGCTTTTTTACCTCCCTGGGTTTTGAAGGACCGGGGCGGGGCTGGGTGGCAGACGGCCCCTCCCCCTGAGTGCGGCGAGGAAGAAACTGAACGAACGCTTCCTCGTGTTTCTTGACTTCCTTAGACCGGGTGACAACGGTGTTCACTGAGTCACCAAACAGCCCAGATGGAGAAATAGGAGCGTCAATGAGAAACAAACGATCTTTTTCTTTAATCCCTGTCAGATTAAGCCACAGATGCCTCTCCGTGCTGACCAAAGCAGACATTGAACGGCCGATGGTACGGGCCGTCTGCTTGGTCGCGCGGAGAGACAGATCTGTGGCACGACGAAGCTCGGTGAATGATTCTTCGTCGATCGTACTGCCCGCACTCAAATCCTTCAACAGGTCAGCCTGGTACGCCTGTAACACTGCCATAGTGTGCAGCGCAGCACCAGCCTGACCTGCAGCTTGATAAGCTTTTCCCACTAAAGATGATGTTATACGACAGGGTTTAGTGGGGAGGGTAGGTTTCTTTATCGAAGATGCCAATTCGGGTGAGAGATAGCTCGCGAGCGTCTCTTCAACTCGAGGCATCTCCGTATACCCCCGCGTCTTCGCCCCCACGATAGTCGAAAAAGTCGACGTCGAGGGCACAAAAACACGAGAAGTATAAGGTTTACTCCATGATTTAGACAGCTCATCATGGAGGTCCTCGAAAAAGGGGAGAGACTGATGTAATGTTCTCTCCCCCCTGCCACCAGACAGAAACCTATCCTCAAGCTTACTGTGTTTGGGGGTCTCTTGTTCGCGTGGCCAGTCAAGCTGTAACCTGGCCACCGCACGAGTAACAACCTCTAGCAATTCCTCGACAGATCTCTTTTCGCAAGAGGAATGCTCAGAGGCTGGCTGCTCGTGCTCTGAAAACCCAAGAGATATATCATCCTCCTCGTGAACCGAAGAAGCACCGGAGCGCGCTTCGAGATCACGAGAGGGGATGTTTGGATCTGGTGACGCAGCAAGCAAAAGGGACGGACCCGTCTCTTGCTCGTCATGCAGATCCATACGCGAGCCCCACGATGGAAGTGTGGGTGCGGACTGGAAATAGTTGAGACGAGTGCGAAGCATCTTAACAGTGAGACGCTCACAATGCTCGCACTCGCCGCTTTCTAAAGCCAGTACCTCGTGCTCTTCCCCCAAACACACAAAGCAATAATCGTGTGTATCCAGCTCAGACATGGGACGGGAGCATGGAGGAAAACAGCGCTTATTGCTTTGTTGGCTCATTTCACTTTTTTTACTTTTTAAACTCTTTAGATGTAACGAGAGAGAAAAAGATTTGGAAATGAGAAATTTCTGCACACTGCCTGAAAAAACTAACTCCTAGCAAAGATCTGTATCAGACAAAAGGTAGAGAGAGAGTTTGGACGTTCACACATGCACAGTGATGGTCTGAAGACAAAAGACCTGACGATGCACCTGTGGCTCATCTACTTATAGCCTCGTGTCGCGGGGACGCGCCGATGACGTCACCGACCGAGGCTATATTACCTCCAGGTCAATTTCATTGACGTGTTATACACAATATTCACAGCTGGTCACGATAAATATGTTCCCAATGCGCTGAGCAGCGCAGCATCGATTGTAGCTTTCTCAGGGAACAGCGCATTAATAAAGTCAAGTCAAGTCATCCTCATTTGTATAGCGCTTTTAACAATGTAGATTGTTTCAAAGCAGCTTTACAGAGATAAACATATAATTTAAGGTAACAGATTGGTTTAGTTTTATAGTGGTTCTTGAATAATGTTTTTTTCCAGCTAAAGTTAGTTTTGATTGATTCACTTCCGTCTAAATGATCATTTGTTATTAAATTAGGGGCCGCTAAGACGACACCGTTCTCTCTAAACAGACTTTAAACGTGAACCTGTGATAGACGCTGATGTCGTTCACATGCGCATTAAGAATTGATTCTATAGTTATGTGCGTTTGAATATATGTGCGCAGGTTTGTAATTCCTTACAAACCATGCCTAAACAAACTACTTGTCTATAAATTTTGATGCAGAATTTTATTTTATCTTATCACTTCGGGTAGGTACGCGAACCGAAAAATTCCACTAGGCTTTATCTGTAGAGTGGTATAGGGATCCTCCATAGGGAGAGGCTAGTTGGCACTTCAGCACTGCATTGTCATCGGGTCCAGGCGAAGGTCCTTCGTCAGATCTAGAAACGGCCTGGATCCGGCAGGCTGCGGGAAAACCTCGGGATAAACAAAGACATTAAAATTAGCGTAGATGCCATTCTTCTTATGATGTAACGAGTACATCAGGATTTAAGGGAAGTGTTCCCAGTTCCGGCTGACCTAATCTAAGCAGCCTAATAATGACATATAGAAGTCTATAGAGTGTTATGTGAATGCTAGGTCAAAGAGATGTGTTTTTAGTCTAGCTTTGAACTGACAGACTGTGTCTGCTTCCCGGACAATGTTAGGAAGATTGTTACAAAGTTTTGTTGCTAAATAGGAAAAGGATCTACCGCCAGCAGTCGATTTAGATATTCTAGGTATTATCAACTGGCCAGAACTCTGAGATCGCAATAGACGTGAAGGAGTATAATGCGTTTAGAGCTCGCTCAAGTAATCGGGAGCTAAACCATTTAGTGCTTTGTAAGTAATCAGCAATATTTTAAAATTTATACGATGTTTAATAGGGAGCCAATGCAGTGTTGACAGAACCGGGCTAATATGGTTGTACTTCCTGGTTCTGGTAAGAACTCTAGCGGCTGCGTTTTGAATTAGCTGTAGTTTGTTTATTAAGCGTGCAGGGCAACCACCCAGTAGAGCATTACAATAATCTAGCCTTGATGTCATGAACGCATGAACTAATTGTTCCGCATTTGTCAATGAGAGCATATGACGTAATTTAGATATATTTTTAAGATGGAAAAATGCGGTTTTACAGACACTAGACACGTGACTTTCTAATGAAAGATTGGTATCAAAGAGCACACCCAGGTTCCTAACTGACGAAGAAGACTTAACAGAGCAGCCATCAAGTTTTAGATGGTATTCTAGGTTATTACGTGTGGAAGTTTTTTGTCCAGTAATTAGAATCTCTGTTTTTTCAGAATTTAGTAGTAGGAAATTACTAGTCATCCAATTTTTCATATCAACTATGCATTCCCATAATTTTGTGAATTGGTGAGTTTCATTAGGTTTGGATGAAATATAGAGCTGAGTATTATCAGCATAACAGTGAAAGCTAATTCCATGTTTCCTAATGATACCTCCTAAAGGTAGCATGTACAGAGTGAAAAGCAGCGGTCCGAGAACTGAGCCTTGTGGTACGCCATACTGAACTTGTGATCGATAAGACATCTCTTCATTTACTGCTACAAACTGATAGCGGTCAGATAAATATGATTTAAACCATGCTAATGCAATTCCACTAATGCCAACATAGTTTTCTAGTCTATTTAAGAGAATGTTTTGGTCAATGCTGTCAAATGCAGCACTAAGATCAAGTAACACTAATAGAGAGATACAACCACGATCGGATGATAAGAGCAAATCATTTGTGACTCTAATGAGAGCTGTCTCAGTGCTATGGTGCGGTCTAAATCCTGACTGGAAATCCTCGCAGATATCATTTCTTTCAAGAAAGGAACAAAGCTGTGAGGATACTGCTTTTTCTAATATCTTTGATAGAAAAGGTAGATTTGAGATCGGCCTGTAACTGACTAATTCTGTAGGATCAAGTTGCGTTTTTTTAACAAGCGGTATAATCATAGCCAGCTTAAAGGTTGTTGGTACGTATCCTAGAGACAAAGACGGATTAATGATGTTAAGAAGAGGATCTATGACTTCTGGAAGCATCTCTTTCAATAGTTTAGTCGGTATAGGGTCTAACATACATGTTGTCGATTTAGATGACTTAACGAGTTTGCAAAATTCTTCCTCTCCTATAGCAACAAATGAATAAAATTTTTCCTCAGGGAGACTACACTGCACTGTCTGATGCGATACTGTAGTAGACTTATAAGTGAAGAAGTTCATAAAGTCATTACTGCTGTGTTTCTTGGAAACTTCTGGGCTTGAAGCTTTCTTTTTCGTTAGTGTAGCCACTTTTTCAAATAAATACCTAGGATTATATTTATTTTCTTCTAATAGCGTTGAAAAATAAGCAGATCTAGCAGCTTTTAAAGCCTCTCTGTAAGCAATCAAGCTCTCCTTCCATGCAATCCGAAATACCTCTAGTTTAATTTTCTTCCAGTTGCGCTCCATTTTTCTGGCTGCTCTCTTAAGGGCACGGGTGTGCTCATTGTACCACGGCGTTGAACTATTTTCTTTAATCTTCTTTAAGCGCACCGGAGCAACTGTGTCTAAAGTGCTGGAAAGGAGAGAGTTAAAAGTTTCTATTGCAATATCTAGTTCTGCTAAGCTATCTGGGATGCTGAGATGATGAAACTGATTAGGAAGATTATTGATAAAGCAATCTTTAGTGGCAGAAGTGATAGGTCTAACATACTTGTAACATGGAGTTGGCTTTGCAGCCTTGGCTAAATGTAATTTACATGAGACTAGGGCTGTCGCGGTGAAGGAATTTCCCTTGCGGTATTTTGAGTGGCTCAATAGCTGAAATGCGGTTTTACCGCCATTTATTTATTTATTTATTTATTTATTTGTTGCTATATAAATACGTGTTATGATGTGGTCAGCATCCGCATGCACAAAAACAATGTAACCAATGTAACCGAAACTAAACAGCATCTCTGCGCATTGAAAGACTGTCACTCGGCGCGCAGTTGTTACGCCAACGGGACTGTCTTTGAGTGAGTCATTAAACCGTTCATTCAACGAAAACGTTCAAAAAAGCTGATTCCTTAAATGATAGATGTAATGAAACAAGGTGTTAATTATTTTTTAACTTTGAGCTCCACTTTTCAAGGCTCAGCTGGCCAGCAATGCTTCACTTTTGGGCAAAGCTGAGCAATGCTTCACTTAATAGAGACCAATGATTCAATGCGTGACTCGCTGCTTTCCCCCCACGGCTTCCTCGCGCTGTGTAATGCTGACCAGCGCTGACGCCATTCATGGTAAATACCCTTACACGTTAAAAGGATGATAGCCTACGACAAATATTTCGCTTTCTTGGAAACGGCAACCCTTTCACGAATATACATGACTTGACTTCAAAGACAGAAGCACGCAGGTAATCGCACGCGCTCAGTCGATCACATTCTCTGTCTGTTTAGGCTTAAGTCCAAATCCACGAATCCTCTGTACAAATCACCATGATAAACAGTCTTGTTATCATTATTAAGTTATTTAACATTCAATACACATGGTACGAACTACGAAGGGTGGCCTTATGAAAAAAGAAAATGCAGTTCGCGTTGCTGCGGTTACTTGCATTCCTCTGCGGTTGACCTGTCAGTAGCGCGGTACTGCAATATTGCGGTTACCGCGACAGCCCTACATGAGACTAGATAATGATCTGAGATGTCGTCGCTCTGCTGCAGAATTTCAACAGAATTAACATCTATTCCATGTGATAATATTAGATCGAGAGTATGATTACGACAATGAGTAGGTCCTGACACGTGTTGTCTAACTCCAATAGAGTTAAGAATGTCTTTAAATGCCAATCCCATTGCATCTTTTTTATTATCTACATGTATATTAAAATCACCAACAATTAGAACTTTATCTGCAGTCATTACTAATTCTGATAGAAAGTCAGCAAATTATTTGATAAAGTCTTTATGGTGCCCTGGTGGCCTGTATACAGTTGCCAGCAGAATTCTCAAACTTGATTTATCGTTTACATTATATATTTTTACATTAAGCACCAACACTTCAAAAAAAGTATATTTAAAACTAGATTTTTTAGTGGTTTTGAAAATATTACTATAAATTACAGCAACACCTCCCCCTTTGCCTTTCAGGCGAGGTTCATGTTTATAACAGTAATCATGGGGGGTGGACTCATTTAAAGTAATGTAATCGTTTGGTTTTAGCCAGGTTTCTGTCATACACAGCACATCTAGGTTATAATCTGAAATCATATCATTAACTATGAGCGTTTTTGAAGTAAGGGATCAAATATTCAGCAACCCAAGCTTTATCGTTTGCTCATCTGTATTATATCTATTTTTGATTTGTTGAATATCAATTACATTTTTAACCTTAGATCGGTTTGGACGTTTTTTGGATTTCCAAATTCGGGGAACAGACACAGTCTCTATATGATGATATTTAGGTGAAATAGGGTCTATGTGATGGGATTTATCTGACCTTGGTGACGCGAGGCCGCTAGCAGACGGTCGGTTTAGCCAGTTTGTCTGCTTCCTGACCTGAGCCCCAGATTGTCATGTTTTTTCTCTAAGACTATGAGCCAAATTACTAGAGAGAAGAGCAGCACCATCCCAGGAGAGATGAATAACATCTCTTTTCAACAGGTCAGGTTTGCCCCAAAAACTTTTTCAATTGTCTATGAATTCTATATTATTTTCGGACACCACTTAGACAGCCAGCCATTGAGTGATGACTAATCTACAAACAGGGTCGGTTTACTTGGCGCCATGACCAAGTATTGCGATGTTTGGCTTTAGCATTGGAAGGCAAGCGTAGTATGACCAATAAGTTGCCGCCTGTTCTAGCAAAACATTACACGCAGAAGACATTACACCAACAAGAAAAGGTGCTAACACCAATTCTCGCCAAGGACAACTGGAAGTTGCTAGGGACTGGAAGATGCTGGCTGATCTTGATCAACCGCTTATTTTTCCACCTGAGATTGCCACCACTAACCTACGACCAGATATTGTTTTGTGGTCTGGATCAGCACGCATTGTTCAACTGATAGAGTCAACAGTGCCATGGGAGGATGCGGTAGATGAGGCATATAAGAGGAAGAAACTGCGGTATGCTCATCTGGCCACTGAAGCAGAACAGCAAGGATGGAGAGTCAAGGTTTATCCAGTGGAAGTGGGTTGTCGAGGTTTTTTGGCACACTCTACAACCCGGTTCCTCAGAGACGTCGGATTCAGTGGCCAAGAGTTGCGTCGCACAGTAAAGAACTTATCTGAAGCAGCAGAAAGGAGCAGCAACTGGCTGTGGTTGAGACGGAAAGATTCTAGCTGGCTGTGTACAGGCCGCCATGCTACGGTTTCGTAGAATTCTTGAAAACTTGAAGAGTCTGTTGGTTCATTTGTATAGGTTGTATAGTATTTACAGTCATTACGTTCCTGTGTATATTGCGTGAATGACGGGTGGTTGGGCAGATATTGTGTTTTGCGGTAGGTGGTATGCCTTACGGAACCGTTGCCACTGAAACTGCATATTAACGCACCAGTGGGGCTCGACAGCCTTAGTCAAACGGGTTGGCGCGTATGGTTGGGTTGCGGATAGATTGTGAGATTGTGGTTAGGTCTTAGCAGCAAGAGGGAAGTAGAGGTCAGTAAGCTGGGCTGAGTTGAGTGGGGGATGGAGGGGGGTGACTCTGGGACGCCAGTGTCACTGTCGAGCCCTCTTGAGGTGTCGTGGGCTAGTCGACGAAGCACTGAGGACGGAAGGTGCCCACTTGAAGACCCTAGAGATGTTCCCTACTCCACTCAATCCAGAGGGTTGTTATGGGGGGACCGCACTATGGTTGCAGCCGTTGTGTGTGCTGACGCGCAAATACACTGCAGCTATTAACACCAGACAGAAGGAGATTCACGTCACCAGATGGAAAGAAGCGTAAATGGATGAAGAAGCATAGGTTACTGTAAACCTACGTCTTAGTTGGTGCTTATCTTGGCGAAAGCCGAGTACAAATCAGCATGAAGTTTTAACATCTACTCTTGTGTAATGGAAATCATCTCATCACTCCTTCGAACAGGAAGGGGGCCAGAGCAAATTACAGTGTCTGACATCGTACTTGCGAGTTCAAACACCTCTTTAATATTAATTTTGGTGATCTCCGACTGGCGGAGACGAACATCATTAGTGCCGACGTGAATAACAATCTTAGAGAATTTACGATTAGCATTAGCCAGCACTTTTAAATTTGCTTTGATGTCAGGCGCTCTGGCTCCCGGCAAACATGTGGCTGTGTTGGCTGGTGTCCCTATGTCCACGTTTCTTTGTGATCGAATAACCAATGACCAGGGCACAATCAACAGAATTCTCAGTGGGTGTTTCACTGAGCGGGGCAAATCGATTTGTTATGGTAATCGGAACGGAAGAGTGTTTTTTTGATCCGCGACTAGAGCGATCCCTTACTGTCACCCATTTGGCTTGCTGCACAGGCAATAATTCAGCCGGAACTGAATCATGTAAAGAGTTCGCTATGCTAGGCGCATCCAAAATAGTATCTAAAGCTCTAGCACACTTACTATCCTCAATTAAAGTTTGGATGCGTGTTTCTAATTCTGAAATCTTCTCCGTCAGCCTGACTGTCTCCTTGCATTTATCACATATAAACCCTATATTGCCGACGGGTAAGGCTATGCTAAACATGTAACATGAAGTGCAGGTGACAATAACAGGACCAGACATTACTCACCGTGTTTGTTGACTGATTCTTACTCACCTGGGCTTTTTATGAACTCAGAGGCGCGGGCGCGCGAGAGAAAAATAAATAAATAACTGAGCGCACGGGTGGCGCGTCAACAGGCTAGCGTGTTGTGCGTGTTGTCAGGTTAATCTGAGATGTTGTCTAAGCTGTATTTAGTAGTATAAACAACTAGAAATGGTAGTAAATGATGGTTCAAAACAGAAAAGCTAATACGAGGCTTAGACGGAGCTTACAGCCTCGAAGCAAACAAAAGACAGCAGGCAGCTAGGCAGACAGGAGCAATCCCGATGCAATCCCGATGCATTGATTGCAATCGATGCAATAAAGAACGGTGATTAAACTGACTTGGAGCTGCCTGTGCATTAGACGATTTTATTGCCCACCTTCCAGCCAATCAGAATGTGCTGACACACCATGGTATAACTTATTTTAATTAATCCATTTGAGATCGATTTAATGCTAATTTTTTTTAGTTACGGGACATGGCATCTGTGCTTTCAATCTCTTGACAAACTAAAATACTTAAATTACATTTGTATATATTTGAAATAAAATGTATAGATTGTAGGCTACTGAATGTCAGCTTGCTTACTTTGCTCAAGATAAGGATTTATTAAGCCCACGTCATGCAAACAATAACGGCTTCTAACCACAGGTCGAGAGCTGATTGCCAAATTTCCGTTAGAACTATGGTTTCGGGAAACACCAACTCTTTGAACTATGCTGTTAAAGACAGAGCTTGTGGCCATATATTGTGGCTAACGATGCGTTCGGGAAACACAGATTGTCTGAACTAGATCTAAGAGTACGGACAGGAGCGTAGACTGAATTAAGTCAGCACTAAGGTGCACTATTATATTTCCATAAACATATATTTTTAGGTTGCCTAACACTAAGGTCTATTCAGGGCCGGCTCTAGCCCTTTGGTTGCCCTAGGCGAGATTGAGTTTTGCACCCCCCCCCCCCTTATTAAAAATACTTACAAATGATAAAAACTAAACAAAAATTCTCTTATAGTCTCTCCAAAACTTCAACAAGCAAATTATGACTTCAACTGTATAATAAATTGTTCATACAAATGCTACAAAGAACGTTCAATGATATTTCTATCATCCTACATAGTTGCATTGTACAAATACATTTTGTCTGACCATGTAACTTGTAGTATATAAATTACAATTACTACCACCACTACTATTATTACTAATCTATTAGGCTGCTACAAGACTAAGGGGGTTTCGGGGGTATGCCCCCCCGTAAGAAAATTTTGTGTATTTTAATGTTAAATTCATCAATCTGGTGCACTTTGAGAGTTCAAAATGAAAAGCTCCAACCCATATTCAGTGTGCAAATTGAACAAAGAAAAATTCAAACCTCTTTTAGTTACAGTGTCTGTCTACATTACACTACTACATAATAATAGTTATAATATTAATCCCATGACAGTAATAGCCATAGGCTATATTGTAAAACAAATTCACTGAAAAATAAAGGAAACTTCCATAATTAATTTTGTTACTTGGAAGTAACCCAGCGCCACCAATTAAACAAAACAAAACAAAACAAAACGAATGGGCCGATGTACGAGTTTTATGGGCCACTAAGACAAAAAAAAAAAAAAAGTACGACGTATCGGCCCAAAAAGCACGTCGGCCCACCGGGAATCTCTACCATCCTGGGGGAAAATAATTCGCTCCCGGTAGTCCCGATGGCCAGCATGCCTGTGCACAATACTAAGTAAATTTATTTCGTTTGACACCTTAATGGCTGAGATGAGAAGACTTACCTCTGTACTGGGCTTTCTTTTTATCTGGTTGCTTTCTCCGTTTTCGTCCCTGTGCACCAGAGGGTTTCGATCAACGCGCCAGCAGCTGAGCACTTGCCTAACGTAACGTAACGTAACCCCCAACCCCCCCGTTAGGAAATGATCGACAATAATCATCAATTCAATCTAATAATCAGGTTGACAAGTAATTAAACGTGTGGCTAAGGGGGGCGCCTTAGGATGATCATGTTTAATAAACATGTTTTTGTTTCGCTTGTCATTCTAATTCTGTGATTAATGGGAAGTAGGCCAAGGGCGACATTAGAGGGCGCCGGCGCACCGCGCCCCCAACATATTTGTCGCCCTAGGCAACCGCCTAGTTCGCCTATAGCAATCGCCGGCCCTGGGTCTATTTTTTACATTAATGCATTAGCTAACTTAAAAAGAAGAAGAAAAGTTTTGACTGTCCAGTTATTTCTGCATTACTCTACAGAGTATGATGGAAATAAACTCCAGATGTTGAAATAAATAACTATAATAGAGAAACATGTTAATTAGTTTTCACCATTACTAGTGGAAATATGCATATGAGTTTATACTAAATCTTCAGCTTAAAGTTGTCAGCAGAATTTGAAACAATTTGGTTGACAAGAAAAAAATATTGACGCATTCTTTGTTTTTTCCCAGATTCACCCACATCTACAGTGAATGTGACACCAGACAGTCGTGTATTCACTGGAGAAACAGTCAATCTGACGTGTGTGATAAAGCCTGATCACAGTGACTGGAGATATGAGTGGTATAACGACAGTGTAAAATTACAGACGTCTGAGCGTTACACTGTAAACGGAGACACTGTCACTATCAGAGGAGCGGCTGAGTCTTATCAGGGTCAGTACTGGTGTAAAGGATGGAGAGATAGAAGACCATCATTCTCACAGGAGAGTAACCGAATGAATATTTCTGTTAATGGTGAGTAAACACTGATAAACTCTCAGCTTTTTCACACTGGATGCACAAGCAGAACGGAGGCAGCGCAGAAGCTGTGTGTATGAAGAGCAGGAGCAGCGTATGCACTGAAAATAATGTTCAGTTTAACTTAAAAAATGTACTTAATGTGATAACATCTACACTGTAAAACCTAACAGTAAACTTTACTCAATTAAATTGAGCTCACTGCACTCAAATAATACTGAAACTTGAAGTGGCTTGAATGACCGAAACAGAACTCAAACTGAATGAGTTATAGAACATTTCTAGATCCCAGAATGATAATTGAATAATAATTGTATAGTTAAGTTAATTAATCATTGATGATTGCTCATTAGTGATGAACACCTGCTGTTAACAAGCAGAATCACTGAAGGAAAGAGAAACACAAGAAAAACAAGGTTTAAGGTCACCATGATGGAGATCAGTATTTGCTTTAGGTGGCTTTTCCACTGGGCTCGTTTGCTGCGGTCCGAGCCCGTGCGCGATTGTTCCCGGCGCCCCCCGCAGTGTTGGTCTGGTTTCACACTCAACTTGATTCTATCGAACTCTGGTGCGTTTGCGTGCATCTTACGTCATTGTAAACGTGCACGGTGCATGATATAAAACACGACGCGGGTCAATATATTGTGTTTTTTATTAATTTGGTGCTATTATTCATAGCTGAGTAAACAACGCAGGTTTAACTGTGTGTGTTTCACATAAGCTGTCTTTCCGCTGCTTGCAAATGGACTCTTTTGAGGAGACAGTGGATTTCCATTAATTTGTTGCCCTGATTGCACGCACTATGCGCGAATACAATGCAGACTCACTCTTGCTCGTATCCAGGGTCAATCTTCATCCCTTACGTGTGTTTTATTTAACTAAATAGGCTACATCATAATAGTCTAAAACGCATGCGCAGGATACTTTACTTCCTGAACAAGTGCGCACCCGAGTCCTTGTTGCTTTCACATACACGCGAACCGCAGCACGGTTCGGGAGCAACCGAACTCAGACCACCTCCTCCAGGTAGTCTCGGGTTCGGTACCCCAGTGCGCACCCGGGTCCCATGACAGCGTTCACATTAGCGATTTTTCATGCGAACTGTGCCCCGTTCCGAACTAAACTGCCAGTGTGAAAGCCCCCTTAGTTGGGCTCTTGACCCTTAACATTTGTGCACAAGTTTTTCTTTGGCTGCTGTAATTGAGTGTTTATGAAACATTTGTTATGGCACAAAAATCAAGGAAAAGTATGAATGGGTGATGATGGTCAAGATTTGTTGATGACAATCATCACTTAATGACTTGATTCACTGATCTCTTTCAGAGTCTAATCTCGGATTGTATTATTAGTTGTATTCAAAAATAGATTGTACAACATGAGAACTAGCAATGTTATGACTATCAGATAGTATGAAGGATGTTACAGAAAATGTAATTCATTACCAAAACTAACACAGATATCAAGAATCAGCATATGAATCTCAACAATGGTGACCATTAAAAAACGATTCATACTGCAATGCATAACAAAAACCTTATCCATGACTCCCAGCATGCATTGCATCATGAATCGTTTTTTAATGGTCACCATTGTTGAGATTCATATACAGATTATTGATGTCTGTGTAAGTCAGCATGATACCATAGAGGTTTTTAAAATCTGATTGAAACAACAATGGGCCTTACAACAGAATCACAGTTATTTTATAATGAATAATACAAGTTATATATCACCTGTTTAATCAGAGATTATTCTCTAGAAAAGATCAGAGAATCAAGACACCAAATGATGATTCATCAATAAATCATCATCACAACAAAATTTTCTTTTGGCTCTTGTGCCATAAGAAAAGTTACAGTTTTCTGTACACTCAGTTACAGCAGCCGGAGGAAAAACTGGTGCTATAAAGTCAAGGGTCAAAAGCCCAACTAAAGTAAACACTGACCACTATCATGGTGTCTTTAAATGAAACTGCATCATCATCATCTAAATCTGTTCATTCACAATAACAACTTCTGTAGATGCATGATAAAAGTCAAACTGGTTAGTAATAAGTGAAGCTGGTAATGCTGTTTGTGGAGTTGTTTATTCCTCCTCTGTTGAGATCTTGAGAGATTTAAACATATTATATCTTCATTTGATTTAATCTAATGTTGTGGTTGGAAGTCAGTTGTACTGTAGTTCTTGTGTTTCTCTTTCCTTCAGTGATGTTAACAGCAGGTGTTCATCATTAATGCTCAACAATCAATTAATTAATCACATAATTAATCACTTAATTTCTTGACTGCAATATCTACTTTTAGTGAACTCAACTGAAATAATTTCAGAGTACTCATAACTATTGTTTTTTATAAATTAAATGAATTGAGGTAATCAGTTTCCTTAAATGTAATGAGTTAGTTTAACTCATTGGATTTGACTTTGTGTGTGATATTGTGAGCTGGCAGTAACTGCAAGTGCTCTGAGTTCATTTAAATTTTGTCATTTCACTGTTTTTACTCAATAAATATATAATTTTTAAGTAATTTATTTAAAATAATTATGCATCATATATAATAGACCACAACATTCATGATAACCACAACATTCAATAACAACTCTAAATGTCCAACACAACTGAAAATTAAACGTTTGGCGACACCGATGGTGATCTGAGGGACCAACGGCATAATGAAGAAAAAACACAATCTTTATTATGAATCAGTAAATACAGTGCATGTTCACAATAACAGTTTAAAAAAACAAAATAATGGTTTAAACTGTGTTTTACATCTGATAGACACATTTAGATTAAATATGCCATTCTCATTAATGGAGTTAAGCACTTAAATTACATGAAATCATTACCGAGAAGACATTGCAACATTTTTTTTTTTTTATATTCTAATGAATAGAAATATCTGTAGTGGATGGGATGCTTTTAAACACTTTTCCTGTGGCATGCTGTGTTTTAATGTTTTAACTACAGCGAGGATTGCTTAGCGCATGATAATAGTAGAAAAAAGGAATTAAAGGGCACCTATTATGGCATTTAAAATGTTCCTAATATTGTTTTGGGAGTCCCCAACAACAGTTTTACATGCATGCAATGACCAAAAAACACGTTTTTGTTGTCTTATAATATGCATTTATTTTTACCGGATTTGCTCACCGACTCCCAAATGATTCGTTCAACCATAGATATCCATAATAAATGCTAGATGTCTCGTCCGCACTGCTGGCCAATGGAGGTCGATGTCTGCACCTGGCGGCCATCTTATCACAGGCAGCTCGCTCACTCGTAACATTGTGTTTTAATGGTGCATGCACTTTTTAAATAACCGTAACTTGCTCAATTTTCTACCGATTTTCAAACGGTTTGGTTTGTTATAAACGTCAGAGATGTAGTTATCACACTGTATACTTATGAATAATAAGTGTATAAATAAATAATCATCCAGAATTATAGCCACGTTAATAACGTTTCTAAGAAACCAAACCGTTTGTAAATCCATCAAGATTTCAACGAGATAAGACTATTTGTGTTCGTGCTGATCACTCATCTTACATCAGGTACGACAGAGCCCGTCAGAAAGCTTGCCTGTGACAAGATGGCCGACGGTGATGAAGATAGAGGCTCCGCCGTAAGACATCTAGCCTTTATTATGGATATCTATGCGTTCAACGACTCATTTTTTCAAACCCCTCCTTTGCGTGACGCTAATCTGCGGTGATTGGTCAGATGACCCAATCTCTTATTAGGCTTGTTTGAGATGCGCCTTGCCTCGCCTGAAATCAGAATCAGAATCAGAAAGAGCTTTATTGCCAAGTGTGCTACAAATTATAAGAATAAAAAATAAAAATATAAATGTATGAGAATAAAAGTATCACAGTTGGGTTTAGCCAGAGTAGACATTTTCAGATTTACAGATTATGAACTATGAACATATTTACAGTGTTTTGAATATTATAAATAAAAAAAATCTACATATAAGTATCACCTGAGTTGTAGGATATTGCACTAAACAGTGGGAGTATTGCACTTAAGGCATATGCCTTGGGAGATATGTTAACTGTTCAGGAGGGAAATGGCCTGTGGGAAGAAACTGTTCCTGTGCCGAGATGTTCTTGTGGCCAGTGATCTGAGTCGCCGTCTTGACGGTAACAGTTCAAACAGGAGGTGTCCAGGGTGAGTGGAGTCTGTGATGATTTCACCTGCTCTCTTCCTCACTCTGGAAGAGTACAGGTCTTGGAGGGATGGCAGGGGGGCACCAATGATCCTCTCCGCAGTCCGGACTGTCCGTTGTAGTCTCCTGATGTCTGATTTGGTAGCTGAACCAAACCAGACAGTGATGGAAGTGCATAAGACAGACTCAATGACGGCTGAGTAGAACTGAATCAGCAGCTCCTGTGGCAAGTTGAACTTCCTCAGCTGGCGAAGGAAGTACAGTCTCTGCTGGGCTTTTTTCACGATGGAGTCAATGTGATTGTCCCACTTCAGGTCCTGAGAGATGGAAGTGCCCAGGAACCTGAATGACTCCACTGCTTCCACAGTGCTGTTCATGATGGTGAGTGGGGGGAGTGCTGGTCTGTTTCTCCTGAAATCCACAATCATCTCCACTGTTTTGAGCGTGTTCAGCTCAAGGTTGTTATAACTGCACCAGACAGCCAGCTGTTCAACCTCCAGTCTGTAAGCAGATTCGTCACCGTTTCGGATGAGACCGATGACAGTGGTGTCGTCGGCAAATTTCAGGAGCTTGACAGAGGGGTCTTTAGAAGTGCAGTCATTAGTGTACAGGGAGAAGAGCAGTGGGGAGAGAACGCACCCTTGGGGGGCGCCAGTGCTGGTGGTGAGAGTCCTGGATGTGTGTTTCCCCAGTCTCACTCGCTGGATCTGACACAAGACCAATGATGGATATCGCAAGATTCAGGCTCGTGCACAGTGTTGCTAATAAACTGGATGTGATTTAAGTTTGTTGCTTTTATATGAAAATAAATATAATGAACAAGACACCCAAAGTACTTGTTATTTAAGTCCATTCCAAACAAATGTTTATCAATAATTTTTTCTTTAATACAGACATAGGCTATGTGTTTTTTTGTTTTTATAGTAAAATTACATTGCATAACCCATAGAGATCGCACTGTCCGAGAGTTTGGGAATATTCACACACATACACATAAAACATGATATCAGAGTTTTAAAATCAAACATTTTAAAAGAGAACAATACATCACGGTTGTTTAAACCAATCAACATTAAGCTGTGTCGTCAGCAAGTCGTTTCCCATCATGCTTTTGATCAGCGCAGTCGGTGGAGAGCAACTGCGCGCGACTGCAGAATCCGACACGTTTGCGCGCGCTTTCGAGAGCTTTTTGACACACGTGAGCATGACATCAGAGCAAGGCGGACCGCACTCGGACACATTTCTAACTTGCATGCATTACGCGCTGATCACCGGTGATCGGTTCTGCGCAGATTTTGCTCATCTCGAACAAGCCTAGAGTTTGCGTTAGCCCAACGCATAAACATATCGATAAAGCACTGCTGTACTACAAGGTATTGCTCTATTCTTAATGACAACTCCAATAACAATGACAAACATTTCACATATTTTAACAAAAAAAATAAAAATTGACAATTGGAGACCTAGAAGCTGCGCTAAGCGTAACTTACACAACAGACACAAATATTGAGCATGCTACAAAACACATAAAAGCAACAATTATTAATAATACTTACAGGTTGTGATTCGGAGGAGGAAGCTGATCCAAATAAAATTGGTAGCCTACTGAACCTTCCTTGAGTATCAACCGGCTCGCGAATCCACACTTGAAAGCATTTATGTTTGTAAAGCATTCGTCATTAAAATAACGCAAACAAAGCACAAGCCGGCCTATACTTCTGTGGTATTGTATGAACTGTAGACACTTAGTCTTCAAATGCTCCTCCCTGGGCAGTGAAAAAGGGTCACTTTTGATTTGCACTTCAAAACACAGCGTCTTGTTGACATGATGTTTTCAAGTTTTCCCTGGTGTCTGGGTGCTCAATGAGTGGGCATATCTTATTCAAATAACTTGTCAAGTTGACGTCATCTAGATAGAGAAAAAGCATCGTTCGTCTATCGATTCATATCAGAGACTCAGAGTCGACTCTTACTTTTAAGAGACAATAACTTTGTATACGGTGAACTTTCATATTTAAAACTTTGCAGGATGTTTTCATTCACATAGATCTATGTTACACACTACATGAAAGGTAATTTTCAAAATTCCATAATAATAATAATAGATGCCCTTTAAAAATATTATTTGGCCAGTGGAAAAGATTGAGAAAAACTTTATCTGAAATGTATTTGATACTATTTTGATTTATTTATTCAGAAACAAGGCAAGGATAGGCTTCTAAATGGCTTTTATGTGACGCACATCCATATCTCATATTTTCCTAATGTCGTGTACCGTTAACATGATATCACATGGATTAATATGCATATGCAAATGAAATGCAGATGATGATATGCATAGTAAAACGAGGGGTTGTAAGCTCCATATATGGTTATTTTGGGGAGGAGACGCATGTGTGCACAATCTTCCGCTGACTGGGATTTATAAAGGGAATTTTGCGCAGGTTCTGACGTACGCACGGTTTTATAAGTCTGAATATTTTCTGCCGTACGCCATTTTTTGGCTTTCGGGCGCAAACTTTTAGTAAGGATCCTACACACAGTTTTATAAATGAGACCCCTGGGCTGCATTTCCCAAAGCATTATAAACCTCAGTTGATCATCGAGACCATTGGTGACAACGATGCTTTTGAGAAATGAGTAATTTCTCAAAAGCATAATTTTTAAATTAATTGAATTTGAAAATAAAAAATATTTTTTTTTTAATTAAAAAAAATTAAAAGTCAGAGTAATTTTAGGGATTAAGTGTTATATATGTTTTTTTTTCAGTGAAGGGTGTTCAAATTTAAATTAATTGTTTAATATTCAATTATGTCGGACATTTAGAGGAGTTTCTGCCCTTGTATTTTGTGGAAGTATTGATTATACCGAAAGGGGATCAAATCAGCTGCAAAACAATGTGAATAAATAAGTTTTACTTTCTGTCTTAAGGTCTGAGCTTCTGGGGTATCTTATTACAGAGCGTTAGGGCCCATGATACTGAACTCACTACAGTTTGAACTTGCATAAAACACGCAGGGTTGTGTTTCCCGTACAGCAACGTAACTCACTGCTGAACTGCCATAGTACGATGCTTTATTACAGAAATCAACTAGTTGTCATGACAGTTTCACAAAATCATGCTGTCACAAATGTGATGTTCAACCACGTTAAAGGATTAGTTCACCTTAAAATGAAAATTTCCTGATAATTTACTCACCCCAATGCCATCCAAGATATCCATGTCTTTCTTTCCTCAGTGGAAGAGAAAATAAGTGTTTTTGAGGAAAACATATCTGGATTTTTCTTCGAATAATGGACTTCAATGACAACCAACGTTTTGAAGTACAAATCAATGCAGTTTCAAATGGCTTTAAAGTGTTTCAACGGACTGTGCACGATCACAGCTGAGGAATAGTGTCTTATCTAGCGAAACGATCGGTCATTTTCTAAAAAAAATTAAAATTAATATACTTTTTAACCACAATTGTTCATCTTGTGCTGATCTGCGACGCGCCAGGCATTACGTCATCACGTTGGAAAGGTCAAGTGGAAGTACCGTCCCATTGTTAACAAGCGTGGAGAAGGAGGATCGTTCAAATTTTACTGTATGTTGAATGACATATTTATGTCTGTGTCAGTTTATTGTTTAAAATGTTCCTTTCGTGTGCGTATCCTGGATGTTTAAAACAATGGGGCGGTACTTCTGCCGACGTCCAGCGTGACCTTTCCAACGTGATGGCGTAATGCCTGGCGCGTCGCAGACCAGCACAAGACGAACAATTGTGGTTAAAAAGTATATCGATTTTTTTTTTTTTGGAAAATGCTTATTCGCTAGATAAGACCCTCTTCCTCAGCTGGGATCGTGCACAGACTGTTGAAGCACTTTAAAGCCCTTTGAAACTGCATTGATTTGGACTTCAAAACGTTGGTTGTCATTGAAGTCCATTTTTCAAAGAAAATTCCAGAAATGTTATCCTCAAAAAACTTATTTTCTCTTCCACTGAGGAAAGAAAGACATGGATATCTTGGATGGCATTGGGGTGAGTAAATTATCAGGAAATTTTCATTTTGAGGTGAACTTGTCCTTTAATGGTCTCACGCACATGGTGAAGTAATAAGTAGCTATAAGGGATAATGCGACGTGGAGGCAATAGGGATGCGCGGTATACCGGTACTGCAAAAATACCGGTATATATTATATTTCAAACGGTACAATATCATAATTTCGTTCAATTCGGTATTTGATGCGCTGCTGTTTCGAAGTTCACCGCTAGGCGGCAGTGCGCTATCTAAACTTACGCGGGTCATGCGAAACCGGCAAACGGTGACAGAGGAACACGATGGATCAAACCGGATCAAACGAAGCTCATTCAAATTTCTACACGCCCGAAATTAATAAATAGAGAGAGCAGTATGAGTGAAATAAGGCATTACTTTGCCTACAAAAGTCATGAGAAAAGTAAAGAAACAGATCTCAATGCACCACTCTGCAAACGCGGAGGCAACACATCAAATCTGCCTCACTTGACTCGTCAGTTGCTCATCTTGACTTGTTCAAAGAGTTCAGAGATCGACAGGTTAGTCCATCATTCAACTGATTTAATTTAGACTTTTATTGAACACTGAACAGCGCACATACGTAAGAGCTTATCAATTATATGATACGGTAAACACTAAAGCTCAAATCTCCTTGCATGACACACTAGAACCAATTCAGTTTAGTTCTCATCATTGTTATACTTTCAAACAAAATTAATTGAATTTGAATGAATAAAGAATAAAAATTTGAATAATATTAATTTTAGTATTAGTGATAGTAAAATGAATGGCATATTAGTGCCGCTGTGGCGACCAAAGCAGAGAGAGAGAGAGAGAGAGAGAGAGAGAGAGAGAGAGAGAGAGAGAGAGAAATAGTAATAGTAGTAATATGAATATTACTAATGTTACAATTAAGCTACATTTGTCAACATTCATTAGGTAACCTGACCTAACAGTATTATAGCATTTATTCATCTATATCAATCAGTAATTAAATGACCTAAAAAATTAAATATACTAATACATGTTTAGCATGTTAACATTACTTCATGCAATGCATTAAACTAATATGAACCCAAACAGTAACCAAACCAAGATTAATAAATGCAATACATGTTGATAATTCTCTGTTGATGCATGACAGCTATGGTTTACACACTCAAAAAAAAATTCATTGGATGAACTCAATTAAGTTGTGGGCAGGATTTCCATCCAATAAATATATGTAGCCCCAACTCAAACTGAGTACATCCATTCAACAGAATATAAATTAGTTAACCTAACTCATTTGTATTAAATAGATGCAAAAGAATATAAACGAGTGACTCGATTAACTTATTTCTATTAAATACTTATTACTAACCAGACTGACTTTATTTCTGTCAGATGTCTACAAAAGTTTTATTGAAAATTAACAGGGGTTTAACTCTATGTTTTCCATTTAAAGTTACCATAATAGTGATTAGTGTTTCCATTAGTTGGGCTCTTAACTCCTATTATATCTATTGTCTTTTTTGACTGCTGTGACTGAGTTTGTTAAACAAATTTGGAGCAGCAAAGTAAGCTAAAGTGAAATGAGATCAGCTGATGATGGTTACCTGTTGATGGTTTTATAATCATTATGAAACAGAATGATTTACTGAGGTTTTTATAATCTAACCATTATGTTGTCACGTTTTTTTCACAACACATACCTTGTGTTACTGCAGCATGAGATCAAGGAATATTATAACACTAAGTTTGAAGACTTTAACGAACATGAGCATAAAGAAGTTTATGATGACACACACAGACATCAACAATCAGCGTATGAATCTCCACAATGGTGACAATCAAAAGTACTTTGCTGCAATGCATGCTGGGTACCACCATAGTACAAAACTCCCAGCATGCATTGCAACATGAATAAATTATGCAGCTGAACTGTCCTATAATTTTGTTTGATTCTAAATATTTGCTTTTATTTTTTGCTGTTGTATTTGTTGTGAATTAGTAGCTTTTCAGTGATGTTCTGAATTAATCTGTTTATCTAAATATTTGTGATTGTCACCATTGTTGAGATTCATACGCTGATTGATGATGTCTGTGTGTCATCAGAAACTGATTTTTTGTGCTCATGTTCGTTTAAGTCTTCAAACTTATTTTTATAATAATGCTTGATCTCATGCTGCAGTAACACAAGGTTTGTTGTGAAAAAAACAGTTGTTAGATTAAAATATCTCATTGAATCAGTCTGCTTCATGATGATTATAAAACCATCAACCCTTAACCATCATCAGCTGATCTCATTTCACTTTAGCTTTCTTTGCTGCTCCAAATGTGTTTAACAAACACACTGTCACAGCAGCCAAAAAAGACAATAGATATAATAAGAGTTAAGAGCCCAACTAATGGAATCATTGATCACTGTTATGGTGACTTCAAATGGAAAACATAGAGTTAAACCCCTGTTAATTCTCAATAAAAACTTTTGTAGACGCCTGACAGAAATAAAATCATTCTGGTTAGTAATAAGTATTTGATAAAAATAAGCTAGCCTCTCTCCTTTATATTCTTTTGCAGCGATTTATTACAAATGAGTTAGGCTAACTGATTTACATTCTGTTGAATGGATGTACTCAGTTTGAGCTGGGGTTACATATATTTATTGGATGGAAATCCTGCCCACAACTTAATTGAGTTCATCCAATGAATATTTTTTTTTGAGTGGAGCTATTAATACATTTTTAGTTAAACCAATTAAATATATTTACACATATGATCTTAAATAGATATATTTAAATAAAGCCAATTAGATTTAAATGTGTCACCTCTAAGAAGGGCTTGAATCATTTTTTTGAGTGCATGTCATTTCATTATTCTATTATTATTATTATTAGCCTATATGTGAATCTATTATTATAGATATTAACCTATTTTAATTGTATAATTTCAGGGGTATTTTTTTTTTCTAAATCAAAATTTAACCTACTGTATGTTCCCTGACTGATTTTTTTTTTTTTTAAATGTACAGTTTGATACCTTTTCTTTGCACATTTGGTAGTGGAGAGTTTCAAGCAGTGTTTTTTTTAAGTATCACTTAAATTGAGACTTTTTTTTTTTAACCTGTGGTATCGATTTAGTATCGATACCGAGGTATTAAATTCTGGTATCGTACCGAAGCCAAAATTGTGGTATCGAGCCATCCCTAGGAGGCAAAGAACCGCCCGATGCGAAGCCAAGTGCATTAACATCACAGTCCTAGCTGTGGATTATCCCACTTATACCCTTGTCATTTGCCAGCATTGACAACTTAAAGCTGTTACGGATGTTTGCAGCGCAATATTTGACCGGAAGGGTAAAATTGGCGGTTATTTTCGTCAGTTGCGGCTCGTTAGATCTAACTGTTAGCATTCTGACAGCTTTAAATAATACACAGAGATAAAGTAGTGCGGTAAGATTACATTTATTTGAATGATAATGAACAATTAATTATAGAGAGAGAGATGCGTACCAGTGTCTGTTCAGCGTCTCTGTCTATCAACAATGAAGCTGTGAGTTTACTTCAAAATAGCAATTTAACCCCCTCGTTGCTGAGAAATATATAGCGATTCAGTAGTGAAGCTATTTTATTACTAAAAGTCGCGGAACAGTGTTGATCAATTTCTGTTCTCCTGTTTCGGTGTGAGCAGCGCGATCTCCACTCTCTGTGTGCGAGTAACGTGTTTGTGCGCTTCAATGAAAACAGCGCATTAATAAAGAACGGTGATTAAACTGACTTGGAGCTGCCTGTGCATTAGACGATTTTATTGCACACCTTCCAGCCAATCAGAATGTGCTGACACACCATGGTATAACTTATTTTAATGAATCCATTTGAGATCGAATTAATGCTAGATTTTTTTAGTTACGGGACATGGCATCTGTGCTTTCAATCTCTTGACAAACTAAAATACTTAAATTACATTTGTATATATTTGAAATAAAATATATAGATTGTAGGCTACTGAATGTCAGCTTGCTTACTTTGCTCAAGATAAGGATTTATTAAGCCCACGTCATGCAAACAATAACGGCTTCTAACCACAGGTCGAGAGCTGATTGCCAAATTTCCGTTAGAACTATGGTTTCGGGAAACACCAACTCTTTGAACTATGCTGTTAAAGACAGAGCTTGTGGCCATATATTGTGGCTAACGATGCGTTCAGATTGTCTGAACTAGATCTAAGAGTACGGACAGGAGCGTAAGACTGAATTAAGTCAGCACGAAAGTGCACCATTATATTTCCATAAACATATGTTTTTTGGTTGCCTGACACTAAGGTCTATTTTTTACATTAATGCATTAGCTAACTTAAAAAAGAAGAAGTAAAGTTCAGACTGTCCAGTTATTTCTGCATTATTCTACAGAGTATGATGGAAATAAACTCCAGATGTTGAAATAAATAACTAAAATAGAGAAACATGTTAATTAGTTTTCACCATTACTAGTGGAAATATGCATATGAGTTTATACTAAATCTTCAGCTTAAAGTTGTCAGCAGAATTTGAAACAATTTAGTTGACAAGAAAAAAATATTGACGCATTCTTTGTTTTTTCCCAGAATCACCCACATCTACAGTGAATGTGACACCAGACAGTCGTGTATTCACTGGAGAAACAGTCAATCTGACGTGTGTGATAAACTCTAATCACAGTGACTGGAGATATGAGTGGTATAACGACAGTGTAATATTACAGACGTCTGAGCGTTACAGTGTAAACGGAGACACTGTCACTATCAGAGGAGCGGCTGAGTCTGATCAGGGTCTGTACTGGTGTAAAGGATGGAGAGATAGAAGACCATCATTCTCACAGGAGAGTAACCGAATGAATATTTCTGTTAATGGTGAGTAAACACTGATAAACTCTCAGCTTTTTCACACTGGATGCACAAGCAGAACGGAGGCAGCGCAGAAGCTGTGTGTATGAAGAGCGGGAGCAGCGTATGCACTGAAAATAATGTTCAGTTTAACTTAAAAAATTTACTTAATGTGGTAACATGTAAAATAACTGGTTTTGTTGAAATGAAATAAATTATTTAAGATTACTGATGATAACTGGTTAAAAGGTTTTACTGAAGCATAACTGTCAGTAGATATTACCTGATTTCTCCAGTACAATTAAGTTTTTTTATAATCTTTTTTTGTTTTATATGATGAAAGTCCTTTTCCACCTTTATGCATTTTTTTTTTTATATTTAAAACTTTGCAGGATGTTTTCGTTCACTTAAATCTATGTTTCACACTACATGAAAGGTAATTTTCAAAATTCCATAATAGATGTCCTTTAAAAATATTATTTGGCCAGTGGAAAAGATTGAGAAAAACTTTATCTGAAATGTATTTGATGCTATTTTGATTTATTTATTCAGAAACAAGGCAAGGATAGGCTTCTAAATGGCTTTTATGTGACGCACATCCATATCTCATATTTTCCTAATGTCGTGTACCGTTAAACATGATATCACATGGATTAATATGCATATCCAAATGAAATGCAGATGAGGATATGCATAGTAAAACGAGGGGTTGTAAGCTCCATATATGGTTATTTTGGGGAGGAGACGCATGTGTGCACAATCTTCCGCTGACTGGGATTTATAAAGGGAATTTTGCGCAGGTTCTGACATACGCACGGTTTTATAAGTCTGAATATTTTCTGCCGTACGCCATTTTTTGGCTTTCGGGCGCAAACTTTTAGTAAGGATCCTACACACAGTTTTATAAATGAGACCCCTGGGCTTGATTTCCCAAAGCATTGTAAACCTCAGTTGATCATCGAGAACATTGGTGGCAACGATGCTTTTGAGAAATGAGTAATTTCTCAAAAGCATAATTTTTAAATTATGTGTGCGTATGCGTCCGTATCCTGGAATCCTCGTCGTATCCTTAAAACAATGGGGGCGGTACTTCTGCCGACGTCCAGCGTGACCTTCCCAATGTGATGACGTAATGCCTGGCGCGTCGCAGACCAGCACAAGACGAACAATTGTGGTTAAAAAGTATTTCAATTTTTATTTTTTTTAGAAAATGACCGATCGTTTCGCTAGGTAAGACCCTTCCTCAGCTGTGATCGTGCAGTTATTTCTGCATTATTCTACAGAGTATGATGGAAATAAACTCCAGATGTTGAAATAAATAACTAAAATAGAGAAACATGTTAATTAGTTTTCACCATTACTAGTGGAAATATGCATATGAGTTTATACTAAATCTTCAGCTTAAAGTTGTCAGCAGAATTTGAAACAATTTAGTTGACAAGAAAAAAATATTGACGCATTCTTTGTTTTTTCCCAGAATCACCCACATCTACAGTGACTGTGACACCAGACAGTCCTGTATTCACTGGAGAAACAGTCAATCTGACGTGTGTGATAAACTCTAATCACAGTGACTGGAGATATGAGTGGTATAACGACAGTGTAAAATTACAGACGTCTGAGCGTTACACTGTAAACAGAGACACTGTCACTATCAGAGGAGCGGCTGAGTCTGATCAGGGTCAGTACTGGTGTAAAGGATGGAGAGATAGAAGACCATCATTCTCACAGGAGAGTAACCGAATGAATATTTCTGTTAATGGTAAGTAAACACTGATAAACTCTCAGCTTTTTCACACTGGATGCACAAGCAGAACGGAGGCAGCGCAGAAGCTGTGTTTTAATGTTTTAACTACAGCGAGGATTGCTTAGCGCATGATAATAGCAGAACTCATGGTCTGAGAAAATATTTTCACGTACATGTAAATAATGATCAATAATGCACAATAAGGCTCTATTTCTATTAAAAATATAAATCAATTAAAGGGCACCTATTATGGCATTTAAAATGTTCCTAATATTGTTTTGGGAGTCCCCAACAACAGTTTTACATGCATGCAATGACAAAAAAACACGTTTGTTGTCTTATAATATGCATTTATTTTTACCGGATTTGCTCACCGACTCCCAAATGATTCGTTCAACCATAGACCCAGCTAACAATTTTAGGTTATAAGAACGTTTCCATAACGTTCCCATTAAGTTATGAAAACGTTATTTCTGAATGTTATAGGAACGTTAAAAACGTCCAGTTTTTTAGACGTTGTATTAACGTTATTTCTTGGTTATAGGAACGCTATTAAAAACGTTATTAGAACGTTCAATTATTTTGTTTTATAAACGTTGCATTAACGTTATTGCTTAGTTATAAGAACGTTATTAGAACGTTCAATTATCTCTATATATAAACGTTGCATTAACGTTATTGCTTGGTTATAAGAACGTTATTCAAAAGTTATTAGAACGTTCAATTATCCCGTTATATAAACGTTGTATTAACGCTTCTTGGTTATAATAACGTTATTCAAACGTTGTTAGAACGTTCAATTATCCCGTTATATAAACATTCTCTTAATGTTTTTCTAAGATTATGAAAAACGTTCTCAAAACGTTCCATTCACTTATTTAAACATTCTCAATGTTTTTGCATATAATGTATATAATACATGACAATCATTTTATGAAAGCACCTTAAATGTAAGAACCATTCAGATTTTAAAATTAAGACCAAAATATCTAGAAAGATAATTAAAAACAAAAAGACCTATGAATCATGCCTATATGTGTAATTTAGTCCACTGAAGGCGAGATGAAGTTAACCAAAGTGTAGTTTATTCCAATACACAGACACAAATGAAACAGACTTGGGTTGAATTGAAATATGAAATTAACATGAAAATAAACCTGGACTAAACATAGAACAAACTGTGATTAAACTTCAAAATAATTGAAACATGAAACAAAACCTAAAACTAGACATGACAATAAAAAAATAAAAACTATTTAAATGGCATTATCCACGTCAGCTCCACTTCCGGCGCATGGGACTGGACTGGACTGAACCCTGAGAGGATCTCTGAAGATACTGCAGGGAGAAAAGAAAACAGTGTTGTATTAAAGTGTGGCGAGATTTGTATAAAAACACTGGGATGCTGTACTTGCTCGTGCAGAAGATCTCATTTGATTTTCTGACCATTTACAAACAATTTAATTTGCTTTGGAATATTGGAAGAAAACATGAAGATATGAGACAAGCTCTCCGCTCTTTGTCCCAAAGCCCTCTCAAAGCTCAGAGCCAGATGCTACTAAATTTCTATTGCTTTCCAAGGACTCAAGGACTTTTTATTGTTTTTATTTTAATGCACTCTTAAAGTTTGAATTAATGAGCCATGCCACACCCCAAAACTTCAATCCAATGATAAACTTGCTTAAATCCACCATTTATAAGTTTTATTGTTCAAATTTAAGGCTGGTTTCTTTGCACTGCAGTTCAGAGACCAAGACGACAGATCGCATCCTGTTTGTTTACTTTATATTACAAAAGCACAACGTTTTGTTATTGTCAATGTGCACAAATAAAAGTACTGTAACTGTTTCGAATGATGTCTTGCTCTTATCTATACGACCAAAAATTTGTATTTTAAGTTCTTTCCAATGTTATCAGGAAAAAATGCAAGTGATCTGCATGAACACTTGGATGCGCTAATAATAGTGCACATTTATCAAGGTTAACATTAGAGCGAATGGCCATGTAAAGTTGCTAACTACAGGCTACTAGTTTCAAATAAGCCAAATTTGAGGTTGGTGAATGATAGGTGAAGGTTTGGATTTCCTGGATTTGACTTTGCCACTTTCTGTGGACTTTTTTTCAGTGACTAACAGACTAATTAAAGTTTAGTCGACTATTAGGGGGCATGAGTTACATGCAATTTGTTTATCCATAAGCATGAGTCTACAGGCTTTTCCATCCTTGCCTTTACATGTATTAACATAATTCTCCCAACAATTTTACACATTTGCATTTTATAAACTATACATTGATTGAAAACAGAAAGACACCAACCTGTGATAAGACTGATCACTGACCTGATCACGTTGATGTGGTGCAAATTTAAGCGTCTCTGATATCAGCTCCTCAAATAGCCTATCTTCTCCAACCTTAGAATATGTATGATGACAGGCCTCTAAAAAAGTCACACATACATACAAGGTCAATTTAAGATACACTGGTTAACAGAGTATACATTGTTTCAATTTAATCTATTAAAAATGAATCACATTACAATAACTTAACCTAATTCTCCCTCTGAGAGCTGTTTAAAAAGTCAGGGCTCTTGAATTTTAGGTGATTTATTACGCCTCTGAAGTGGACTTATTTTTTTCTTTATAAAAATGCTCATAAAACTCCAAAAGACAAAACAAAGTCAGTAAAAATATTCATTTAGACATCATATACTACACAAATTGTAATATAATTAATAATCATTAGAAAAAATATTTTAAATGGTCATTAATGGATCAGAATTATCGCACAAATATTATTAAGTAACAAAAAGCTAAAAAAAAAAAAAAAAAGATTTAAAAAATATTGAACTAAAATACAGTAACTTACATTTATTGAATTGATGAAAAGGTACACTTAAGGTGTTTGGTCACTTGACCACCAAGGAGTATGAGTGTGTGACCCAATTATCGTATAGGGAAACAAGAGGGTTAAACTCAAGAAAAACATTAATGTTGACTCTACATCACTCCACAGAATAAAATGCTCCAGTAAATATCGTCTTTGCACATTATGCGTTAATATTTAGCAGACATTGCTGCGAATATAATGAAACTGTCCTGCTTAAACTCATTTAATTAAAAAGATTGAGCGCAGAGTTTTTTCGAAATATTGAGAGCGACATGAACTACGTGATCAAAGGTCGTCGCAACCATAGACATAATAAATACATAGACGCCCTATTGGCCGCTGGAGCGTACGTCAACGGCGCCGCCATATTGCGGAGGGCAACTTCCCCATACCTCTCATTACGGGAATTGAGAAAAATGGCTGCTTCGTGTGCTGCTTGGGGCTGTACAAATCGCCACACATTGAAAACAGGTCTCGGGGAATTACCTTTCACAAACAAGACTGAACATTTTTTTCTGGTTGTATTTGGTCATTATATAATTAGTAACAGTAACGTACACCACGTACAAACCACTGAAATCGGTTGATAAATGTAAACGTTATTATTGTTTTTATCCAGGAAAACCGCAGCTCACCGGTTTACTTGCATTTCTTTACAGCGCAGTCTTGCCCTCAGCAAAATGGCGGACGCGTTGACGTATCGCAGCAACGTTCCAAAGCGGCCAATAGGGCGTCTATGTATTTATTATGTCTATGGTCGCAACTCTCGCTTTCAACGGCTCTGCATCACTGCAGCTGCAGAGGCTCCGGTAACCATAGAAACTCGCGCCTACACTGTAAAAAATATTTTAGCAATTTAGTTATTTCAACTTATTTTTTTGAGTAGAGATAACTAGATTGTCCAGACAACAAGAAATTTTAAGTTTTCTTGTCCTCAACTAGACTGAAAGTTGAATGAACAAGTAAAATTGTTATTTTAACTCAAAAATGTATGTTTAAACAACTGCACTAGATTTTCAGTTGAATTAACAAGTATACTTGTTATTTTAACTTATAAATGTAAGTTGAAACAACTGCACATTTTCTGCAGGTTTTACTTCAATTATACTCTAATGCTTTGATAGTAAACTAAACTTAATTTATCTATCTATCTTGCAGTCTGGTAGACTGCATGGTCTTAAAACCTAAACTTCAACCTTTTAAAACTGCTTCAAACATAAATCTTCAACTTCAACAATGTTTTTACAATTATGAGCACGGATTCATTAAATTACACAAAAATAAATTCCTTAGATGTGTCTTCAGAAGAAATACATGTGTCTTTTTAGTTCGTAATAAGCGTTTCATAGTCTTCTGTTAACAAATAATATAATAATAAATCATACATTAAATTCATAAGTGCAAATGAACTTGAAACAATGAACAAGTGAAATTAGGAAAAGCATTTTTTTCAGAATTATTCACAGCAAAAACTCCAGTGTTAAATTAACTGTCCTGGGAGTTTATATGGCTTGTTAAAGTTGGGAGTGTTAAAGTTAAAGAGCTAATTAAGTGATTCATTGAGTGATGATTGACCATTATTGAAGACACCTGATGTTAACAAGCAGAATCACCAAAGGAGAAAATCAAATTTTTTAAGCCACCATTATGGTGATTAATGTTTGCTTTAGTTGGTCTTGTGACCCTTAAACTGTTAACATTATATTTTGTTTCGGCTGTTGTATTTGAGTTATAACTGCCAGATAATCAAAGAGAAAAGGTGATCTGACGGTGTTGGTTATGTTTTGACATAATCATCACTTGACTTGCATCACAAAGCTCATTTAAAGGCTTATCTCTGACTTTAAATGTATAATGTTGATTACAACATCACAGTGATTCTACAGTACAAGATCTAGAAATGTCTAAATAATCCAAAGGATTTCTTAACAGTTGTTCTGATAAAAAAAAAAAAAAATTTCAAAATAAATTTTATTTTTTTTTAGGCACAGACATAAAGAATCAGTGTATGAATCTCAACAATGGTGACAAACAGAATATTCAATTAGGAAAAGGATATTACTAAGACATTTCAGATCATAATTTATTCATACCGCAATGCATGGTGGGAGCCATGAATGAGTTTTGATTGGTGGCACCCAGATTGCACTGCAACATGCCACCATTGTTGAGATTCACAGGCTGATAATTGATGTCAGTGTGTCTAAATAAAATCATTTTTCAGAGTGTTTTGATCAGAAAAACTTTTAAGAAATATTTTGGACTATATTAAAAAAGCGTGAATATCGTTTGCTATAGAATCACTAAAAAACTCTCAAGTAATGAGTATGTTAAAACATAACCAACACTATCGGAATCCCATTTTCTCTTTGATCATCTGGCAGTTATAACTCAGATACAACTGCCAAACAAAATCTAATGTTAACAGTTTAAGGGTCACGAGCCCAACTAAAGCAAACACTGATCACTATAATGGTGGCTAAAAATGTGATTTTCAAAACACCACTTTAGTTGGCTGAATTTATTGGATGTAGTTTAGAAAACTTAACTTTAGTTGGCCGAACTTATTGGATGTAGTTTAGAAAACTTAACTTTAGTTGGCCAAACTTAGATTCAAAGTTTACTTAACTAACTTAAATCAGTTCATTGTACTTTATAATATGTCAGGTAAACCTTTCCAAATTTGTCAGGTACACTTTTCAAAATAAGTTACAAATTATAACGCAATTTGAGCAAGTGAGACAATAGTGTTGTTTGAAATATGCTATTTAACCGAGTCTGAAAAGCAGTTTTTGAGATTTTAGTATTTCCCAATTCAAATAGATAGTAGGCTAGGCCTATTTAGTCTTCGATGCGAAATACTGACGATTGTCCATTAAGTTACTGTTGTCAAGTGCTGATCCAAAGACCAAGCTTGGAGATATCCTTCCGTTTTTAAAAGGTCACACAGCAGCTTGCAAACACTACGGCCAACTTACACGATAAAATTGCAAATACAGATTTCAATATGACGAACTTGACACATGAAACCGAAAACTGGAGGGGAAATGCTTGGCCATAGCTAACGTTAAGCTAACCGAGCTAACATTAGCTGATTTACTTTCGAATCTCAAGAATGGGTTCTAATGAAAATCAGTTTTGCTAACTTATATTGAAAAAAGTGAACTAAAGGACACTGCGAAAAAGTTAATCTACAAAAATAACGTTACATCAAATGTAATTTTTAATATTGATCTAGTTAACTTTATTAACACAGTAGCAACTGTAGCAACACGAATAAAAGTATTTTACCACCCGCGAAATTCATCCAACTTACCTAAAAGCTGCCGTGTGCCGTCTCCGTCTCTGAGAGAGAGTTCCAACGTCTGTCCTAATCCAGCCGTGACTGATTGATGGACGGGCCGTGCGCTGCAAAACCACGCCCATCTTATCACGCTAAACGTACGGATGTGAGGAATGATCAGATATAACCATAGTCTATGATATAACACATTCCGTGTTTTCTCCTTTAATGTAATTGCAAAAGTTTTTAAAAACGCTGTTTTTAATATTTTTAAAGCCCCTATGAGGTTTTTTTTTTGACATCCTATTACTTTTTTTAAAGGCAAAACCACATTTATAATTGACTGTAGTTTTGTATTTATTTCCTTTTGAATACATTTATGATATTAAATTATTATTAATTATAATTATTTTATACCTGGGATTTTTTTTCTGCCCATGAACTAATATTTTAGCAACAACAAAAAAGTTTATGTGTAACAAAAAAAAGTGTATATACAAATTATGTTTCTTAAGTTGTTTTGCAGAAGAAAAAAAGCTGTATGACTAATTTGTAATTACTAATATGTTTTTAATTTAGTAACGTTTTTAAAACGTTCCACTAACAAGTAAGAATAACGTTTTAATGCTAACGTTTTTAGAACGTTTATCAATGACATATAACGTTGGCACAACGTTCTACTAACGTTTTAGGTAACTTTGAGAGAACTTTGAGAGAATGTTAGCCAATTCTGAGAACGTTCCCTGTATAACTTCATTAAAACAGTAGAAACATGCAAATAAGTTAATCAGCATTGTGATAAAAGTGTTTAATTCATACAACAAGCAAAATGCACTCAGCTTGCATGAAAGCTGGTGTCTAAGTTGTCCGTCTGTCCAGCTGTGATTGATTGATGGGCCGTGCGCTCCAAAACCACGCCCATCATATCACGCTAAACGTACGGATGGGGAATGATCAGATGAAACACATTCTGTGTTTTTTCCTTTACTGTAATCCCAAAAGTTATTAAAAACACTGTTTTTTGTATGTTTTTAAAGCCCTAAGTTTATTTTCCAAATAGCCTTGCTTTTTAAATACCGTATTGCACAATTAAGTAAACTATATAATAAATAATGGTGATTTTGTTTTGTTTTTTGACATCTTATTATTTTATTTTTTAAGGTAAAACCACATTTATAATTAACTGCAGTTGTTGAATTATTTCCTGTTGAATACATAATTATTTTAAAATCTGTTTTTTTTTCTGACCATAAAAACACATTTTAATGACAGTTTTTCAGTGTATTGTGTCACTGGATATACAAATAATGTTTCTGAAGTTGATTTGCATAAGAAAAAGATGTATGACAAATTTGTAATGAATAATATATTTTTTTAATGTAATAACGTTTTTAAAACGTTCCACTAACAACGGTAGAATAACGTTTTATTGCTAACATTTTTAGAACGTTTATCAATAACATATAACGTTAGCACAACGTTATAATAACATTACTGCAAGAACGTTTTTTGATAACTTTGAGAGAACCTTTAGAGAACGTTAGCCAATGTTCTAGGAACGTTCCCTGTTAGCTTGGGATATCCATAATAAAGGCTAGATGTCTCGTCCGCGCTGCTGGCCAATGGAGGTCGATGTCTGCACCTGGTGGCCATCTTATCACAGGCAGCTCGCTCACTCGTAACATTGTGTTTTAATGGTGCATGCACTTTTTAAATAACCATAACTTGCTCAATTTTCTACCGATTTTCAAACGGTTTGGTTTGTTATAAACGTCAGAGATGTAGTTATCACACTGTATACTTATGAATAATAAGTGTATAAATAAATAATCATCCAGAATTATAGCCGCGTTAATAACGTTTGTAAGAAACCAAACCGTTTGTAAATCCGTCAAGATTTCAAAGAGGAAAGACTATTTGTGTTTGTGCTGATCACTCATCTTACATCAGGTACGACAGAGCCCGTCAGAAAGCTTGCCTGTGACAAGATGGCCAACGGTGATGACGATAGAGGCTCCGCCGTAAGACATCTAGCCTTTATTATGGATATCTATGCGTTCAACGACTCATTTTTCCAAACCCCTCCTTTGCGTGACGCTAATCTGCGGTGATTGGTCAGATGACCCAATCAGTTATTAGGCTTGTTTGAGATCCGCCTTGCCTCGCCTGAAATGTAGTCGAGAGTAGGCGGCTGCAGTGAGAGGAGGAGTGAAAAAAGCGCAGGCAAGCCGGACAGTTCTCGCTTCTCGCAGTGGATTTGACACAAGATCAATGATGGATATCGCGGGATTCACGCTCGTGCACAGTGTTGCTAATAAACTGGATGTGATTTAAGTTTGTTGCTTTTATATGAAAATAAATATAATGAACAAGACACCCAAAGTACTTGTTATTTAATTCCATTCAATAATTTTTTCTTTAATACAGACATAGGCTATGTGTTTTTTTGTTTTTATAATAAAATTACATTGCATAACCCATAGAGATCGCACTGTCCGAGAGTTTGGGAATATTCACACATATACACATAAAACATGATATCAGAGTTTTAAAATCAAACATTTTAAAAGAGAACAATACATCACGGTTGTTTAAACCAATCAACATTAAGCTGTGTCGTCAGCAAGTCGTTTCCCATCATGCTTTTGATCAGCGCAGTCGGTGGAGAGCAACTGCGCGCGACTGCAGAATCCGACACGTGCGCCTTGCGCTCGCGAAAGCTTTTTGACACACGTCAGCATGACATCAGAGCAAGGCGGACCGCACTCGGACACATTTCTAACCGGCATGCATTACGCGCTGATCACCGGTGATCAGTTCTGTGCAGATTTTGCTCATCTCGAACAAGCCTAGAGTTTGCGTTAGCCCAACGCATAAACATATTGATAAAGCACTGCTGTACTACAAGGTATTGCTCTATTCTTTATGACAACTCCAATAACAACAACAAACATTTCACATATTTAAAAAAAAAATAATAAATTGACAATTGGAGACCTAGAAGCTGCGCTAAGCGTAACTTACACAACACACACAAATATTGAGCATGCTACAAAACACATAAAAGCAACAATTATTAATAATACTTACAGGTTGTGATTCGGAGGAGGAAGCTGATCCAAATAAAATTGGTAGCCTACTGAACCTTCCTTGATCATCAACCGGCTCGCGAATCCACACTTGAAAGCATTTATGTTTGTAAAGCATTCGTCATTAAAATAACGCGAACAAAGCACAAGGTTCGGCCTATACTTCTGTGGTATTGTATGAACTGTAGACACTTAGTCTTCAAATGCTCCTCCCTGGGCAGTGAAAAAGGGTCGCTTTTGATTTGCACTTCAAAACACAGCGTCTTGTTGTCGACATGATGTTTTCAAGTTTTCCCTGGTGTCTGGGTGCTCAATGAGTGGGCGTATTTTATTCAAATAACTTGTCAAGTTGACGTCATCTAGATAGAGAAAAAGCATCGTTCGTCTATCGATTCATATCAGAGACTCAGAGTCGACTCTTACTTTTAAGAGACAATAACTTTGTATACGGTGAACTTTCATATTTAAAACTTTGCAGGATGTTTTCATTCACATAGATCTATGTTACACACTACATGAAAGGTAATTTTCAAAATTCCATAATAGATGCCCTTTAAAAATATTATTTGGCCAACTTTATCTGAAATGTATTTGATACTATTTTGATTTATTTATTCAGAAACAAGGCAAGGATAGGCTTCTAAATGGCTTTTATGTGACGCACATCCATATCTCATATTTTCCTAATGTCGTGTACCGTTAAACATGATATCACATGGATTAATATGCATATGCAAATGAAATGCAGATGATGATATGCATAGTAAAACGAGGGGTTGTAAGCTCCATATATGGTTATTTTGGGGAGGAGACGCATGTGTGCACAATCTTCCGCTGACTGGGATTTATAAAGGGAATTTTGCGCAGGTTCTGACGTACGCACGGTTTTATAAGTCTGAATATTTTCTGCCGTACGCCATTTTTTTTACTTTCGGGGGCAAACTTTTAGTAAGGATCCTACACACAGTTTTATAAATGAGACCCCTGGGCTGCATTTCCCAAAGCATTGTAAACCTCAGTTGATCATCAAGACCATTGGTGGCAACGATGCTTTTGAGAAATGAGTAATTTCTCAAAAGCATAATTTTTAAATTAATTGAATTTAAAAATAAAAAATATTTTTTTTTTATTAAAAAAAAATAAAAAGTCAGAGTAATTTTAGGGATTAAGTGTTATATATGTTTTTTTCAGTGAGGGGTGTTCAAATTTAAATTAATGTTTAATATTCAATTATGTCGGACATTTAGAGGAGTTTCTGCCGTTGTAGTTTGTGGAAGTATTGATTTTACCGAAAGGGGATCAAATCAGCTGCAAAACAATGTGAATAAATAAGTTTTACTTTCTGTCTTAAGGTCTGAGCTTCTGGGGTATCTTATTACAGAGCGTTAGGGCCCATGATACTGAACTCACTACAGTTTGAACTTGCATAAAACACGCAGGGTTGTGTTTCCCGTACAGCAACGTAACTCACTGCTGAACTGCCATAGTACGATGCTTTATTACAGAAATCAACTATTTGTCATGACAGTTTCACAAAATCATGCTGTCACAAATGTGACGTTCAAGCATGTTAAAGGATTAGTTCACCTCAAAATGAAAATTTCCTGATAATTTACTCACCCCAATGCCATCCAAGATATCCATGTCTTTGTTTCCTCAGTGGAAGAGAAAATAAGTGTTTTTGAGGAAAACATATCTGGATTTTTCTTCGAATAATGGACTTCAATGACAACCAACGTTTTGAAGTACAAATCAATGCAGTTTCAAATGGCTTTAAAGTGTTTCAACGGACTGTGCAAGATCACAGCTGTGGAATAGTGTCTTATCTAGCGAAACGATCGGTCATTTTCTAAAAAAAATAAAAATTAATATACTTTTTAACCACAATTGTTCATCTTGTGCTGATCTGCGACGCGCCAGGCATTACGTCATCACGTTGGAAAGGTCAAGTGGAAGTACCGTCCCATTGTTAACAAGCGTGGAGAAGGAGGATCGTTCAAATTTTACTGTATGTTGAATGACATATTTATGTCTGTGTCAGTTTATTGTTTAAAATGTTCCTTTCGTGTGCGTATCCTGGATGTTTAAATGACGATCGATCGTTTCGCTCGGACAAGCGGTCAGTGCGTGGACAAGACAAGAGTGCGCAAGTCGTTTTTTTCTGAATATCCAGTTCTCCTGTTGTTTCAGTGTAGCATCTACCACAAGGTAAGAGTGTGTTTGATTCTGTGGTTATTTTCTTTGTTTCCCTTCTCACAAATTTGTATTTTAATTAGACGCGTTCACACTTTATATAACAGCCGCTCTGAATAGTATTGCAGTTTAAATTTTATAGCACTTAAGTTAACGCTGTCCAACAGCTGGTTTCGATTTCTCCCATTATTCGTGTAATTTGCTTTTGCTGTGTTAATTGCTGGGCAGAATCAGCAACTGTAAAACAGATATAAACTCAAAGAGATCCAGAACTAGGCCAGGACAAGCGGTCAGTCCGTGGACAAGACAAGAGCGCGCAAGTCGTTTTTCTGAATATCCAGTTCTCCTGTTGTTTCAGTGTAGCATCTACCACAAGTTTAAATTTTATAGCACTTAAGTGAGCGCTGTCGCGGAAACGTCAGCGGGAGCGTTCAGTCTCCTCGTGTGAAGACCGACTCGGGTAAAGATCATCGACTCTACCTGAGTGACTCCACCGAGCAAGGACTCCGGCAAGGCAATTCCTGTTGTCTCTCGACAACGTGCACTCATCACGCACAGAAGGCGGCGCAATACTGCTAATCTGCGTCCTATTCCCTCATCCACACACACACCTCTCTCTCTTTCTATGGGTCTATGGAATTGTTAGTCAGCAGTCAATAAAGCTGACTTCATTCCAGCCTTTGCATCTCATTCTACTCTTAATATACTCGGTTTGACTGAGACCTGGATCCGTCCAGAAGACTCAGCACCCCTGCTGCTCTCTCTAACAGCTTCTCTTTCTCTCACACCCCTCGCCAGTCTGGGAGGGGTGGGGGTACTGGCCTTCTCATTTCTAACAACTGGAAATACTCAACTCTCTCTTCTCTATGCAATAACAACTCGTTTGAATATCATGCAATTACACTTACAACTCCCATTAGGATCCATATTGTAGTTATTTATCGCCCCCCAGGTCAACTGGGAAGTTTTGTTGAGGAGCTGGATGTGCTGCTGTCCTCTTTCCCTGAGGATGGCATCCCACTCGTAGTCTTTGGTGATTTCAACATTCATCTAGAAAAGGCGTATGCAACAGACTTCATCTCTCTTCTAGCCTCATTCGATCTCAAACGGCTCATCACCACAGGTACTCACAAATCAGGCAACCAATTGGACCTGGTTTACACACGCAACTGCATCACAGACAACATTTTGGTGAAACCTCTCCATGTTTCGGATCGATCATTTCATCATTACTTTCAATCTACAACTCACTACCCATGCTCCACCAACTCCCCTACCAGTCACTTTCAGACGTAACCTGCGCTCACTTTCTCCTTCGCGTCTTTCCTCTGCTGTGTCATCTTCAATTCCCTCACCCTCACAATTCTCATCTCTAGATGTGAATTCCGCAACAGATCCTTTATGCTCCACTTTAACTTCTTCTTTAGACAATATCTGCCCTCTCTCCTCCAGGCCAGCACGCGCTACTCCCTCTAACCCCTGGTTATCTGAGGTTCTTCGGGAACACCGGACCAAACTCAGGGCAATGGAGAGGAAATGGCGCAAATCAAAAGACACATCTGACCTGAGTATGTATCAATCTCTGCTCTCTTCCTTTTCTGCTGATGTTCACGCTGCAAAATCTTCATATTTCCACAACAAGATCAACAACGCCTCTAACACACAAACACTTTTCAAGACTTTCAACTCTCTCCTCTGTCCACCTCCACCATCACCCACCTCCTCGCTAACTGCCGATGACTTTGCTAACTTCTTCACCAACAAAACAACTACTATCAGCAGTCAGTTCTCAACTCCACACACACAGGAACCCAAACCATCCTCTCCCACTACCAGTAACCTTCTCTTTACCTTCTCTCCACTAACTGAGGAAGAAGTATCTAAACTTCTCCTCTCCAGTCATCCTACCACCTGCCCTCTAGACCCCATCCCATCACACCTTCTACAAGCCATCTCTCCCACACTTCTACCAGCACTCACACACATCATCAACTCATCCCTCCACACTGGCATTTTCCCTACAGCATTCAAGCAGGCTCGGGTAACTCCACTGCTTAAAAAAACAACATTAGACACATCACTTTTAGAGAATTACAGACCTGTCTCTCTCCTACCATTCATTGCGAAAACACTTGAGCGAGTTGCTTTCAACCAAGTGTCATCTTTCCTGTCTCTGACCAACGAGCTAGATGTCAACCAATCGGGCTTCAAGAAAGGCCATTCAACAGAGACTGTACTACTGTCGGTCACAGAACCCCTGCGGATCACAAAAGCTGCTTCCAAATCTTCAGTTCTCATTCTGCTGGATCTTTCTGCTGCCTTCGACACTGTGAATCATCAGATCCTTCTGTCCACCCTCTCATCACTGGGCATCAAAGGATCCTCCCTCCACTGGTTTGAGTCCTATCTCACAGATAGGTCCTTCAGGGTTGCATGGAGAGGCGAGGTATCCAAAGCACATCAACTGAACACAGGGGTTCCTCAGGGTTCAGTTCTTGGACCGCTCCTCTTCTCCATCTACACCACATCATTGGGACCCATCATTCAGGCACATGGTTTCTCGTACCATTGCTATGCTGATGACACACAGCTCCACCTCTCATTTCAACCAGATGATCCCACAGTAGCTGCACGTATCTCAAGCTGTCTGGCGGACATCTCGGCATGGATGAAGGAACATCACCTGCAGCTCAACCTTGCAAAGACTGAGCTTCTCGTTCTCCCTGCCAATCCGTCTCTACAGCACGACTTCACTATCCAGCTAGAGTCATCCTCAATCACCCCATCAAGATCGGTCAGAAATCTTGGAGTAATATTTGATGACCAGCTGACCTTCACAGACCACATTACAAAGACAGCTCGATCATGCAGGTTTGCAATGTATAACATCAGGGAGATCAGGCCTTTCCTAACTGAGCATGCAACACAACTTCTCGTCCAGGCCCTGGTTATTTCTAGACTTGACTACTGCAATGCTCTTCTGGCTGGACTTCCATCATGTGTTACTAAACCTCTACAAATGATCCAGAATGCTGCAGCCCGCCTTGTCTTCAACGAGCCCAAAAGGGCTCACGTCACTCCTCTGTTCATCTCACTGCATTGGCTACCACTCGCTGCTCGCATCAAATTCAAAGCTTTGACGCTTGCTTACAGATCTACCACAGACTCAGCTCCGTCCTACTTTCACTCCCTGCTACAAGTCTACATCCCTTCCAGAAGCCTATGATCGGCCAAGGAGCGACGGCTCGTGGTGCCATCACAGCGAGGCACTAAATCACTCTCCAGAACATTCTCTTTCACGGTTCCACGCTGGTGGAATGATCTCCCCAACCTCGTCCGTAATGCAGAATCCCTGGCATCATTCAAAAGTCAACAGAAAACTCATCTCTTCCGCGAGTACTTGACATAAAAAAAAAAAAAAAATTCCTTCTCTTTTAAATCTTTCCTTCCCTTTTAATTCTTCCCTTGTCTGGCTTTTGCTACTCTGAGCAATGCCTGAACTTTGTATTTTGATCACTTCTTGCGTTGTTCTTCCCTCTTCACGATGACTCGCTTGCTTTAGTCCTCAGTTGTAAGTCGCTTTGGATAAAAGCGTCTGCTAAATGACTAAATGTAAATGTAAGATAAGACCCTCTTCCTCAGCTGGGATCGTGCACAGTCCGTGGAAGCACATTAAAGGGGCATTCGGCAACTATTTCAGCTTAATAAAACCGTTTAGAAATAATTTGGATGGTTTAATATCCTGTGGTGAGAATGGTGACTTTCCCCGCTCCCCCCAATGTTCCTAGGTGGAAAATCAACCTTGCAACATGAGGATTTACGTCCTGGTAAATTAGAAATAGGAAGTCTTGTGAGAAGCGAGAACGAGCGAGAAACACAAACTGCTTTATGGCAATTCGACATAAACACACAAGCCGCCCTCAATGTGTGAGATGTATTACCCACCTCGGTAGACATAGCTCCACACGATAAAGTTGGCCGGCTCCGATAATAACAAATGCACATGAGCAGCGGTAGAAAGGGGGAGGAGGGGCCGCAAGTGAGTTTTTTACGACATTGTTGTGAAATATACGCCTCGCAGCTGTAGTGGGAGCTCGCTGAGAAAACATGCCACAACAAAAGTGAAAATCAGCGAAGAAATAGCTAGGGTTGCCGAATGCCCCTTTAAAGCCCTTTGAAACTGCATTGATTTGGACTTCAAAACGTTGGTTGTCATCGAAGTCCATTATTCGAAGAAAAATCCAGAAATGTTTTCCTCAAAAAACTTATTTTCTCTTCCACTGAGGAAAGAAAGACATGGATATCTTGGATGTCATTGTGGTGAGTAAATTATCAGGAAATCTTCGTTTTGAGGTGAACTAATCCTTTAATGGTCTCATGCACATGGTGGAGTAATAAGTAGCTATAAGGGATAATGCGACGTGGAGGCAAAGAACCGCCCGATGCGAAGCCAAGTGCATTAACATCACAGTCCTAGCTGTGGATTATCCCACTTATACCCTTGTCATTTGCCAGCATTGACAACTTAAAGCTGTTACGGATGTTTGCAGCACAATATTTGACCGGAAGGGTAAAACTGGCGGTTATTTTCGTCAGTTGCGGCTCGTTAGATCTAGCATTCTGACAGCTTTAAATAAGACACAGAGATAAAGTAGTGCGGTAAGATTACATTTATTTGAATGATAATGAACAATTAATTATAGAGAGAGAGATGCGTACCAGTGTCTGTTCAGCGTCTCTCTCTATCAACAACGAAGCTGTGAGTTTACTTCAAAATAGCAATTTAACCCCCTCGTTGCTGAGAAATATAATATAGTGATTCAGTAGTGAAGCTATTTTATTACTAAACGTCGCGGGACAGTGTTGATCAATTTCTGTTCTCCTGTTTCGGTGTGAGCAGCGCGATATCCACTCTCTGTGTGCGTGTTTGTGCGCTTGTGCGTTTGACGTGTTTGTGCGCTTCAATGAAAACAGTGCATTAATAAAGAACGGTGATTAAACTGACTTGGAGCTGCCATAAAAATTACTTATTTTAATGAATCCATTTTAGATCGAATTAATCCTAGAATTTTTTAGTTACGGGACATGGCAACTGTGCTTTCAATCTATTGACAAACTAAAATACTTAAATGACATTTGTATATATTTGAAATAAAATATATAGATTGTAGGCTACTGAATGTCAGCTTGCTTACTTTGCTCAAAATAAAGATTTATTAAGCCCACGTCATGCAAACAATAACGGCTTCTAACCACAGGTTGAGAGCTGATTGCCAAATTTCCGTTAGAACGACTCGGTTACTAACGTAACCTCGGTTCCCTGAGAGGAGGGAACGAGTATTGCGTAAGTAGCTTACGCTATGGGAAAACTCCTTTTCTCGAGAATATTGAAGTCTTTATGTAAAACGCATTGCAGCTGCACAGCTGACAGCAATGAACGAAGGAGCTCGGTCATTGGCTGTGCTGCGGCAACTTGCTCGAACCAATGACGGGGCGACTCTGAATGCGCGACCAATGAGCGCGCTTCGCGCCCGCGCGCGTCAGAGCCCGCCAAGATGGGCGTGGCCAAGAGCTATATATTGGGCGACCCGTCATGAGAGTTCTTTAGGTTAAAACGACTGAAGCGAACTAACCAAGCACAAGCACGGCAGCTTACGCAATACTCATTCCCTCCTCTCAGGGAACCGAGGTTACGTTAGTAACCGAGTCGTTCCCTTTTGAGAGGTCTCTCCTATTGCGTAAGTAGCTTACGCTATGGGAACACCATGCAAAACGCCGTGCGTGCTGAACTTCGCCTTATAATAGCCAGAGGCAGGTGCCTGAGCTGAAAAGCAAAGTTATCATCCAACTAGCCGGCAGAGGCGAGCTTTATATGTGGGAAAAAATACAGAGCGGCTAGAAGGCGCTCAGTGTGACACAAGCACATACATAATCTAGATACGAACTCGCAGTTCAACTAGCATTATGCTGATAGCACATTGGAATGCAATGTCGGGACCTGTAGGTTGTAGAACCTGATAAATGTGGACGGTGAGGCCCAGCCTGCCGCCCCACAAATATCCTCGATCGGTATCCCGCTCGACCATGCCCAGGAAGAAGCCACACTCCTGGTGGAGTGTGCTTTGACTCCCCAGGGGCATTGAAGTCCCTTAGCTTCATAAGCCAGCGCTATAGCTTCGACTATCCAGTGAGAGATTCTCTGCTTTGAAACGGCGGAACCTTTCGTACAGCCGCCAAAGCATACAAACAGTTGTTCTGTCTGTCTGAATAGGGCAGAACGTTCCAAATACACTCTGAGAGCCCTAACGGGGCAGAGTAGATTAGCGTCCTGTTCGTCTGCTGGAGACGAAAGCGCAGTTAGGGAGATAACCTGTGCTCTGAAGGGAGTGGTGAGCACTTTAGGAATATACCCATGTTTCGGTCTAAGGACGACCCTTCAGTCGTTAGGTCCGAATTCTAGGCAGGCAGCGTTTGTTGAAAGCGCGTGCAGGTCGCCCACTCTCTTGACCGAGGCGAGTGCCAGCAAGAGCGCAGTCTTGAGCGAGAGCTGTTTAAGGTGCACGGTTCGGAGTGGTTCGAATGGGGGCCCTTTAAGAGCGTCTAGGACCGTAGCTAGGTCCCAGATCGGCACTGAGGGGGGGCGTGAAGGGTTCATCCTCCTGGCGCCCCTTAGGAAATGAATAATTAGGTTGTTTCTTCCCAATGGACGTTCCATTACAAGTTCCATTACAAGGTCGTGTGACGCTGTGATGGTAGCCACATATACTTTGAGCGTGGAGGGGGTGCGGCCCGCCTCCAGAAGCCCTTGTAGGAAAGCGAGTACATTCGTAATCTCGCATGGTACAGGGTTCAGGCCCTTGGTATTACACCAGTCACTGAACACTTTCCATTTCTGGGCATATAAGCGTCTCGTGGAGGGCGCCCGCGCCTCAGCGATGGTTTTTAGTGCTCCGCTCGCAAGGTTCCTGGGAACCCGTTGAGGGGCCATGCATGAAGGGCCCACAGATCGGGGCGGGGATGAAATATCATCCTGCTGGCCTGACTGAGGAGGTCTGGCCTCAGTGGAATCGGCCGTGGTGCAGATTGCATTTGCATCAGATCTGGAAACCATGTTTGGTTCTTCCAGAGTGGGGCTATCAGCAGCACTGCGTTTTCCTCCTCTCTGACCCAACTGATGACCTGTGGCAGCATCGCGATCGGGGGAAAGGCATATAAGGGGCGGCTCAGCCAGCTCTGGGCGAGCGCGTCCGTGCTTTTCGTGAAGAAAAGAGAGCAGTGCGCGTTCTCCTTGGAGGCGAAGAGGTCGATCTCCGCTTTGCCAAAGGTTTTCCATAACCACTGAATCGTCAGCGGGTTGAGAGCCCATTCTCCTGGGAGAATCTTGTCTCTGGATAGCATGTCTGCCCCCTGGTTCAGGGCGCCTGGCACATGCGCTGCTCTCAGCGAGCGCAAGTTGTGCTGGGACCATAAAATGAGTCTCCTGGCCATTGAATGCATGGAGCTCGACCTGAGTCCACCCTAGCGCTTTATGTACGACACTACCGTCATGTTGTCCGTTCGGACCAGGACGTGTTGGTTTTTTAGATGTGGGAGCAGGGCTCTGAGAGCCAAAGCGACCGCTTTCATTTCCAGACAGTTTATGTGTGACCAAAAGCCGGAGACAGGCCTGCCCTCGTAAAGGGCCCCCCAACCTATTTTGGAGGTATCTGTCGTTATCATCTTTCTCCTTGTGTTCACACCCAGACTCACGCCTGACTGGTACCAGTCGGCGGCTTTCCAGTGCGTCAGGGCTTTTATACAGCCGTGGTTCGCTCTGATTAAAAAGTGGCCCGAACGCCACGCGTGAGTAGGGACGCGGCTCTTGAGCCAGCGTTGGAGAGGGCGCATATGCAACAATCCTAGCTGGAGTACGGCCGATGCTGAGGCCATGAGACCGAGCATCCTCTGAAACCGTTTGACGGGGGCGCGCGCACCCGCCCTGAATGATGTTGCAAGGCGCCGGATGGTGAACGCGCGGGGAAAGTTAGGGGGGAAAGATCTGCATCCATACATTTCGTGAATGTACGGTGAGCCAGGGACAGGCCGAACGGAAGTACTGTGTACTGGTATGACTGTCCCTCGAAAGCGAATCTCAGAAACGGCCTGTGATGAAGCGCTATTGGAATGTGAAAGTAAGCATCTTTCAGATCCACTGAGAGAAACCAATCTCCTGGGCGTACTTGCGCGAGGATATGCTTGGTTGTTAACATTCTGAACGAGCGAATCATCAGTGCTTTGTTCAGGTGTCTGAGATCTAGGATGGGGTGGAGACCGCCATCCTTTTTCGGGACGAGAAAATAGCGGCTGTAAAAACCTGTCCTGCTCAGAGAGGGGGAAACAGTTTCCACAGCGCCCTTTTCTATTAGTTTGCGCACCTCGGTGCGTAGAACCTGTGAACACTCCTTTCTCACTTTCGTCTCGACCACAGTCGTAAAACGTGGTGGTCTGCGAGCGAACTGGAGCGAGTATCCGTGCTTTACTATATTCAATACCCATTTCGGCATACTGGAATGTTTTCCCATGCCGCTGCGTGTACAGATATGGGCTGAATACAGGCTAGGGGCGGGCCGCTGTGACGTAGGGACCCGGCCAGCGAATCGCCTCAGCTCGTAGCTCTCAGAGGCACGGGTGCGCGCTGAGCAGCTGAGTGAATGGGCGCGTGTGTGATTACAACAGCGCGCGCTGTGTTTGTAAAACTCGCAGCCTGAGCTAAGGTTGTGTTTGACACTGTAAGGGCAGTGTTTATAAGTGGGGGTGCATAAACAGTGGTAGGCACACGCGTCACTTTTATAATGTTTCCCGCTTTTACTGGGGATGAATTTATAACTGTGTGAACAGTGCTTGTGTGTAGTGGTGCGTACATGACCGTAGGCACGTGATCTACATTCATGGGAAGCGCAGCCTGAGCTGGGAATGAATTTGGCACTGTTTTGACAGTATCTGGGAATGCAAACTTTGTGGACATGTGAACCCTTAGTGATGCAGGCAGAAAAAGACTCTTTTTGTGTTTTCTTTTTTCGGCGTTTGTTTGCAGGTGAGCGAGCTCTGTGACTGGCCCATTGACTGCTGTATGGACATATCCAGCGGTCTCTGTCTGCTCTGCGATGAGCTGGAGCGCTTTGGCAGGAAATGACGCATAGCTTGTGAAGCGTTCTGGGCCTCAGTGAAGCGTTCGGCGAAACCTTTAACCACCGGTCCAAACAGCCCGCTGGTGGAGATAGGCGCATCGAGAAATGGCGCCTTATCCACGTCCTTCATTTCAGTCTTTTCAGCTTTTTCTTAGTGCGCGGCTCAAACAGAGGGGTGGCGATGGGCTCGCTCACGGCGAAAGCGGCGAGGCGAGCCCGTAGTGCGGAGAGACCCAGGTCATCACATTCCGGGCATCCGCCCTTGGTCAATGCAGCTTCTGCGTGGTCCCGGCCCAGGCAGCGAGCGCAGATGATGTGACGATCCCCGTCCGGGAGAAGGTCTCTGCACGACGCGCAGGAAGGCATTTGAAACAACGCCTTATTGGAAAATTGCTCTTTCACAAATGTCGCGGGGCGAACAGATGTAAAATACTTGCGTATATGGCGCGCCGGATGGCTCAGTAGGAGGTGCTTGAAGGCGGCTGAAGGTGCCGACGTCCTCGTAGCAATCCCGCTGGTATGCTTTTCCACGGCGGCGAAGGCTTCCAATAATCCGGAGGATCCAGCGAAGAAGGTGTTCGCTGAAGGAGATAAAATCTAAAGAACTCTCATGACGGGGCGCCCAATATATAGCTCTTGGCCACGCCCATCTTGGCGGGCTCTGACGCGCGCGGGCGCGAAGCGCGCTCATTGGTCGCGCATTCAGAGTCGCCCCGTCATTGGTTCGAGCAAGTTGCCGCAGCACAGCCAATGACTGAGCTCCTTCGTTCATTGCTGTCAGCTGTGCAGCTGCAATGCGTTTTACATAAAGACTTCAATATTCTCGAGAAAAGGAGTTTTCCCATAGCATAAGCTACTTACGCAATAGGAGAGACCTCTCGAAAGGGAACTATGGTTTCGGGAAACACCAACTCTTTGAACTATGCTGTTAAAGACAGAGCTTGTGGCCATATATTGTGGCTAACGATGCGTTCGGGAAACACAGATTTTCTGAACTAGATCTAAGAGTACGGACTGGAGCGTAAGACTGAATTAAGTCAGCATGAAGGTGCACCATTATATTTCCATAAACATGTTTTTTGGTTGCCTAACACTAACAGAGGTGGACAGTGGACAGAGTACACAGCTTCATTACTTGAGTAAAAGTACAGATACTCCTTGCTAGATTTTACTCAAGTAAAAGTAAAAGTACTACAGTCAGATGTCTACTTAAGTAAAAGTACTGAAATACTTGTTTTTAAAAGTTCTTGAGTATCAAGAGTAGCCTGGGAAAACCCAGACAACTTCCGGCAAATTTAGATTTGCTCTGAAAGTTAGTCTAGCAAAGAGCTCATTCAAGCCCATTTTACAATCTGCCGAAATCGAGGTACCAATCAGAAACATTGGGGCGGCGCTTTACACGATGATGACAGCGCTGGGATTTTGAAGCAGATTTTGTAGCCTACATTACAAAGATGGATGCCGCCGTCGAACATCACTCGTTCGAATCAGCTATCGGGTTTAGGTCTATCCGCGACGTCCGTTGGTGACGCCCCTCTGGAAATGATTTGTCTATGACGCTTTGCCAGACCATAACTCAGTTACAACTGAGAATGGTCTGGTTTTAACCAGGCTATATCAAGAGTACAAGAGTACATTTTCTAAATATTGCATTACTACTGCCACAGTGCTTACATTTATGTACAGAAACGTCCTACATGGAGTTATGAAAAATGTGAATGTTAAAGGGCACCTATTATGGCCCTTTTTACAAGATGTAATATTGGTCTTGGGTGTCCCCAGAATGTATTTGTGAAGTTTCAGCACAAAATACCCCCCAGTTAATTTATTATAACAATTGGAATGTGTCATTTTTGGGGCCTGTTTTGAAACAAGCTGTTTTGAGGCAGACGACCTTAAATGCAAATGAGCTGCTAATCCCCACCCTGCCGCTGGATGTGGGCGTAACTTGCATAACTATGGCAATTAACAGTCGGTAGAACCATAATGGCCGAGAGTGATAGACCCGCAATTGTGTATGGCATTCGGCCATACATGTTTGAACCAGAGTCCGACCCAGATGACGAAGAGACTCCGGCTGAAGAAACACGATCGAGAATGGACCAGGATGTCTCGGAATGGTTATTTGATACATTTATGAACTCATTGCGTTGTCATCGCTGTGCAACACACACACAGACACACACAAACTGTGATAACGTTGACGCAAATGTTTGAAAACACCTCAGAAATCATAAAATACACTTACTTCTTCAGGAATTGTCGTTGGATCGCGAACACTAGGCAACGATCCACCCTTGAGGATTAATTTTGTAGCAAGACCTGCTTTGAATTGACCGCCGTTCAAAAAACAGTCACTCTCAAAATGATTTGAGCAAACATAAACGTACTTCGGGAGTGTAAGAGGCGCATTTCCTTCGTAAATAAAATCCACCCACTGCGTTTTCAGTGGCTCTGATGTCGAAAGCAAGTGCAAACAACTATGCGAAGTATTACAGCCCACAACAAAACACTTATTTTTCTTAGGAGGCATTTTCTAGAAGGCAGCACAAATCTTCAGAACAGCGGTCCGGCTGTCGTTGAAACAACAATGGAGGATCAGATCACCGAGGGAGGGGTCTGCCTCAACCACACTGTCAATCAAACCCCTTTCCCATGTTCTACGTCACAAAAAGCTGAATTTTAGAACAGCTCATTCTGAGAGAGTGCATATGAATTATTGAGATTGTAAAAAAAACACTGGGTGGATTTTTATCATTCTAGGGTGGTTTTGCTCACACACTGCCAACACACATTTATGTTCAAACAGCATGTAAAAGTGAATTTTGCATAATAGGTGCCCTTTAATACCTTGGAGAATTTAAAAGGAATTGAAAGTAAAATCAAGTCATTTTCATCTTTTTACCATGTTGCTATATTTAACATTTAAGAAAATTTCAGAAAATTCAGAAAATTAAAATAGTCTGGCGAGGTGGGGCCACGGGTTGGCACATTCCCGGGATGGAGCTGCTGCTTCTTCATCAATTGTTTCGTCCGTGGTTTCGTCTCTTATCTAAATCTGACCATAGAGTTGACTTTGGCGGAAAGCTGAAGGTGATTGCTCATAGTCTGTTCCAATTAGTGGCACCTGCACAATCCCATCACGTTTGAGAGGGAAACAGCAAATTGAGGGTTTCCGAGATTTTTCTTTTTTACTTTTTTTTTTTTTTTTTTTAAGTAGTAACGGGTACTCACGGTTATGGATAGAAATGTAGCGGAGTAAAGAGTACAATATTTGCCTCTCAAATGTACTTGAGTAAAGTCATGAGTACTCCCCAAAAATGGTACTCGAGTAAGTACAGATGCCTCAAAATTGTACTTAAGTACTGTACTCAAGTAAATGTACTCTGTTACTGTCCAGCTCTGAACACTAAGGTCTATTTTTTACATTAATGCATTAGCTAACTTAAAAAAGAAGAAAAGTTCAGACTGTCCAGTTATTTCTGCATTATTCTACAGAGTATGATGGAAATAAACTCCAGATGTTGAAATAAATAACTAAAATAGAGAAACATGTTAATTAGTTTTCACCATTACTAGTGGAAATATGCATATGAGTTTATACTAAATCTTCAGCTTAAAGTTGTCAGCAGAATTTGAAACAATTTAGTTGACAAGAAAAAAATATTAACACATTCTTTGTTTTTTTCCCAGATTCACCCACATCTACAGTAAATGTGACACCAGACAGTCCTGTATTCACTGGAGAAACAGTCAATCTGACGTGTGTGATAAACTCTAATCACAGTGACTGGAGATATGAGTGGTATAACGGCAGTGTAATATTACAGACGTCTGAGCGTTACAGTGTAAACGGAGACACTGTCACTATCAGAGGAGCGGCTGAGTCTGATCAGGGTCAGTACTGGTGTAAAGGATGGAGAGATAGAAGACCATCATTCTCACAGGAGAGTAACCGAATGAATATTTCTGTTAATGGTGAGTAAACACTGATAAACTGTGTTTTAATGTTTTAACTATAGCGAGGATTGCTTAGCGCATGATAATAGCAGAACTCATGGTCTGAGAAAATATTTTCAAGTACATGTAAATAATGATCAATAATCCACATTAAGGCTCTATTTCTATTAAAAATATAAATCAATTAAAGGGCACCTATTATGGCATTTAAAATGTTCCTAATATTGTTTTGGGAGTCCCCAACAACAGTTTTACATGCATGCAATGACAAAAAAACACGTTTGTTGTCTTATAATATGCATTTATTTTTACCGGATTTGCTCACCGACTCCCAAATTCGTTCAACCATAGATATCCATAATAAAGGCTAGATGTCTCGTCCGCGCTGCTGTCCAATGGAGGTCAACGTCTGCACCTGGCGGCCATCTTATCACAGGCAGCTCGCTCACTCGTAACATTGTGTTTTAATGGTGCATGCACTTTTTAAATAACCATAACTTGCTAAATTTTCTACCGATTTTCAAACGGTTTGGTTTGTTTTAAACGTCAGAGATGTAGTTATCACACTGTATACTTATGGATAATAAGTGTATAAATAAATAATCATCCAGAATTATAGCCACGTTAATAACGTTTGTAAGAAACCAAACCGTTTGTAAATCCGTCAAGATTTCAACGAGATAAGACTATTTGTGTTCGTGCTGATCACTCATCTTACATCAGGTACCACAGAGCCCGTCAGAAAGCTTGCATGTGACAAGATGGCAGACTGTGATGACGATAGAGGCTCCGCCGTAAGACACCTAGGCCGTTTCTCAATATGCATTCTTGTCTGTACTTGTGTTCTTGTGGACTTGTGAAACGTCATCAGTCGCTGCCAAAATACTGTTCCAATTCAAAGTTCACATCTAGCCAAGTCCAGTTCAAATCCCCGGATGTGTTCTTGATCCGCCCCTTTTACCGAGGATGCATCGAGAGGTGACTTGTGCGGACTTGAGACAGCCAGGTATCCCAGAATGCATCTCGCACCAACCACCAAGCGTCAATAGCAGAGGAGAAAACCCACGTAATATAAAAATACTACTGTTATTGTATCACGAAATGTAATTTTAATAGCGTTTCAGGCGAGAATGTAGTTGTTTAAAGCTCAAATCTGTGGTTTATTTATAAAGATAGCGCCTATTTGAAAAATGTATCTGACGTTTTCGGAGTTGTGAAATCCAGGCGATCACCGGGAGTTCAGCGATCATTAACCCCGACTAGAACAGCTTTCCCTCGGCTAGTCCTTCTGATGTTTGCCGCTGGGTCTGATGTCTGTAGTCTAGTGGTTATATGAGATATAATTTGTCTTGTGTATAAATCGATCTTTGGTCTAATTAATCTATAGTTTGTTCCATGGCAAATCGTTTTGGCTGAGGGCAAAGTGAAGTTTCATAACTTTATATATTTAGGCTATTTAAATTTAACTTTGTAGCCTATTAGAGAGCTGACTTATGTTTGACTGAATTGTTTGCTTTATTTCTCATTGTATAGCTTCTTATACCTTAGGCTACTTATACTTTTATACTGGATATTATTGATCATTAAAACTTTTTTTATATATATTATTTTACTATACATTCTCTTCACTGTATGTACATGTATAATACAATAAAATTACACAACCCTGTCTCTGTTTGTTAAGTCCGTTTTAATGATCAAAAATGTTTCATATTTAAAAATTAAAACAAAAAGAAGCAGGGTTGTGTTTTATATTTCGTGTTATAAATATGTGCAGTGAAGATAAGATAAGATCTGCGTTGCCTGAACCACATTTGTGTGGCCATTAATATGTTTAAGATTTTTTTTTTAAATGAAAAGAGACAGTGTTTTATTACATATTTCGTTTTATTGTTGATGAAAAGAGGCAAGTTGTATTTTATACCATATTTCGTTTTATTGTTGCCTAAAATATAGCTACATAAAGAGATAACTGGATTAGCCAGAGCGTGAGTGACGCGATCAAGAACGCACTGTTCCATTTGCAGAATAACCGGACTCGCGTCCTCTCGTCCTCGGGAGTTCGTTCTCCTGAGTCGAACTTGGCAAGTCCGAACTACCAAGGACGCAAGTCCGAAGTTTGCGAACTTGGTATTGAGAAACGGCCCTAACCTTTATTATGGATATCTATGCGTGCAAATGCATGGCAGGGTACGTCTATCAAAATGTATCTGCTATCAAACACTACTATGCTACTAGCCTAAACCCTTTACTCCTGTACGAAGACCGCGGGTCTTTTGCCCCCTGGTTGCGTGCGCAAGCAGTGATGACGTCGCCGAGAAATCCATGTATTAGCGAGGATTCACTTGCAGAGATTCACTCGTCCTCTCCTGACAGTGAAATTGGCATATTTGTTTGACTTTCTAACATTTACAGATGGAGAATATACCTGTGAAATGTAAGTTAAGCACTGAGGAAAAGCACCACTTACGTCTCAAACGCATTAAACAGTATTTATCTGTCAGTCAGCAACAGTATCTGTCAGAGCATCTGACAGGGAAAGCTGCTTTAATCTTGCTAACTATATCTTACCAGTTATTTTGAAGCACTTAATATTAGCTTGTGTCATGTTTAATTAGGACAAATTGTACTATGTTCTTCTTTCACTGCAGGAGCTCACACTGCGTACTCCGGTATTTTTCAAATGTGCTCGTATCAAACTACTGTATCGATATAAACAGTATTGCCTCATTCCATATCGTTTAAAAAAAAATCGATATACTGTACAAACTCGATTTACCGCCCAGCCCTACTAGGGAATGTCCTCTTTCTTGTATCAGCCTCGTACACAGCAAAATCCCCAGTGTACATATTTACACTCTTGGTGTATATAGGTCCAACTAGCTGCACTATTATCACAAAAATCATAATTGCCGATTATTCCCTTGAAATTGTAATTGCGATTATCAATTACGATTATCACAATTTAAATTGAATATATATATAGGCGTATTATAATATATGTTTAAACAAAAATTGTTAACACACACACACACACACACACACACACACGTATTGTCCCCCTTTACTTACACATACATTGTAAGAATGACTAATAGTAAAGACTACTAATAGATAAACATTAGGACTATGCTAAAGCAATTAAATAGCAGTCCCAAACTAGTTTTTGTTAATACAATGTTGATATGAGCCACCACAGTCATTTAAAAATATAAAAAATAACACAAAGTGAAAATAAAGTGGCATTTTGGGGTTATGCACTCTTAGAACAGATGTGTTAAAAACAACACATAATGTGTTAAATTTTAACACATGTGCTGAATCAGCTCAGGGACAACACATATTGTGTCAAATTTGACACAACTTATGTGTCCCTTTCTTTAACACATCTATTGTGTCAACTTGGTCAACACAAAGATGTGTTATTTTTACACAAAGATGTGTTTACTTGTGTTTTGATGGATTAATGTGGAATTAAAAATGTACACTCTAAAAAGAGATGTGTTGTGTCATTTTTAACACATATAGTGAGTGTGTTCAGGGACAACACATGTGTCAAATTTAACACAATAAATGTGCAAGTCATTTTAACACACACATTGTGTCATTTTAAAAAATAAAGCGAAAGGGCCAGATGCAAAAATATTAACCGTTTAATCAATAGTCGAGTACAGAATGCATGTGCACACAAAGTACAAGAAAATGTTTCAAGCTCAATGACTGGACAGACTCACTGTACTGTACATTATTCAGTTATTCACACTTCAACCCATAACTGATAATGCTGCTTTTGACTAAAATTCATGAGAGATAACAGTTAACAGAGTTTCCACTTTGAATTATTTAAAATGTAGCAACTGACAAAATATTTTATATAAATAACTTGTATTTACACTGGCCTGTATGTTTGAGAACATAGCAAACACTACATACCATTCACAGTGATGGTGAGTGTCGACGCGCTCTTATAAAATGATGAGTTGAAAACAACACAACCTGTAAAAAGAGATGCGTTAACTATTACACATGTTGTGTAGATTTTAACACATGTGCTGAATCAGCTCAGGGACAACACATGTTGTGTAGATTTTAACACATGTGCTGAATCAGCTCAGGGACAACACATGTTGTGTAGATTTTAACACATGTTGTGTAGATTTTAACACATGTAGTGTGTGTGCTCAGGGACAACACATGTTGTGTAGATTTTAACACATGTAGTGTGTGTGCTCAGGGACAACACATGTTGTGTCAAATTTAACAGACAACCTGTGTTATATCTTAACACACCTCTGTGTTTAGGGCTACACATTTTGTATTACCTTTAACACAACTAATGTGTTATTCCTCTTACACAGAAGTGTGTTGAAACCTTTTACACACTAATGTGTTATAGTTAAACAACTTGTGTCAGATATGTGTCACATGTGACTGTAGTCGGTGTGTATTTGCCAGAGTTACTTCCTGTGTTTTTACAACTGAGTATTTGGATAAACACAAGTTAACAATACGTTTCAGTGTTTATGTAGTCCAGTGACGTTTAATAAAGAGTTTGTTTGAACATTTGGATGGTTTAGACATCATGAATCTACATAGACAAGCTCTTATTGAGAATAAGTTAAAATTGAGTTTTAGATGTTGATGTTACATTGAATGTTTTATTTGAAGTCACCAGAATCGTGATTAATGGCTCCTTTATTTGAGCTCTTGACCCTTTACTCTTCTTTTAATTCTTCTCTGGCTGCTTTAACTGTATTTTAATATAATACAATTTGTTATGGTGAGAGAAAATATGATCAGATGATACTTGATGATGTCATAATCAGCAAGTGCTGTTCTGATCAAGTATATGGATGGTGCGCATTAAATTTATTTATGTGCTGTTAGTTATAACAATCTTGTGACACTACACCATGCTATCCAGCAGTGCAGAATAAGAATAAAAAAGTTTTATGATAATTTTAATCTGCAACAGAAAGTAGTCAAACACAGACCTCAAGAATCAGCGTATGAATCTCAACAATGGTGAAAAAAGAAAAGCTTCATGCCGCAATGCATGCTGGGAGTCATGGATGAGATTTGTACTATGGTGGCACCCAGAATGCATTGCAGCATGAAGCTTTTCATTTGTCACCATTGTTGAGATTCATACGCTGATTCTTGAAGTCTGTTTGATACCTTAGACTGTAAGGCTCTTTATGAACTCTGTTTTTAAAAATTAATTTAAATTTGATTGCAATATTCTTATCTTTTTAAAATTCATATTTTATATATTATATTCATCTTTCAAATATTAAACTCTTGCTAAGCTTAATAATCTTACTTGTTCATGATGATAATATTATCATCTGGACATATTGTTCCCATGACTATTTCTGCTATTTCATATGTGTTAAAATAAACACACATTTATAGCAATCAGAGAAAGCTAATATTAAAGCTCCGGTGGAGAGAGTCAACAGCTTCAAGTTCCTCGGTGTCCACATCACAGAGGAACTCACATGGTCCGTCCACACTGAGGCCGTCGTGAAGAAGGCTCATCAGCGCCTCTTCTTCCTGAGACGGCTGAGGAAGTTTGGAATGAACCGCCGCATCCTCACACAGTTCTACACCGGCACCGTCGAGAGCATCCTGACTGGCTGCATCACTGCCTGGTACGGCAACACTACCGCTCACAACCGCAAAGACCTGCGAAGGGTGGTGCGCACTGCCAGCCGCATCATCGGAGGTGAGCTTCCCTCCCTCCAGGATATATATTCCAGGCGGTGTGTGAAGAAAGCTCGGAGGATCATCAGAGACTCTAGCCACCCGAGCCATGGGCTGCTCTCACTGCTACCATCAGGCCGGCGGTACCGCAGCATCAGCACACACACCAGCCGACTCCGGAACAGCTTCTTCCCCCATGCAATTAGACTTCTAAACTCTTGATCCCTCATGATCAACAACCATAACAGTCTAACTGCCAACACAGCACAACATAACCTACTGTAAACTACATACATATTTCACCAATATGTGTATCTATTGTATGTATAAATACCTTTTTGTATTTTGTATTCTGTATATTGTGTATATTGTATATTGTATATTATTTATTGTTTTTATAATGTATATGGTACTTTGAGTAATTTGTCACGACTGCTATGTTGCTCGGAATTGCACCCAAGAATTTCACCCACTGTTGCACTTGTGTATATGGTTGTGTGACAATAAAAGGATTTGATTTGATTTGATTTTAAAGAGTCAAGGGTCAAGAGCCCAAATAAAACTGACACTAATCACGATTCTGGTGACTTTAAATGAAACATTCAATGAATCGTCAACACCAAAACCTGTTAATTCTCAATAACAGCTTCTGTAGAGTCTGACAGAAATAAAGTTAATCTGGTTATTAATAACAAGTGAAAGCAGCATTTGAAAAAGACATTGAAAAAGAGGCATGATGTGATTGGCTGCAAAAAAAAAAACACCCATTAATCTTTAAGTTTTCATGAATGAAGATTTAATTTATTTATTTGAATGTATTGCTTTATTTATTTTAGAGCATTTTATGGGATACCATATAAAATATACCTATAATTTTTTCATAAACACAAACTTCCCTCCACCCAGTGCTATTCTATCCAGAGTTACATTTTAACACACATTGGGTCTCATTCATGAAACACGAGCAGAACGAATTTTTGTGTGAATCGTGTGTAAAGTGGTTCTGGCGTAAATTTTCGGATTCATTAAAATGTTCGTATTTTCCAAATGTTAGTTGGTACGCAAGAAATCGACTCGGTTACTAACGTAACCTCAGTTCCCTGAGAGGAGGGAACGAGTATTGCGTAAGTAGCTTACGCTATGGGAAAACTCCTTTTCTCGAGAATATTGAAGTCTTTATGTAAAACGCATTGCAGCTGCACAGCTGACAGCAATGAACGAAGGAACTCGGTCATTGGCTGTGCTGCGGCAACTTGCTTGAACCAATGACGGGGCGACTCTGAATGCGCGACCAATGAGCGCGCTTCGCGCCCGCGCACGTCAGAGCCCGCCAAGATGGGCGTGGCCAAGCTATATATTGGGCGCCCCGTCATGAGAGTTCTTTAGGTTAAAACGACTGAAGCGAACTAACCAAGCACAAGCACGGCAGCTTACGCAATACTCGTTCCCTCCTCTCAGGGAACCGAGGTTACGTTAGTAACCGAGTCGTTCCCTTTCGAGAGGTCTCTCCTATTGCGTAAGTAGCTTACGCTATGGGAACACCATGCAAAACGCCGTGCGTGCTGAACTTCGCCTTATGATAGCCAGAGGCAGGTGCCTGAGCTAAAAAGCAAAGTTATCATCCAACTAGCCGGCAGAGGCGAGCTTTATATGTGGGAAAAAATACAGAGCGGCTAGAAGGCGCTCAGTGTGACACAAGCACATACATAATCTAGATACGAACTCGCAGTTCAACTAGCATTATGCTGATAGCACATTGGAATGCAATGTCGGGACCTGTAGGTTGTAGAATCTGATAAATGTGGACGGTGAGGCCCAGCCTGCCGCCGCACAAATATCCTTGATCGGTATCCCGCTCGACCATGCCCAGGAAGAAGCCACACTCCTGGTGGAGTGTGCTTTGACTCCCCAGGGGCATTGAAGTCCCTTAGCTTCATAAGCCAGAGCTATAGCTTCGACTATCCAGTGAGAGATTCTCTGCTTTGAAACGGCGGAACCTTTCGTACGGCCGCCAAAGCATACAAACAGTTGTTCTGTCTGTCTGAATAGGGCAGAACGCTCCAAATACACTCTGAGAGCCCTAACGGGGCAGAGTAGATTAGCGTCGTGTTCGTCTGCTGGAGACGAAAGCGCAGTTAGGGAGATAACCTGTGCTCTGAAGGGAGTGGTGAGCACTTTAGGAATATACCCATGTTTCGGTCTAAGGACGACCCTGCAGTCGTTAGGTCCGAATTCTAGGCAGGCAGCGCTTGTTGAAAGCGCGTGCAGGTCGCCCACTCTCTTGACCGAGGCGAGTGCCAGCAAGAGCGCCGTCTTGAGCGAGAGCTGTTTAAGGTGCACGGTTCGGAGTGGTTCGAACGGGGGCCCTTTAAGAGCGTCTAGGACCGTAGCTAGGTCCCAGATCGGCACTGAGGGGGGGCGTGAAGGGTTCATCCTCCTGGCGCCCCTTAGGAAACGAATAATTAGGTCGTTTCTTCCCAATGGACGTTCCATTACAAGGTCGTGTGACGCTGTGATGGCAGCCACATATACTTTGAGCGTGGAGGGGGTGCGGCCCGCCTCCAGAAGCCCTTGTAGGAAAACGAGTACACTAGTAATCTCGCATGTTACAGGGTTCAGGCCCTTGGTATTACACCAGTCACCGAACACTTTCCATTTCTGGGCATATAAGCGTCTCGTGGAGGGCGCCCGCGCCTCAGCGATGGTTTTTAGTGCTCCGCTCGCGAGGTTCCTGGGAACCCGTTGAGGGGCCATGCATGAAGGGCCCACAGATCGGGGCGGGGATGAAATATCATCCCGCTGGCCTGATTGAGGAGGTCTGGCCTCAGTGGAATCGGCCGTGGTGCAGATTGCATTTGCATCAGATCTGGAAACCATGTTTGGTTCTTCCAGAGTGGGGCTATCAGCAGCACTGCGTTTCCCTCCTTTCTGACCCGACTGATGACCTGTGGCAGCATCGCGATCGGGGGAAAGGCATATAAGGGGCGGCTCGGCCAGCTCTGGGCGAGCGCGTCCGTGCTTTTCGTGAAGAAAAGAGAGCAGTGCGTGTTCTCCTTGGAGGCGAAGAGGTCGATCTCCGCTTTGCCAAAGGTTTTCCATAACCACTGAATCGTCAGAGGGTTGAGAGCCCATTCTCCTGGGAGAATCTTGTCTCTGGATAACATGTCTGCCCCCTGGTTCAGGGCGCCTGGCACATGCGCTGCTCTCAGCGAGCGCAAGTTGTGCTGGGACCATAAAATGAGTCTCCTGGCCATTGAATGCATGGAGCTCGACCTGAGTCCACCCTGGCGATTTATGTACGACACTACAGTCATGTTGTCCGTTCGGACCAGGACGTGTTCGTTTTTTAGATGTGGGAGCAGGGCTCTGAGAGCCAAAGCGACCGCTTTCATTTCCAGACAGTTTATGTGTAGGCGCTTCTCCGGGTTTGACCAAAAGCCGGAGACAGGCCTGCCCTCGTAAAGGGCCCCCCAACCTATTTTGGAGGCATCTGTCGTTATCATCTTTCTCCTTGTGTTCACACCCAGACTCACGCCTGACTGGTACCAGTCGGCGGCTTTCCAGTGCGTCAGGGCTTTTATACAGCCGTGGTTCGCTCTGATTAAAAAGTGGCCCGAACGCCATGCGTGAGTAGGGACGCGGCTCTTGAGCCAGCGTTGGAGAGGGCGCATATGCAACAATCCTAGCTGGAGTACGGCCGATGCTGAGGCCATGAGACCGAGCATCCTCTGAAACCGTTTGACGGGGGCGCGCGCGCCCGCTCTGAATGATGTTTCAAGGCGCCGGATGGTGAGCGCGCGCTCCGATGAGAGATGCGCTGTCATTTGCATCGAGTCTAGAACTATTCCCAGGAAAGAAATTATCTGGCTGGGAGATAGTATGCTTTTTGCAAAATTGATTCTTAGACCCAGGCATTCTAAATGGCTGATAATCCAAGATCTGTGTGTTATTAGCTGACTCTCTGATTGTGCTAGAACCAGCCAATCGTCGAGATAATTCAGTATTCGCACTCCCCTTCGTCTTAGGGGGGAAAGTGCTGCATCCATACATTTCGTGAATGTACGGGGAGCCAGGGACAGGCCGAACGGGAGTACTGTGTACTGGTATGACTGTCCCTCGAAAGCGAATCCCAGAAACGGCCTGTGATGAGGCGCTATTGGAATGTGAAAGTAAGCATCTTTCAGATCCACTGAGAGAAACCAATCTCCTGGGCGCACTTGCGCGAGGATATGCTTGGTTGTTAACATTCTGAACGAGCGAATCATTAGTGCTTTGTTCAGGTGTCTGAGATCTAGGATGGGGCGGAGACCGCCATCCTTTTTCGGGACGAGAAAATAGCGGCTGTAAAAACCTGTCCCGCTCAGAGAGGGGGAAACAGTTTCCACAGCGCCCTTTTCTATTAGTTTGCGCACCTCGGTGCGTAGAACATGTGAACACTCTTTTCTCACTTTCGTCTCGACCACAGTCGTAAAACGTGGTGGCCTGCGAGCGAACTGGAGCGAGTATCCGTGCTTTACTATATTTAATACCCATTTCGGCATATCTGGAATGTTTTCCCATGCCGCTGCGTGTACAGATATGGGCTGAATACAGGCTAGGGGCGGGCCGCTGTGACGTAGGGACCCGGCTAGCGAATCGCCTGAGCTCATAGCTCTCAGAGGCGCGGGCGCGCGCTGAGCAGCTGAGTGAATGGGCGCGTGTGTGATTACAACAGTGTGTGTTACAACAGTTACAAACTGTGTTTGTAAAACTCGCAGCCTGAGCTGAGGTTTTGTTTGACACTGTAAGGGCAGTGTTTATAAGTGGGGGTGCATAAACAGTGGTAGGCACACGCGTCACTTTTATAATGTTTCCCGCTTTTACTGGGGATGAATTTATAACTGTGTGAACAGTGCTTGTGTGTAGTGGTGCGTACATGACCGTAGGCACGTGATCTACATTCATGGGAAGCGCAGCCTGAGCTGGGAATGAATTTGGCACTGTTTTGACAGTATCTGGGAATGCACACTTTGTGGACATGTGAACCCTTAGTGATGCAGGCAGAAAAAGACTCTTTTTGTGTTTTCTGTGCGTCGCCGTAAAAACGGCGTTTGTTTGCAGGTGAGCGAGCTCTGTGACTGGCCCATTGACTGCTGTATGGACATATCCAGCCGCCTGTAAGGGGAATGGTTAATGTTTGAGCTTTTGCAGAGAGAGTGGTCCGGCTTTTGCGAGACACGCACTCTCTCTTCTCATTTCTGTGGCTAGGACGGCTTTCGAGGCTCAGGGTTCAGCACAATCTTGGGCCGAGGACCCCGTCGCTCAGGAGGCGGCTTGCGGTTGTGAGAGCGCGAGCGGCGTCGAGCGTCAGCCTGAGGCGCGGGCTGAGAGGCGGTGGGGGCTGTTCTAGCCCGCTGCGGCTGTGGCGGTCTCTGTCTGCTCTGCGATGAGCTGGAGCGCTTTGGCAGGAAATGACGCATAGCTTGTGAAGCGTTCTGGGCCTCAGTGAAGCGTTCGGCGAAACCTTTAACCGCCGGTCCAAACAGCCCGCTGGTGGAGATAGGCGCATCGAGAAATGGCGCCTTATCCGCGTCCTTCATTTCAGTCAGAGTCAGCCACAGATGGCGCTCGAGAACAGTCAAATTAGCCATAGCACGGCCGATGGACTGGGCGGTGGCCTTCGTGGCTCGCAGAGCTATATCAGTCGCGCTGCGTAAGTCCCTGAAGGCTTCGGGTTCGGGGCCAGACTCGTCCATAGAGCGGAGAAGCTTGGCTTGGAACACTTGAAGTACCGCCATTGAGTGAAGCGCTGATGCAGCTTGGCCGGCGGCGGCGTAGGCGCGACCGGCGAGAGCAGAGGTAGTGCGGCAGGGTTTCGAGGGGTGGGAAGCTTTGGCTTTCCATCCGGAGGTGGAGGGCGGGCAGAGATGATTGGCCACGGCCTCCTCGAGGGGCGGCGTTCCCTCGTAGCCTCTTTCCTTCGCGCCGTCCACTGAGGAGAGCGAAGAAGAAAAAGAAGACTTTAGGCGTGCAGAGTGGGGGGCTTTCCACGACTTGGTGAGTTCGTCGTGAACTTCCGGGAAGAAGGGAGAAGGCCTTTGCCGAGGGGCCTGCTGGCGCCCCTGCAGAAACCACTCATCCAGTCGGCTCCGGGTTGGCTCTTCGGGAGAAGACCAATCGAGCCCGAGGTCTTCCACGGCCTTAGAGAGGACACGGATAATCTCAGTATCCATAGTGGAGCCCCCGCTCGTGCTAGCTAGCGTCGACGGGGCGGGGTCGAGAGTGGAGCCCGGCCAGTCGTCCGATGCAGCATCGATGGACAAGCTGTCGTCCATTCCCCCGTCGTCCTCGGACGCGCCGAAAGTCACAAGGCCCACCGCTCTGCCAGAGGGGTGTGGGTCCGGCTGGGTGAACTGAACCGGCGGTGGGGAAGGCAAGAGCGGCTGTGAAGCACGCGGAGACTGGCTCGGCGTGACGTCACTGAGCTCAGGTTCAGGAAGCCTCTGTGAGCGGCGCTTTTTCTTAGTGCGCGGCTCAAACAGAGGGGTGGCGATGGGCTCGCTCACGGCGAAAGCGGCGAGGCGAGCCCGTAGTGCGGAGAGACCCAGGTCATCACATTCCGGGCATCCGCCCTTGGTCAATGCAGCTTCTGCGTGGTCACGGCCCAGGCAGCGAGCGCAGATGATGTGACGATCCCCGTCCGGGAGAAGGTCTCTGCACGACGCGCAGGAAGGCATTTGAAACAACGCCTTAATGGAAATTTGCTCTTTCACAAATGTCGCGGGGCGGACAGATGTAAAATACTTGCGTATATGGCGCGCCGAATGGCTCAGTAGGAGGTGCTTGAAGGCGGCTGAAGGTGCCGACGTCCTCGTAGCAATCCCGCTGGTATGCTTTTCCACGGCGGCGAAGGCTTCCAATAATCCGGAGGATCCAGCGAAGAAGGTGTTCGCTGAAGGAGATTAAATCTAAAGAACTCTCATGACGGGGCGCCCAATATATAGCTTGGCCACGCCCATCTTGGCGGGCTCTGACGCGCGCGGGCGCGAAGCGCGCTCATTGGTCGCGCATTCAGAGTCGCCCCGTCATTGGTTCAAGCAAGTTGCCGCAGCACAGCCAATGACCGAGTTCCTTCGTTCATTGCTGTCAGCTGTGCAGCTGCAATGCGTTTTACATAAAGACTTCAATATTCTCGAGAAAAGGAGTTTTCCCATAGCGTAAGCTACTTATGCAATAGGAGAGACCTCTCGAAAGGGAACTACACCTGCTCCCAGCCACGCGTAAATAGTGCGCTTAACACCCGAACGTTTTGCTCATTAATAAGACTGCATTTTAATTCACCTTAATCGGGTACATATTTACACAGCATTTTGAAAAAATATAATATACAGTAATTACATACGTTTTTTCTTATTATGAGAGCCAGTAATAGCATCTGCGATGGTGGTCCTTCTCCAGTTTTAATACGATTTTTCCGAAGTGAACTAATTTGTTTTTTGCTCTCAAGCTTAATGTCGAACCATTTTCTTCTCACTTCTGGGAATGTTCGATTAAAGGTGCAAAACGCAAGTCTCTGAGTTTTTGCAGAACTACGCCCCCTCTGGCGACAAGCGAAACTGCAACCAGAGTTGTGCACGCTCATGGACCACACGCACGCATGCACGAGCACGAGCTGTTCATAACTAAAGGAGCATCTGCCGCACAGATCTTTGGTGTACAGCCAAAATGTCTTCAGAGGTAATAAAGTTATAAATCTGCAAGTAATTTCAAATATATGGAAGGAAAGACATTTGAGTAAATTACTCTTACGTGTGAGGGGAAAACGGGGGTAGTAGAAAACTTTGTTTATGTGTTTACTGTATCCACCTATGATTGTATTGTTATTAAAACACGTTCATGAACAATATAATTGATTACTTCGCAAAAGCTCAAAATAATAATCATACCATACACGGTTGGTCAACAACGTTCACTCAAATATCTCAGGGAAATAAACAATCAAATGTCACCATGACGTTTTCATAAAAGCCAAACAGGCTAATCCGCCGAAGACTTGCGGGGTTCAGCCTGTTTTATAAATCTGCTATTTAGTAAATAGTTAGTCTGCTAAACAGTATGAGTAAAGTAAAAATATTTACCCCTTTACCATTGTATTTCCCTTCCTGCAATGTTCAGAATAAAACATGTATTTTATCACAATCATATCTCCTCATAGCTGAAAACAAGAAAGCCATTGTTACCATACAGAATACAATGAGTACACAGTTAACAATTTATTGTAATTTTACAGGAAATTCCTGGCAACTAATTGCAGTAAATTTATAGCAAGTAATATACAGGATTTTTACTGTTTACTGTTACAATAAAGTACTGTATTTATACAGCAGTGCTACTGTGATTATAGTAGCATTATTACAGTAAAATGCTGTAATTTATTACAATTTATTGTATATTTATATTTAAGTTGCCAGGAATCCCCCGTAATTTCACAGGACAGAATTACAATTTAATATTGTAATTCAATATACTTTTATCCTGTTATTTGTGAATATTACAATAAAATGCAGTAATTTTCCATATTAGCCAATTAAAAACACAACAATGGTAAAAATTTACCATTGTACAATTTTTGGCACCATTATGGTGAACAGTGTTGCCTTTAGTTGGGCAATTTGACTCTAAACTTCTTACGTGAATTTATAGTCTTTGTAACACTGATTACCAAAATACATAATTTGTTGCAAAGAAAGTCAGAAACAAAAGTGGTCTGGTGGTAGGCATGTAGTTTACAACATAAGAAAGTACAAAAAACAACTGGAAGTGGTTATTTGTTATGAATAGATTGTTTTTCAACAACATACATTTTTTTTAAGACAGATCAGACATCAAGCTGATATTTTTTCTAAAATTGGGAATGTAATCTTTGGACACACACAGACATCAAGAATCTACATATGAATCTCAACAATGGTGACATGCTTTATGCCGCAATGCATTCTGGGAGGCTACATAGTTTAAAACTCCCAGCTAGGGCTGGGTGATATATCGCATCACATTGTTATGCGCATCTCGTCAGTAAAGCCGGTTCCTTGATTGGTAGTAAATCACCTTCACCTGCTTTCAGATGGAGCGGCATTTACTACACAGCACAAACTCCAGTGTTAAATTAACACTCAAGAGTGTTAAAGGTAATGAGATAATTAAGTGATTAATTTAGTGATGTTTGAGCATTATTGAAGACACCTGATGTTAACAAGCAGAATCACTGAAGGAGAAAATCTCAAATTGTAAGCCACCATTATGGCGATAAGTGTTTGCTTTAGTTGGGCTCTTAACCTTTATACATTCTCTTCAAATTTGTTTGTTTGCTGTTATTTATTTATAATAGTCAAATGAACAAAAAAAAGTGTCATCTGATAGTGTTGGTTGTGTTCTGGCATAATCATGCTGTGATCTGAAAATGAATCTTATTAAGATAGTTTGGTTTAACTTGTCGGCAACAACTTCTTGATCTTACAGCATATATGAATATAGGTATGTTTCTTATAATATGAAATATTTAATAAACATTGTTTTAATCAAAGCACCTCCAAACAAATTTGTTTAGAAACACAGACATCAATAATCAGCCTGTGAATCTCAACAATGGTGACAATAATAAAGCATGTTGCAGTGGCTGCCACCAATCACAACTCATTAATGGCTCCCATCATGCATTGCGATATGAATAAATTATGATCTGAATTGTCTATGTAATTTACTTTTCCTAATTGAATATTCTGCTCGTCACCATTGTTGAGATGCATAGACTGAATCTTTAAGTCTGTGTGTGCCTTTTATTATAGCTAAAGTTCTGGATATTTATTTAGAATCACAGTTATGCTGTAACCAACAACATAAATCAAAATCATAAAGTTCAAATGATGATTGTCATAATATAACAAACACCATCAGATCATTTTTTTCTTTGTTCATCTGGCAGATATAACTCAGATACATCAGCCAAACAAAGTCTAAAGTTAATGATATAAGGGTCAAGAGCCCGACTAAAGCAACCAATGATCGCCATAACGGTGGCTTACAATTTGAGTTTTTCTCCTTCATTGATTCTGCTTGTTAACATCAGGTGTCTTCAATAATGCTCAATCATCACTCAATTAATCACTTAATTATCTCATTAACTTCAACAGTCTTGAGTGTGGACTCATATCCCAGGAGTGTTAATTTAACACTGGAGTTTTTGCTGTGTACATAGAGCCGTAGTTAACTGACAAGCTGAGCCATATCGCATTAATTATCGCTGGCGATATGTCCGCGATATTAATGCGATATGGCTCAGCTTATCAGTTAACTACGGCTCTTTGTAGTAAATGCCGCTCCATCTGAAAGCAGGTGAAGGCGATTTACTACTAATCAAGGAACCGGCTTTACTGACGAGATGCGCATAACAATATCGTGCGATATATCCCCCAGCCCTACTCCCAGCATGCATTGTAGCATGAAGCATGTCACCATTGTTGAGATTCATATGCTGATTCTTGATGTCTGTTTGTTTCTATGCATGCCATGGACATTGTGCTGGTCTACCTGACCCAGATGCTCATGGACCTGCACGAGGGCGGGACTGACCCAGGGCTCTTCACTGAGCTGCGCGCCGCCACTAACCTTGCTCTCCGAGTGACGAAAGTGGCCGTACGCTCCCTGGGTCAGGTGATGCTCACCATTCTGTGGCTGAACCTGTCTGATGTGCTGGATGTTGCGCGGACCCGTCTGTCCGACATTCCCATATCCCAGGTCGGCCTCTTCGGCGGTGCGGTTGAGGGCTTGCCCAACAGCTCTCAGCCGCCCATGAGCAGACTGACATTGGTTCTGTCCCGACAGCCCCGCCGTCCGCTCAGATCCCTCGGTCTGCCCACCACCGAAGGCGCCCTCCCGCGGCTCCCACCCCGCCCGTTCACCCAGGCCGGCTCTGGGGGCCGCGGGCGGACGCCTCAGCCCTCTCCAGCCCCGCCCCCCGCTACACGCCGGGTAAAGCGGCGCTCCTGAGACGGGCTCCTCGGGGGTGGAGCAGGCTGAGGTTGACTCTGTCCCGACAGCCCCGCCGTCCGCTCAGGTCCCTCGGTCTGCCCACCGCCGAGGGCGCCCCCCCGGGGCTGGAGAGGGCTGTGGCGTCCGACCGCGGCCTCCAGAGCCGGCCCGGGTGAACGGGCGGGGTGGGAGCCGCGGTCGGACGCCACAGCCCTCTCCAGCCCCGCCCCCCGCTACACGCCGGGTTACGCGGCGCTCCTGAGAGGGGCTCCTCAGAGATGGGACTCAGTTCTTTCCAGGAGTTGGTAGCAGGACCACTCCTTTCCCCGTTGGAGGGCCGGGGAAGAATCCTTATTCTCCAAAGAACTGACTCTCCCGTCTCTGAGCACACAGAGTTCTCGGACGACACAGAGCGCCGCCCACTAGCCGTGCTCTCCTCGTCCCCCTCTGTCCCAGAGGTGGTTGACACGGCGTGCCGTCCACGGACCGCTTCGCCCCTGTCCCCCTCTGTCGCCAGACCCCTGGCAGAGCAGGCCCCCACGGGACGACCAGCCTGGTCCTCTCCTGGCCCCCTCTGCCAGGGCGCGGTTGCTAACTGTGCCCCCACACCGGACCACTATGCCATCTACGTCTGGGCCAGTTACTCCGCTTCGCTGCCCCTCCGGGGGGACGCCTGTCGTTTGCATGATCCCGCTGGTTCAGTTCTTGGGAGCCTGGTTAGAGCTCCCCGTCTGTCCCGCTGGATCGCGCGGACCGTCAGGCTCGGCTATGCGATTCAGTTCGCACGGTCTCCTCCCCGCTTCAGGGGAGTCCGCTCCACTTTGGTCGGTGGCTATGCCCCCATCATGAGAGCAGAGATTGCCGCCCTGCTGGCGAAGGGTGCAATCGAGACTGTCCCTCCAGCCGAGATGAGGTCCGGCTTCTACAGCCCCTACTTCATTGTCCCCAAGAAAACTGGTGGTTTACGGCCAATCCTGGACTTGCGCGTGCTGAACCGCTCCCTTCACAGGCTGCCGTTCAGGATGCTCACCGCCAAACGCGTTTTCGAATGCATTCGGCCCCAGGATTGGTTTGCAGCGATCGACCTGAAGGACGCCTACTTCCATGTCTCCATTCTTCCTCGACACAGACCGTTCCTTCGGTTTGCTTTCGAGGGGCAGGCATACCAGTACGCGGTCCTCCCTTTCGGGCTGGGCCTGTCTCCTCGCATCTTCACGAAGGTCATCGAGGCGGCCCTTGTTCCCCTTCGGGAGCACGGGGTTCGCATCCTGAGTTTTATCGGCGACTGGCTGATCCTAGCTCACTCTCAAGATCAGGTTTGCGAACACAGGGACCTAGTGCTCCGGAACCTAGCTCGTCTGGGCCTTCGGGTCAACTGGGAGAAGAGCAAACTTTGCCCCGTGCAGAGGATCTCTTTTCTCGGTATGGACATCGACTCGGTCGCCATGTCCGCGCAGCTTACGAGCGAGCGCGCGCAGTCACTGCTGACTTGCCTGAGACAATTCGAGGGCAAGAGTGCGGTTCCACTGAAACTCTTTCAGAGGCTCCTGGGGCAAATGGCATCTGCAGCCGCGGTCACGCCGCTCGGATTGCTTCATATGAGTCAGCTTTGGCTTCGCGTCCCTAGGTGGGCATGGCAACAAGGCACGCTCCGAGTACCAGTACTCCGACCTGCCGTCAGTTCTTCACCCCGTGGTTGAACCTCAGTTTTCTCAGGGCGGGTGTCCCCCTGGAACGAGCTTCCCGGCATGTTGTTGTCTCGACAGATGCCTCCACCACAGGCTGGGGCGCCATGTGCAATGGACATGCTGCTGCGGGCTCCTGGACAGGACCCCAGCGGCTTTGGCATGTCAATTGCCTCGAGTTGTTGGCAGTACGCCTTGCCCTGCACCGCTTCAGGGCGTTGCTCCAGGGTCAACACGTACTAGTCCGTTCAGACAATACCGCGACTGTTGCGTACATCAACCATCAAGGTGGTCTACGCTCCCGCCGTATGTCACAACTCGCCCGCCACCTCCTCCTATGGAGTCAGAAGCATCTGAGGTCGCTTCGAGCCATTTTCATTCCCGGAGCACTGAACTGTGCAGCTGACGAGCTCTCACGGCTTCAGCCCCTCCCTGGAGAATGGCGACTCCATCCCCAGTCGGTTCAGCTGATTTAGGACCAGTTCGGGGACGCACAGATAGATCTGTTTGCCTCTCACGACTCGACCCACTGCGCTCGGCACGGATGCACTGGCGCACAGCTGGCCGCCGGGCCGCAAATATGCGTTTCCCCCAGTGAGCCTTCTTGCGCAGACCTTGCGCAAGGTCAGGGAGGACGAGGAGCAGGTCATTCTGGTCGCGCCATATTGGCCCAACCGGACCTGGTTCCCCGAACTTGTACTCCTCGCGACAGCACCTCCCTGGCCCATTCCTCTGAGGAAGGACCTTCTTTCTCAGGGACGGGGCACCCTGTGCCACCCTCGCCCCGATCTCTGGAGCCTCCACGTGTGGCTCCTGGACGGCTCAAGGTAGGTTTGAGTACCCTTCCACCAGCGGTGGCGGCTACCATCACTTCCGCTAGAGCGTCGTCCACGAGACACGCCTATGCGTTGAAGTGGAACCTCTTCGTCGACTGGTGCTCTTCTCACCGAGAAGACCCCCGGAAATGCTCGATCAGCGTTGTGCTTTCCTTCCTTCAGCAAGGGTTGGAGCGAAGGCTGTCTCCCTCCACCCTTAAGGTCTATTTTGCCGCCATTGCCGCACACCATGACCTGGTCGAAGGTAAGTCGGTAGGGAAGCACGACCTGGTCATCAGGTTCCTGAGAGGAGCGAGGAGACTAAATCCTCCTCGCCCTCCTCTCGTTCCCTCTTGGGACCTCTCAGTGGTTCTAACTGCCCTGAAGAGTGCTCCCTTTGAGCCCCTGCAATCAGTCGAGCTTAAGTTCCTGTCAATGAAGACAGCGCTCCTGGTTGCATTGGCCTCCTTCAAGAGGGTAGGGGACCTGCACGCATTCTCCGTCGATGAAGCGTGCCTGGAATTCGGACCGGCTTTCTCTCACGTGATCCTGAGACCCCGGCCCGGATATGTGCCCAAGGTTCCTACCACTCCCTTTCGGGACCAGGTGGTGAACCTGCAAGCGCTGCCCCCGGAGGAGGCAGACCCAGCCTTGGCACTGCTCTGTCCAGTATGCGCTCTTCGCGCCTATGTAGACAGGACGCAGTGTTTCAGGACCTCAGACCAGCTCTTGTCTGTTATGGTGGGAAGCTGAAGGGAAAGGCTCTCTCCAAGCAAAGGTTGTCTCACTGGATAGTGGACGCCATTGCTTTGGCTTACCAGCAGCAAGGTCGACCATGCCCCCTTGGTGTGACGGCCCACTCCACCCGGATTGTGGCATCCTCTTGGGCTCTAGCGCATGGCGCCTCGCTAACAGACATCTGCAGAGCTGCAGGCTGGGCGACACCTAACACATTCGCCAGATTCTATAATCTCCGAGTGGAGCCAGTGTCCTCTCTTGTACTCGCTTCAACTAGCTAGTACCGGACCCGCTCAGGTGTCTTCGCTTGCTCGCCATTCCACTCCACGGACTGGATACGTGCGATATTCTCCTCAGGTGAGCTTCCCCGAAAGCCCTGAGCTCCTCCAGCACTCCTGACGTCGGCGCCAGTGTCTCTTGCCTGCGCGTCGGCTAGGTGCCTCCCGTGTGCATGGTCCCTCCCGTGAGCGACCCCCACATGTGTATTTCCACTGTAAGCCTCTCTGAGCATGTGTCTTTCCCTCGGCAAGCCACCTTGCCACCCCTGGGGTTGAAATATTCCACCTGCGGCTGGACACCCCAGTGTTCCCCATATGCATCCCTCGGGTTAAATGTGTATTCTCTAAGTTGTATTCTCTCTGGGTTGGCATTAATTGCATACTTCCCCTAGCTTGGGATATGCTTCCCAGTGTACCTTGGTATTCCTGTGTTAAATGGAGTCCTTCGTCCAGTCTATGACAGGGATCTCGATTTATGCAGGGCACTGGAAGACAGCTGAGAAGGTGGCGTGATTAAACTGGTAACCCCATTCGTCGTCATCCGACGTAACTCGGAGTGACAACGAAAGGGAACGTCTACGGTTACGTATGTAACCCTCGTTCCCTGAGTAGGGAACGGAGACGTTACGTCTACCTGCCACTTTCCGCTGTACCGCGGGGATCGCCTGAGCTCAGTCTTGGCTCCTCAGTGAAGAAACATAAACTGCTGTTGCAGACTTCCTCCTTTTATACCCACGAGGTGGGGCGGAGTTACGTCATGCAAATTCCGCAGACCCATGGCATTTCTTTGCCATTGGCTCGTTTTGTAATACTCGAAGTTGATAGGCTTTCTAAGCGAAACCCCATTCGTCGTCATCCGACGTAACGTCTCCGTTCCCTACTCAGGGAACGAAGGTTACATACGTAACCGTAGACGTTTTGTTTACCCAACTAAAGTAAACACTGATCACCATAATGGTGACCAACTATTTTAAAACATTGAACCTCCGTTCATAGACTTATGACTGAAATAAAGACCTTAGAACCTTAGAACACCTTAGCATGTTAGCAATGGACACAAGGCTAACGTTACCGGTAGGCCATACACAAAAACATAGTTAGCATCTTTTATTTGATATGTTTTATGTTTCATGTTGTACTATTCTTCCAAACACAATTCCTAGTTTATGAAACTTTTCACTAACAATGGTAGTAAAACCAATTCTGATTGTACATATATAGCTTACGCTAAAGCATTACACATTTTACGCATCGTCATTTGTTGTCATTCATAGATTGGCCGTATGAAACATTAGAGACTGGGCTATATCTTACCGTTTTATCAAGAAAAAAGCCAACTGAGGATCCCGTTTGAGACTAAGAGCAGACCGGAGATCTCTCCATTTGTTTAATGCCTTCCTGAGGTTGACTCTCGTCTTATGGTGTGTTCACACCGAACGCGAATTAAATTATTTGCGCGAGTAGATTACATACAATGTCAATGCAAAGACGCGAATAGACGCATCATTCGCGCCAGGCGTCGCGAATGACGCGAATTGGGCGACGCGTTTGCCGCGAACGTCTTCTGATGTGAAGAATGGCGGCGCCGGCGAAAACACAAACCTGCGAGACATAGCCTGGTGAGCGTGAACGCGCATGACGTCACGCCCAGTCTCAAATTCGAGCCCGAATCCCTCTTATATATTTTACAGTACAGGATTATAGAGGCAATCTCAGTGCGCAGAGAAGGGCTCATTCAGCCCATCAGGCAGTTCTTTAAACATACTAGGATAGAAAAACAGGTATTTTTAACATGAAAATGTGCGCAATGCACCTTTAAAAATGAACACTGAAGCAGTGTTGAAGTTAATGACATAATTAAGTGATTAATTGAGTGATGATTGGCCATTAGTGGTGACACCTAATGTTAATAAGAATCATTGAAGGAAAGAGAAACAACAAGAACTTAAAAAAGAGAAACACAAGAAATACTGACTTCGAGCCATTACACATTATTATACATATTATTACCAGTGCATTTCTGTCTTACATCTACTCACATTCTTATTTACAGTATATTGAACAGAAGTTTAGATGGTAATGCTTTATGGAATGTTTCGTTTCATGTCACCATTATGGTGATCAGTGTTTGGTGTAGTTGGGCTCTGGACGCTTTGCTCTTTAACATTAGTTTTTCTCTGACTGCTCCAACTCTGTCTTTATAAAGCACATGTGTTACTGCAAGAGATACCATGACATGGGCTGTGTTTCCCAAGAGCATCGTAAGCCTAATTTGATAGTTCAGACCTTTTGTTGCAATCGTTCTACGATCAATTTAGGCTTAAAATGCTTTTGGGAAATACAACCCAGGTCATGATGGTTATGTTTACATTATGAAATTACAATCCTTTAGTGTCCTGATTCACTCAACTAGCATTATAAACTGATTATACAAAGGTAATATTCATTACAGTAGCTAATTCCAGCAGTGCTTTATTAATCTGAAGGTTTTAAAATCACACACAGATATCAAGAATCTACATATGAATCTCAACAATGGTGACAATCACACAAAAGACTCATATTGCAGTGCATGATGGGAGCCGCCAATCAAAATGCATCCATGGCTCCCATCATGCATTGCAGTATGAATATATTATACAGCTGAATTGTCTTGTAAGTTTCATTGTTTTTCCTGTTTGCATTTTCTTTTTTTGTTATGACTTTAATAGCTTGTTTTGTGATGTTCAGAGTTGATCTGTGTGTCACTAGTTTGTTTATTGTCACCATTGTTGTGATTCATATGCTGATTCTTGATGTTTGTTTGTCTAAACACAAGATATCCAGTGCACAAAGATTTTGCAAAATTGTTTATATCGCTGTTAGATCTCAAACTGTAAAATCTCAGAGCTACAATCACCAATACTAAAACACAACATCAATCATATAGTCAAAGATTTAGACTCTGAATGACGTCAGTGATGATAATGTCATCATCACAACATATAGTTAGCAAGTTTTCTCATGCAACAACAAATGTGCTTTATAAACACAATGTTGGAGAAGCCAGAGAAAAACTAACAATAAAAAATGAAAAGAGCCCAACTAAAACAAACACTGACCACCATAATGGTGGCTTGAAATGAAAAATTCCATAAAACATTGCCGTCTAAACTTCTGTTGATTCTCAATAACTTTTGTAGATGTATGACAGAAATAAAGTGACACTGGTAATAATAAGTGCAATAATGTGTAAAGGCTCAAAGTCAGTAGTTCTTGTGTTTCTATTTTTTTCCGTTCTTGTTGTTTCTCTTTCCTTCAATGATTCTTCTTATTAACATCAGGTGTCACCACTAATGGCCAATCATCACTTAATTAATCACTTAATTATGTCATTAACTTCAACACTGCTTCAGTGTTCATTTTTAACACCCTGTAGTTGGACCTATAAGTACACCAGGAGTGTTAATTTAACACTGGGGATTTTGCTGTGTAGTTCTTTGACATTTTAACACGTTATAAATAACCTGAAGTAACATTGACACTCTTCGCGCCACTGTATATGACGTTTGCATTTTTATTTTGCTGATGGCCAGTGACTGGCCAATCAACTAGCCTGACATACTCTTTAACTGGCCCCGGGCCATCGGGCCATTGCTTATGTCGAGCCCTGAGAACAGTGCATGGTGGCTTTATTACAGCGTAAGCGACACAGTAAAAATAGACTCAGCGCTGAAACGATTGTGATGCTATCTCTCCTGCTACGTGTTGCAGCGGTTTTAACCTGGGTGCTGAAAAAAATACTCAATGCTTTTACGCTCTGCTTACGGTTCTTGTGTAAAAAAGGCATCTGTCTCGAGGATCTGAATCTGTTTGTTGTTGTTCTCCTGCAGATCTAAAGCCGAAGCCTGAACTCACATCAGATCCTGCAGGAGCTGCACTGACTGGAAACACAGTGACTTTGACCTGTCGCATGGATCCGTCCACTGGATACTGGGACTTTTACTGGTACAAACACACACTGAACCCTGAGATAGAGAAGAAGAAAACACACTCCTACAGCCTGAAGATTGATTCAGTGTCTGATGGAGGCCAGTACTGGTGTAGAGCTGGAAGAGGGAAACCAGTCTATTACACACAATACAGTGATGCACTGTGGGTAAATGTTACAGGTGAGAGAGACTGTAGTGTGTGGTGCAACAAATACAGATCAGAGACAATAGCTACACAACTTCTGAAACTATAAATGCAATAATCTTTGTTTGTACAGTGTTTCCTAAAGCTGTGGTGACGGTACGACCTGATGAACGAGTGTTTAGAGGAGAAACAGTCACTCTCAGATGTGATATAAAGTGGGGAGGAGACACTGAGTGGACATACAGATGGGAAATAGAGGGAACCAACAACCAATATAAAAACACTGTCAACCAAACCTCAACACAAGAGTTGAACATCAGCAGTGTTGATCTCTTTCACAGCGGTAAATACACCTGTACAGGACAGATACACACTCAAAGCTCTCAGCGCAGTGATGCTGTTACACTGACTGTCTCAGGTGAGTTTGTGTTTGTTGTGATCAGCTTCTCCATCAGTTTCTCTACGGCTCTGTAACTCATGATGTTTTGTTCAGCTGAAGCTCAGGCATCAGTGCGAGTGTCTCCACAGCCGTGGCTGACTGAAGGAGAATCAGTGACTCTGATCTGTGAGGTTTCAGGCTCCTCTACAGGCTGGACGTTCAGCTGGTTCAGAGATCATGATCATCTGTCAGACAGCAGCAGAGGAGCTGGAGGATCTTACACTCTCAGTCCTGCTGCTCTACAGCACACAGGAGTTTATACGTGCAGAGCCGAGAGAGGACGACCAGCCTATTACACACACAACAGCAGCTCACACACACTGTGGATCACTGGTGAGGGTTTATGCTTGTGCTCATCCGGATCTGTGTTTCACTGCAGTCTCTTTGCTGTCAGTTGTGATTGAGATTTTCCTCTTTTCAGGTGTTTCTGCTTCAGTGTCTCTGGTCATCAATCCCAGCAGAAGTCAACACTTCTCCTCTGACTCTCTCTCTCTGAGCTGTGAGGATCAGAGTAACTCTGTTGGATGGACAGTGAGAAGATACACAGACAAAGACACACAAACTTGTTCAAAACAAACAGGATCTCGATGTGTAATCGACTCTCTCAGCACATCTGACACTGGAGTGTACTGGTGTGAGTCTGAATCTGGAGAGAAACGTCATCCTCGAAACATCACTGTACATGGTGAGTCCGGTTTATAATCATGATATCTAGTCTAATGTTATAATCTAAATTCCAATTACAGTCTAAAGACATTTTCCACTAATTGTTCCATTAATTCTGTACAGCTGATGACAGACTGACTTCTGTTCAATTATTTGAATGAGTTTTTCCTTTAGTATTGTAGGGACTGGGCGAGGTGAATCTGAATAACTAAATACATCCTAGCGAAAATCCCAAAGCCTTCAGGCCCAAAAAGCCTGGATGTAAATTAACATACACACACACACACACACACACACACACACACACACACACACTCACAACCACACACGCATCCCCCACAAGTGAAGCCCGCTCAGGACAGAGCGTGGTGTCCAGTTACGAGACATTTTTATGACTGACTGGAATGTCCCAAAGAAGGATCCTAAAGAAACTTCTCTTTTTAAAAGACATTTAACCAGATATATTCAATGTGTTTTTATGTGTGTCCATTTGCCCATGCCACATTGGAATGACTATGATTTTATCGTAGCTTAAAGTGAATTATAAATACCTTCATTATGCATTTTAAATATAACTGTCTATTCCCATAACTTGTACACATAGTTTTGGACACCTCCAGAATGCTTTCGGTGTGATCAATCAGAATACGTACAGTAATATCCAGTAAAATATAGTTTACTATGTTTTCCATCTTTGGAGTGAAAAGAGACCAAAACTAACATCACTGGAGTTCTTAGATAACAGCGTTTACGACCCAAAGGAATGTTCACAGAACTGTGGCTCTCTCCGAATTCTAACCAAGGAGGAGAAATGAATCCTGTATTCATCTATATATATATGCTATTATATATCCATTTGAGAATTGTATGAACAATGTATCTAAGTTCCCTATTTCATGAGTTGCCTTTTTGTGGTTTGGTCCATGTTTCTCGACAACTCTAATGGGATAATGTTTCAAACTTTGCCAACTAATGTTTAACCAAATCCATTTGTGGCAAGTTTGGTCTCGATAAACTCCAATTTTTCATTCCCCATTTGTTAATTGACATTACATTTTGCTAAACTTTGTGACACATTAGTATTATAAGAATTGTGAAGATTCTTCTCTTAAACACCCAATAAAACTAGAGATTTAAATGCCTGGTTAGAACACAAAGGATCATAAAAATTCCCTCCAAAGGGACAGCTCCTGATTGGACCCTCTTCCAAAAGAAGGCGGAAACGTCAGGTCTTAAAAAGGACTGAATACCAGTTTATCCCGCTCTTACTTCTCTTGTCCTCGTGTCATAATGTAACGTCTCGCCTCCGGGCGAGCTCTTCGCCTTTCTTTTATTTGCTTCTAGTTTAGTTTGTGTTTTTTTTAGTCTTAGATAAGTCTCCGTGTTTAATTCCAATCGACGAGTGAAAAGAACACCGCGTGACATATCTCTTCAGCAAATCCATCTACAGGGGACCTTCAAACGAGCGCGCGCTCGCTTTGAAGGAGAAACACGCGCACGTGACCACGTGACGCGCCGGACCGAGAGACGCACGCGCGCTTCTTCACCAGCCATGCAAAGATGTAACGTTAACTCCGCGTGATTTCACCGTAGAGATCTTTATTTCTTTTCTTTGTTAGTCAAAGTTTTGTTTTCCGTAGTCGACTCTGTTCACTTCCACGAAGTGAAACGAACTTAGCCGAACTATTTTCCTTTGGTAATGTTACCCCAAAAGACTTTGAACCTCCGTTCAACACGCGCGCCAAGCAGCACCACGTGACGCTTCCTAAAGGACTCCGCTCACGCACGCGGCCAGACAGGGCCGTGCAGGAATGCCGCGACACAGGGAGACCCAGAAACTTGTGCAAGTATATCTCTTTATAGAGCTTCTAAGAAGCAGTAAGATGATGTTTTCGTGTTGTTACAGACAGGTGACTGTCAGGGTGAATGTTGCCAATGCTCTCTCTCTCACTCCCTCTCCCTCTCCCTCTCTCTCTCTCTCACACGTGTATCCATTGTCCAAACGCCCCGCGTTGTTGTCATTGTCTGTTAATGTTTGTAAATACATACAATCAACTTGTGGTTAATTGCAAGGATACACATGCATGCATGCAGGTAAAATGACACATCATCCCTTAGCAGGAGATTTATTAAAATGTAAGACTGATCTAATCCAAACATGTATGAATAATTATTAATTACCAATTATTAATTATGATATGCAAATCCCCCACGGATTAGATCCGCCCCTGAGTCTTTACAGTATCTATTAGCGAGTTCGCATGGCCATTCAATCTTAAAGGAGCAGTGTGTAATTTTTAGCGGCATCTAGTGGTGAGAATTGCGAATTGCAAACAACAAGTCACTCGCGACCTATCCCTCGGTTTTCAAACTCGAATGAGAAGCTACGGTGGCCGACGTAAGACAAAAGATGTCGTCGTCTGAGTCTGAGTCAGCAGCAGAGAGTAGTAAGTCAAGCAATGAGGTTTCTTTAGCGCTGTTTGTTCGCTTTCGGCTACGGTAGACACATGACGTCACAATATGTCGACCTTCATAGAAGGGGATTCCCGCGCCTATGTAGATATAAATGTCTCATTCTAAGGTAATAAATACATAACGGCTCATTGAGTAAGGTCTTTATACACTACTGAAAACATAGTTATGGATCTTATATTGCATTTCTGTCAATAGATCCTAAGAAATATCACACATTGCACCTTTAATATAGCATGTACTAATGGTAAACAAACTACAGTACATTTTCCTATTTTCTACACAGATGATCGCTTTTCTACACAGATGATTATTCTTTTAAACTCTTGAATGAAAATAATGTCAAAGTCAATTAGAATAATCAAATATCACAATTTAATATGTCAGGTAAATGTATCATTACAATTTCATAATCAATTCAAAGATAATCAATGTAAAACATCAAATTCTCTAGAACAAAGAAGAAAAAGTTTATCAAACATGTATAAAACTCTATGAAAATCATTCACATTAAACCATTTAGATTCTTATGTGAGTTTGGGAGATCTCTGCCAGGATGAAGAATGGGGGAGAGAAATGTAGATTAGGATGAGGGAGGTGAGACCTTCATCTCAATAGTGCATGAGGGGGAGTTCAAATGTTAATTTCCTTTGTTTTCTCAGAGAGTGGCCCTCTCTTAAAGTCCTTCCAGTGTTTCCAGTCTTACACATAACCCAGATAGCAAACTGACTCCGGGACGGATCTGCCGCGGAGGTATCACAAGGTCCGGAATGGAGTCCACTTGCACAGCGCAACGGATCCGGAACATATAAGGATTGCGGATCCAGACTAGATCCAGACCCTATCCGTATCCGCTGATAAAGCAGCTCACCCGCCGCGGATCCGATCTGCACCCGTTCATTTCGGTCTAAAAACCTTTCAGATCACTCATTCAAAACTAGTAATCTGGCCAAAACTACAAAAATATTTTAAATCTATTGGTGGACCAACATTAGATAGACTGCCCACTAAACAACATGATGTCCAAAAGACGTCTTTTCAACGTCTTTGTCACAAAAGTCGGACTTTGAAAAGACGTCCACTGAGGAGCCAGAATTAAAGTTTTTATGTCTTTTTTTGACGTGTTCTGCACGTCTGATATAGACGTTTATCGAACCTTCGTACAAGGTTATAGACTAGTTCAAATGTGGCCATTGTGGACATATTTTCAACATATGACCGGCCGAGTGGAGAATAATTTGTTTCATTTTGTGTCAGACGTGGATAAGCGATTCAGTTCGCCCGGCGCCCGTGGTCAAACCCTTAGTTTATAATATAGTTATATTATATAATGTTACGCATATGAAATGTTATAATAGTGATTTTATAATGTCTTAATATGAATTTTAGACCAATTTTAGTGAGTAGTATGACAAAATGACTATTGTAACCAGCTGATGGCATCAGAGGACCAGTCATTGTCATTGTCATTGTCTCACATTCAAAAGCTCCAGAGTACAAATTATAATATCAATATTTTTCTTATGTTTTGTTTTGCTATATTCTTACTATTTACGGTTTTAAACACACATATCTTGTGTTTGTAGACGGTGAGGTGATTCTGGAGAGTTCTGTTGATCCTGTGATTGAGGGAGAGACTCTGACTCTACACTGTTTACATCGAACTACAAACTCCTCGATCCTCAGCGCTGATTTCTATAAAGACGGATCACTGATCCAGAATCAGACGACAGAAGAGATGAACATCACTACTGTCTCAAAGTCACATGAGGGTTTCTACTCCTGTAAAACAGAGAGAGGACAGTCTCTCCACAGCTGGATCTCAGTCAGAGGTCTCTGAATAATCAGTGATGATATTATTGTAATATTATCATACAGTATCACGTCACTCACGGACAGATCTGTGTGTTTGTCATGTTCTTCAGTCTCAACAGCTTCATCTCCTCTTCTGGCCGTTGGTGTGTCTGTAGGATTGAGTGTTTGCTTGTTGTTCTTCATCTCACTGGTTCTGCTGTGGAGACACAAACACAAGAAAGGTGTGGAGCAGTTCATCACATGTTATGAATTATTAATCCACATAAACAGCAACAAATGAAAGATACAGTTTCTGAAGCCTAGACAGTCACTGCATGTTTATTAATAAATGAGCAGTTAATGCATGTAATCAGAAAATATTTGAGTGACAAAACTCTTACAGTCACCATAATGATCTTTGTCTCTATTATAGATCAGCATCGTAACATTCAACAGACATCAGTCCCGAATCCTTCTGGAGAATCTCTAGCGTTAAACTCTCCTCTGCAGTCTGGTCAGACGCAATAACATGTGATTTAAAGGGATAGTTCACACACAAAAATCGATTCTGTCATCATTTAGTTTCATGTCATTACAAACCTGTATGACTTTCTTTCTGCTGTTGAACACAAAAGATGATGTTTTGAAAAAATGTTTTCCATCCATTAAAAGTGGTCCGATGTTGCTTGCAACACAACATTCTTCAAAATATCTTTTTGAACTATCCCTTTAAGCTTTATATGTATTGTTTTTTTGTTTTTGTTTTTTCAATACTGATTTTACCTTTTGTCCTCCATGTTTGCTGTCCAGCAGATTCTGATTACATTTATGATGACGTGATTCCAGTGAAAAAGAGAGACAAAGGTTAAGTATTAAACTTTATATAAATACTTATAATTTAAGATCAACAGATATCATTCATGTCGGATTGACTTGTTTGTTTTAGAGCCGCTGGAAGACGTCACATATTCAGAGGTCACTGTTAAGAAAAACATATCAGTGGATAAAGGTTAAAACCCCTCTTCAATAGAGTCATTAACCAATAACATTGATGGTGTCTGTTTTTATATTGCATAAAATATGAATAGATATTTTCATGAATTCACTATTTTTCCAGACGAACCCATGGCAGAGTCAAATAATGTGATGTACTCTGAAGTCGGAACAAAAGTAAAGAAAAGCAAAAGTGAGATCCTGTTTGTCCTGAAGTACAATATCATTTGTCCAGCATATTCTGAATAATCTGATTTATTTTCTGTTCTGTATTAGATATTAATACTGCAGGACCCAGTGATTTGACTTACGCACAGATCAATATACAGGACAAAAAGAAAAGCAAGAGCAAAGGTAAACGCTCAACAAACTGCATCTAAACACAACTGTCTGAATTAATCATCACATTTGATAATATGTAATGCTTCTATATTATCAGGAAAAGAGAACAATTTACTATCATTAACAGAACTGATAAAGTCACCTTCATTTTGGAAATGTAACAACAGTTTCAACAATCAGATATTTATTGTAACGAATAAGACTGAGCATTACTGAGAGAGTCAGATAATCGAGCTGGTGTTTTTCATGACAGGCGCTGGACTTCCTGATGTTCTGATTGAAATGAAATCTGAGGAGAAACACATGGGTAATAAAGAGATGCTCTGAAATATGGTTTTCAGCAGGTTACAGATCATGTGAAAATAAAGTATATAAAATAATATACAATATTTAAACAGAACCTGATTATAAACGTTCATTGTGGTTTGAGAGGTTCTGTTCTCTCTTGATATAATCATGGATTATCAGTTATTATTGTAGTTGCAGATGTAAAGTGTGTTTATTCTATGTTTCTCTTGTTCACGATCAGGGAAGAGCAGCGAGTCTGGAGACACTTTATACTCTGAACTGAAGAACAACACAGATAGAGGTGAGAGAAACAGTCGAGCTTCATCACTGTTAAAGTGAACTATTAAACATCAACAGATCAGAATGATTCATAAAGTCACATCTTATAACGTGTGTGTTCTTCAGGTGCTGATGCTGGAGTCGGTGATGCGACTTATGCTCAAGTTTTAAGGAAGAAAGGTCACAAAAACAATAAAACACGCAAGATATTTTGTTACAAGGATTTTACAGTAACTGACCATGAGTTCACATTTTGCGCTTTCATGTAGAATATGAATCTGTTTTTAGTGATTCAGTTCAGTTATTTGTGAGGATCAAGTTCATTATGATCTTAAAACTATAAATCATCAACAGCATGAGCTCAAATCAGAAGTTTTTATTTTCCACATTACCTGAATAATTAATCAAACTTGTTCTCTTTTTAAAGGTCCCTGAGAGCAGTGAAGAAAACAGACGGTAAAGAGAAACACCAGCAGAAGAAATAAATCTGAGTCAACTGCTTATGCTCATGCTGGAATGAAAGAGAACTGCACTGTTTTATCTGCACATATATTATATAAGCAAGTAACACAACTTCTCTAGCGATGCCATTTTCTCTATTTTTGATGTCTTACATTTGATTCTTTTGTACAGATCACTGTTAAAGCCAGATTGCACTATGCTAAATTTCTCTGTAGCTGAAAAGCTGATAAACTCGTTGTCTCTCGGATAGATTACTGTATCACCCAAAGTTTCTGAATCCACATTTAATAAGCTCCAGTACAAAACTCTTCCGCCAGAATCCAGACTGGGACACCATATTACTCCTGTTTTGGCTCTCGCTCAGGTTCAGTGTCGATTTTAAAATGATGATCCTGACATTACATGGTTTGGCTCCTCATTATTTACCTGCATTGTTAACCCCTTACACCCCAAATCAAAGTCTAATTCGTTGACTGATCCACAAACCTGCTTAGGATCTGCAGGGCTTTTTCTGTCTATGCTCATCTTCCTCTTGAACTTAGGGAAGCTCAGACCTATGACATCTTTAAAGGTGCAGTGTGTGATTTTTAGCGGCATCTAGTGGTGAGGTTACGAATTGCAGCCAGCAAAAGTTACGGTGGCCGACAGGAAAATATGTCATCGTCTGAGACAGCAGAGAGTAGCCAGTTCAGCAATGAGGTTTCTTTACAAGGATAAATTAAGAAATTATGTTTACTTAATTATTCAGTAAAACTATATGTTATTGCGAATATTATTGTTACATGTTCATCATTGAGTCAGTGTTTTACTCGCTGAAATAAGCTTGCTTCCTTGCACGAAGAGCAACAAAGTAACGAAACGCATTTCTCCGTTTAGGGCCACCGTAGAAACATGTTGGCGCATTCAATGTAAGGGGATCCGCAGTGTGTGTAGATAGAAACTGCTCATTCTAGGGTAATACAAATATAACGGTTCATTAAGTCTTTACCTTGAAAAAGAAGTTTACAGTGGTGTATAGTGACGAAACGCGCTCTGTAGCGCTGTGTGTTCGCTAGGGCTGCACGATTAATCGCACGATGTTGTTATGCGCATCTAATCAGTAAAGCCGGTTCCTTGATTAGTAGTAAATCACCTTCACCTGCTTTCAGATGGAAGATATGATGCAGATATGAGTGTTAAATTAACACTCAAGAGTGTTAAAGTTAATGAGATAATTAAGTGATTAATTTAGTGATCATTGAGCATTATTGAAGACACCTGATGTTAACAAGCAGAATCACTGAAGGAGAAAATCTAAAATTGTAAGCCACCGTTATGGCGATAAGTGTTTGCTTTAGTTGGGCTCTTGATCCTTATACTTTGTTTAAATTTTGTTTGTCGGCTGTTATTGATTTATTACAGTCAAACGAACAAAGACAAGTGTGATCTGATAGTGTTGGTTATGTTTTGACATAATCATGCTGTGATCTGAAAAATGAAATTCATTGAGATGATCTGGTTTAATTTGATGGCAACAGTTTAGTGGTTCTACAGCATATGATAATTGTATTTTTCTTATAATCCAAAACATTTAATAAAAATTGTCCTGATCAAAACACTTTCAAACGCATTTCTTTAGAAACACAGACATCAATAATCAGCCTGTGAATCTCAACCGTGGTGACAATAATAATCCTTGTTGCCACCAATCACAACTCATTAATGGCTCCCATCATGCATTTTAATTATAAATTATGATCTGAATTGTCTATGTAATTTAGTTTTCCTAATTGAATATTCTGCTCATCACCATTGTTGAGAAGCATAGGCTGAATCTTGATATCTGTGTGTGCCTAAAAGAAAGATTTTTTTTTTTTTTACAACTTTTCAGAACTCCTTTATATTATATCTCAAATTCTGGATATTTATGCAGAATCACTGTTATGCTGTAACCAACAGCATTAATTACAAACATTTAGTTGAAATGATATATGCCATAATATAATCAACATCATTATATCGATTGTTTTTCTTTGTTCATCTGGCAGGTATAACTCGGATACAACAGCCGAACAAAATCTAAAGTTAATAATATAAGGGTCAAGAGCCCAACTAAAGCAACCACTCATCTCCATAATGGTGACCTGAAATTCCGGTTTTCTCCTTCAGTGATTCTGCTTTAGGTGTCTTCAATAATGCTCAATGATCACTTAATTAATCACTTAAATATCTCATTAACTTTAACACTCTTGAGTGTGGACTCATATACACTCCCAGGTGTGTTAATTTAACATTGAGTTTTTGCTGTGTACAAAGAGCCGTAGTTAACTGACAAGCTGAGCCATATCGCATTAAATATCGCTGGCGATATGTCCTCGATTTTAACGCGATTTGGCTCAGCTTGTCAGTTAACTACGGCTCTTTGTAGTAAATGCCGCTCCATCTGAAAGCAGGTGAAGGTGATTTACTACTAATCAAGGAACCGACTTTACTGATTAGATGCGCATAACAATATCGTGCGATTAATCGTGCAGCCCTAGTGTTCGCTGTCGGCTACAGTAGAAACATGATGACACAATATGTCGACCTTCATAGAAGGGGGCACCCGCGGTTATTGAGATATAAATGTCTCGTTCTAAAGGTAATAAAAAAATAACGGTTCATTATGCGAGGTCTTTATACACCACTGAAAACATAATTATAGATCTTATATTGCATTTCTGTCAATAGATCCTCAGAAATATTACACATTGCACCTTTAATGCAACTCAAGACATATGTTTTTAAACTAGCATTTGTTGATCTTAAAACAAAGTCCAATAGAAGAGAGCGTATCTTAGGGAAACGTGTACAGTCAAGGTGCTCTATGGTTTGTAATTGTCCATCAAGGAGAATTTTAGGATGACCATGGCACAAATTAAAAAGCATTCATTCAAAATGCCAATAATGGACTTTAGATTAGAAAGAGTGCCGTGGTCATCCTAAAGTTTTCTTTGATAGCATTTGTTGATTTTTACTTTTAGTTTTTATTTATTGTGCTGTGTATTTTTTTCTGTACTGCGCTTTGAAAAGCTGCTTTTAAAGTCGCTCTATAAAATAGTTTATTATTATTACAATTTTTAAATTGATGTTTAACATGTTACCTGTCTTATCAAATAGGGCTTTTTTTTTTTTGCAAAGACAAGATGATTTTTCTTAATCTTTCATATATGCTGTTTTCTATCTTTCATTTGTTTGCCCCTAGTGTGAAGTGTGAAATAAAGATATACAAACGATTTTCTTTGCATGGGTTTTTCACGTTTGTTAACCCTAGGGTCACAAGGTTTGAAAAACGTTACTTAGATTGTTGTTATTGTTATGAACAAAAGTAATGACCATGTTTTAAATGTTTTAAACAGTTCAGTGCAGGTCATGGGTGTTTTCAGTGTATTTTCTGGGACTAAACTAAAAACAGATAGCAATCAAAAACATTAAAACCTTAGTTTCCTTTAGTTCAGTCACTCCGAGTTCCTCAGTCATCCCATTCCTTTGTGGATAGAGCAGTCTTTTTTTATTTTGTTGTATCTCATTTAGTGTTGTACACAGCAAAATCCCCAGTGTTAAATCAACACAGCTCGGCGCAAATATGGTCCCACTCTACAGAGTGTTAAAATAACACTGAAGCAGTGTTAAAGTTGATTAGATAATTAAGTGATTAATTAAGTGTTGATTGAGCATTAGTGATGGACACCTGCTGTTAACAAGCAGAATCACTGAAGGGAAGAGAAACACAAGAACTACAACTGACTAGTCACAGCCTTAGATTAAATCAACTGAAGATAAAAGAAGACATTAAATCTCTGAAGATCTCAGCAGAGGAGGATTAAACAACTCCACAAACAGCATTACCAGCCTCACCTATCACTAACCAGACTGACTTTATGTCTGGTATGTCTTTGGACAAATGTTTAGATGTCGATGTTTTGAATTTGTGGTCACCATTATGGTGATCAGTATTTCATTTAGTTGGGCAGTTTGACTCTTGTCATTTAAAGTGCAATTTTGGTCTTTGTTACAATGTTTACCAGAGCACATAATGTGTTACAAAGGAAGCCAAAAATACGAGACGTTCAGGTGTTATAGTTTTCATTATTATGAAGTTGAATGAGTCACTAATCTTATCCCTGACAAAAGTTGTTACTTGTTATTAGTAGCTATCACTTTTTTTTTACACAGATTTGACATCCTGAATTTAAATATTTTATATACATTGCAGAATTTTTTGGAAAATCATTAGTATAATTTATTTTGAAACAACAGACATCAAGAATCAGAGTATGAATCTCAACAATGGTGACATGCTTCATGCTGCAATGCATGCTGGGAGCCATGAGTTTTACACTATGGTGCCTCCCAGAATGCTTTGCGGCATAAAGCATGTCACCATTGTTGAGATTCATACACTGATTCTTGATGTCTGTGTGTTTGTCCAAAGATTACTTTCCCAATAATTAAAAAATAAAAATTCAGCTTGATGACTGATCTGTAGAAAAAAATTATTTTATTGAAAATAATCTATTAATACCAAATGACAATTATCAGTAAATGATAACATTTGTGAATTTTTGTATTTTATGATTTTGAAAACTATAGCCCTATCACCTGACCATCTTTGTTTCTGGCTTTCTTTGCAACCTTTGTGTGTTTTGGTAAACACTGTTACAAGGACCATGAAATCACATAAGATAATAAGAATCAAATTGCCCAACTAAAGACAACACTGTTCACCATAACGGTGATTTTTAAATGGTGACGAAAACATCAACATCTAAACCTCTGTTAATTCTCAATAAGAACTTCTGTAGACTACTGACAGAAATAAAGTCAGTCTGGTTAGTAATAAGTGAAGCTGGTAATGCTGTTTGTGGAGTTGTTTAATCATTCTCTGTTGAGATCTTCAGAGATGTAATGTCTTATTTGTATCTTCAGTTGATTTAATCTAAGGCTGTGACTAGTCAGTTGTAGTTCTTGTGTTTCTCTTCCCTTCAGTAATTCTGCTTGTTAACAGCAGGTGTTCATCACTAATGTTCAATCAACACTTAATTAATCACTTAATTATCTAATTAACTTTAACACTGCTTCAGTGTTATTTTAACACTCTGTAGAGTGGGACCATATTTGCTCCAAGCAGTGTTGATTTAACACTGGGTATTTTGCTGTGTATATTTCTCCTTGATGTCTGTATAGCAAGGTAGGGTTGTGCGTAACTTGCGATTCATCAACAGTTCTGCTGGGGATAAACCACATTCAAGCGGAGCCGTTCTGTAGCTTAGTAAAGCTAAATAAGGATGTGACTTGCTGTCTGTGGCATTTTTGAGAAGCTGTTCGATGATATGCACTCCTTTTTCAGCTTTGCTATTTACCTGTACATGCTGTGGATTTGAAGTGACATGATGAAATCCATATTGCCTTGCAAACAGTTGCCATGCCTTGCTCCACTACAGTCTCTGGTATCCCATGCTGGGCAAAAATGGACTTGACATGAGTAATGACACTGTTGGAGGTTGCACTTGTGAGCAGAGCAATTTCAGGAAAGATAGTCTATCACTAGCAGATAGTCTTTGCCATTACAGTGAAACAAATCTGTTCCAACTTTCTCCCAAGGAGCAGTGGGGAGATCTTGAACCAACATAGGCTCCCTTGCCTGTTTGCTCTGGTACTTGTTACATGTTTCACATTTTCCTATCATGTTTTCAATTTCCTTGTTGATTCCGGGCCAATACATGGCGCTCCTGGCTCTCCTTTTACATTTCTCAATGCCAAGGTGTCCCTCGTTTAGCCTACGAAGTATCTCTGGCCTCAGGCTGTGTGGAATGACAATTCTACAGTCTCTCAATAACAGTCCATTTGCCACGCTTAGCTCTGATCTAATATGATAATATTTCGGACAGGACCCCTTGGGCCAGCCACTGTGAATGTTTTCCATCACTGTTTGTAGCTCCTTGTCATTGTTTTGTCACTAATCTCTTTTGCTTTAACGTGAGATACAGGTAGAGACTCCACGATCATGTTCACATGATTCTCAATTTATTTTTCAGTGGAGCAAGGAGTACTCATCTCTGGCGCTCGAGATGGCGCATCTGCTAGCACTAAGTGCTTGCCTGGTGTGTACACAAGCTCAAAATCATAACTTTGTAGTTTCATGATGAGCCGCTGAATCCTCGGTGACATCTCATTGAGACTTTTTTTGATGACTGCCATGAGAGGACGATGATCTGTCTCAACTGTGAATGTAGGAAGCCCATAGACATAGCAATGAAAGATATTCAGTCCATAAGCTAGTCCAAGACATTCCTTTTCAATTTGAGCGTATCTTGTTTCAGTCTCAGTCATGGACCTTGAGGCGTAAGCAACTGGCTTCCAGTTAACTCCTTTTGCCTGTAACAACACAGCTCCAAGTCCGTCCTTCGACGCATCTGTTAAATTCTTCAGTCTCTTGTTGGGATCATAATACGCTAGCATGGGTGCATTTGTCAGTGTTATCTTTAGAGCATTCCATCCTTGCTCATTTCTCGATGTCCATTTGAACTCATTGGAGTCATGGAGAAGTTCTCTCAGTGCTGATGTTTTCACTGATAGGTTGGGAATGAACTTTCCAATAAAAATTGATCATTCCCATTATTCTGAGCACACCTTTCTTGTCTGTGGGTTCGGCATGCCTAAAATGGCTTTTATTTTCCTTTCATCTGGCTCTATCCCTTGAGAAGAAACCAACGTTATTTCTTGCAAGATTTAAACACCCAGGATACGCACACGTAAGGACCATTTTAAACAATAATATGACACAAAGACATAAATATGTCATTCAACATACAATACAATTAGAAATATCCTCCTTCGCATGGTGACCTTTCAACGTGATGATGTAGTTCCCGGCGCGTTGCAGATCAACTCAATCCGCACAATTGTAGTAAAAAAAAAAAAAAAAATATATATATATATATATATATATATATATATATGTTTTTTTTTTTTTGTTTTTTTTTTTTTTAAATTACCTATCGTTTCGCTTGACAAGACCCTCCTCCTCAGCTGCGATCGTGCACAGCATTTTCAAGCACTTCAAAGACCTTTGAAACGGCATTGATTTGGACTTCAAAACAGTGGTTGTCATTGAAGTCCATTATTCGAAGAAAAATCCAGAAATGTTTTCCTCAAAAAAAACTTATTTTCTCTTCCACTGAGGAAAGAAAGACATGGATATCTTGGGTGGCATTGGGGTGAGTAAATTATTAGGAAATTTTCATTTTGAGGTGAACTAATCCTTTAAGTAATGATGCACAATGGACTTAACTGTTCCTGTGTGTACACTTACTGCTTCTGATCAGTTTATGTGGTAGACTCTCCTTACCAGGTTCAATTTCTTTGATGAGACCCAGAGCAGTGACTCCCCGGCCCTCAGGTACAACAGAGAACAGTACATTGTGGCTTTTGTCCTTTACTGTCACTTTCAGTCTGCACTGACCTTTGTTTTCTATGTCTTTTCCATTGTAGTCTTTCAGTTGCACTGGTTTCTTGGTTATTTTAGGCTCTTCTTACATGGCCTTAATTTCTGTCATGCTGATATAATTTCAAGTTTGCTTGTGGGCCTGTGTCAATCCTTAGCGCTACTAAAGCTCCATTAATTGCCAATGACACAATCCATGTATCTTAATTTTCTAAGTTCTTAGAATTTTCTTCTATGGCATAATTTTTAATAATAATAATAATAAGTTTTATTTATATAGCGCCTTTCCAGAGCTCAAGGACGCTTTACAATAGACAAAGACAGCAGACAAAACAACAGTAGGTAGAAAAAAAAAAAAAAAAACATTCCAGTACAACTTAAGAGTTATGACATTCAGCAAATAAGTGAGTTTTGAGCATGGATTTGAATTCAGAGATAGTGTTAACAGAACAGAGTGATCGGGGTAGAGAGTTCCATATTTTGGGTGCTACAACACTGAATGATCTGCCCCCCATCGAAACAAGGCGATGCCGAGGGACGACGAGAAGGCTAGAGTCGGAGGATCGTAGAGAGCGAGTCGGTGCGTAGGGGTGAAGCAGATTACAGAGATAGGGGGGAGCCAAGCCGTGCAGAGATTTAAAAGTGAGAAGGAGAATTTTGAATTTAATACGGTAAGCCACAGGAAGCCAGTGAAGATCATGCAAAATTGGGGTGATATGTGCAGAGCGCTTGGTGTGGGTGAGTATTCTGGCAGCAGAGTTTTGAATATATTACAATTTGGAAATGGAGCTAGCAGGAAGGCCAATAAAAAGTGCATTGCAATAATCGAGACGTGATTTGATAAATGCATTGATGACAGTTTCAGCGTCTGAGATACTGATGAAGGGACGGAGCTGAGCGATGCGGCGTAGATGAAAGAATGCTGATTTAGTGATAGATTTAATGTGAGAATGGAAAGATAGAGAGGAGTCCAAGATTACACCAAGACTTTTAACAGTACTAGATGGTTTGATGTGAGAGCCAGCGAACTCGCAGGTGAAGTTAGTAGGAATTTTGTTAGTGAGTGACGGAGGTCCGGTAAAAATAATCTCAGTTTTGTCCATGTTAAGTTTTAAAAAATTTGAATGAAGCCAATTTTTTATTTCATGCACACAAGCAGAGATTTTGTCAGTTGTGATAGATAGAGTCGATGTACAGGTAGTGTATAATTGAATGTCGTCAGCGTAAAAATGATAATTAAAACCATGACGGCGGAGGATCTGACCAAGAGGTATTATATAAATTATGAATAGTAATGGCCCTAAAACGGATCCCTGTGGGACACCTTGCTTCAGGGGGACAGTAGGTGAGCGAAAATCTTGAACTGAAATGTAGAACTGTCTGTCAGAGAGATAGGAAGAAAACCAAGAAAGAGCAGCACCAGAAATACCCACATCCAAAAGGCGAGAAATGAGTAGTTGATGGGAGACAGTATCGAAGGCAGAGCTGAGGTCCAGCAGCAGGAGCATAGACAGAGAACCAGAGTCACCAGAGAGAAGCAGATCATTGAGTACCTTAACTAGTGCAGTTTCAGTACTATGTAGAGGGCGAAAACCAGATTGAAGAGGATCAAAAAGATTATTTTCGACTAGAAAAGACTGAAGCTGGGAGGCAACAGTACTTTCTAGTAATTTAGCTATGAAGGGTAGATTTGAAATAGGACGATAGTTAGATAATACTGAGGGATCAATGTTGGGTTTTTTGAGAACAGTGGTAACAGCAGCAGTTTTGAGTGGCAGAGGGAATGAAGCAGAGGTAAGAGATGCATTGATGAAGTGAGAAATAGGTGCAGAGATAACTGAATGGCAGAGTTTCAGAAGAGGAGTAGGAGCAGGGTCAAGACGACAAGATGAAGGGTTGGATTTCAAGATTAACTCAGAGACAGAAAAAGGAGTAGTCAGAGAAAAGTGAGACAGGGACTGTCCAGATTGGTTCGGCAGATAACTAATATTTGCAGCGAGGCACTGGTTTACGGCATCTGTCTTTTCTAGCAGGTGAGTCATGAATGAACTACAGAGTTCATCAGAAGCTAGAGTAACAGGAGTTGGAGGTTAATCAAGCTTTTACATTGTTACATGACACCATACCGACAAAGAAAGTCTCACTTAAGCCTGGTTCACACAGCAGGATAATTAGGCCGATTTTAGCCCTGTATGATTTACCCCTTCCGACAATCTTAAGGATGCTCCGATTATTGTAAAATAATCTGATCAGATATTCCTGCCGTGTGTGGTGTGTTCAGACTGCTCTCGTCTGCTCGGAAGGACGTCGGGACCGCTCCGATCTCAAATCGGGGATATCCAACATGTTGGATTTTTTTGGCCCGATTTCTCCTCGTGTGTGGTGTCCCCCGGGGACAAACAAGCACGCAGCCTGTGGACTGTGGCGTGTAGCCAATCAGAAAGCGAGGTGACGAGGCGCAGAGGAAGCACCGGGAAACAGATATCATGATGTAGCAAGTATAGTCCATGCTCGCGTTGTCTCCACTTCTTTGACCATCGCCTTTTCTTTTGATAATGTTTTTTTTTCGGTTAAAAACAAACTACAAACTATCGCCACTGCATCCTCTTCGTCCGCCATGATTGTTTACTCTGAAGTCACGTTTGATATCGAGGGATTTTGCAAGATTTTCCGTCTGACCTGGGAATGCTCGGGAATCAAATCGGTTCGTGTGTGATGTGTTGACTTTGCCGTGTGGATGCGCACCACACACTTTACGACCAAAACTGTTAGACCCGTGATTTTTTATCGCCGTGTGTGGGGTCTCTCAGGTTTCGAAAATCGGCCGACAATTTTAAAATCGTCCCGTGTGAACCAGGCTTTAGATCAGTATCTTCAACTAGCCTCACTGACTTGGGCTTGTCCTTTGATAAGCACTGTCTTGCAAAATTATTTTTTCCATTACTGACTACTGATACCTTGGCACTGTCATGTACTGCTGTGGCATTCACTTCATTAAACGTCTTCGCATGCTGTTGGGCTAATTCACTTGCATGACACAGTCTCTCTGCTTCTTCCAGAGTCAGTTTAGCATCTCTTAAAAGCCTCTCCCTTATCCTTTTATATTGGACTCCATAGACAATTTGATCACGGATCATTAAATCTTTCATACCTCCAAAATCACATGACTGCGCTTTAAGCTTCCAATCAGTCAGAAAACAATCAAAAGTTTAGTCGGGCTGATGCATCCGTGACCGGAACACATAACTTTCATACACGATGTTAATCTGTGGGGAGCAATATGCACTGAATTTTTCCAGAATGGTGTCGTACTTCTCTGTCTTAGTATTACAGTTGATTCATTGCATATCAACACAGACTACAACACTAATAATCTGTAAGTCACGTCATTCTCTCTGACTTCAGTACAAAACTCATCAGTACTGAACTCAATCGCTCAAGTCCCTTTATATTATCATGATATTCGTGAATATCTCCTATAACCAAAGTTACAGTGACTAAATATCAAAGATGGAGACACCCATCAGACTGGAAAGTCACAATTTACATGATTTTATAATAAACCAAAACCTCCACAAAACACACAAGACGTGTGCAGTTACTGAATAGTGACTAAAAGTGAATTTCTGTGGCTGAAGATTATAACTGTTGAAATGTTAATTTAAATGATCATTAAACAGACGTGAATATGAAGACTCACCTGATACAGTCAGTGTAACTCCATCACTGAAGTCTGATCTCTGTGAGTCTGAACTCTCTCCTCTACAACTGTATTTACCACTGCGAGACACATCAGCTGTTAAACTGATCTCTGCTGTTGTTGCTGTTGTAAATGGATAGATAGTCTCTCCATCTTTAATCCAGCTGTATCTCCACTGAGTGTTTCCTCCTCTCTGTATGTCACATGTGAGAGTGACTCTCTCTCCTCTGAACACACACTCTAAAAAGAGATGTGTCAAAAAACAACACATGTGATGTGTAGATAGCATTTTGACACATGTTGTGTAGATTTTAACGCACAATGTGTGTTAAAATGTAACTCTGGATAGAATAGCACTGAGTGGAGGAGAGTTTGTGTTTATGAAAAATTATAGGTATATTTTATATGGTATCCCATAAAATGCTCTAAAATAAATAAAGCAATACATTCAATTAAATAAATGTAATCTTAATTCATGAAAACTTAAAGATTAACGGGTGTTTTTTGGCAGCCAATCACATCATGCGTCTTTTCAATGTCTTTATCAAATGCTGCTTTCACTTGTTATTAATAACCAGATTATTTATTTATTTCTGTCAGACTCTACAGAAGCTCTTATTGAGAATTAACAGGTTTTGTGTTGACGATTCATTGAATGTTTCATTTAAAGTCACCAGAATCGTGATTAGTGTCAGCTTTATCTGGGCTCTTGACCCTTGACTCTTTAATCTTAGTTTTCTCTGATTGCTGTAAATATGTTTTTATTTCGCACATTCGAAACAGCAGAGAAAATCATGGGTAAAATATGCTCAGATGATAATGTTATCATCATGGACATGTAAGATTGCTGAGCTCAGCAAGAGTTTATTATTTGAGAAATAAGTGTACTATATAAAAGACGACTTTTAATAAAAGTGAGCTTATTGCAAATGACTTAATTTTTAAAAGCATAGTTGGTACAGAGTCTTATAGTATAAGGTATCAAACAGACTTCAAGAATCAGCGTATGAATCTCAACAATGGTGACAAATAAAAGCTTCATACCGCAATGCAAGATGGGAGCCATTAATGAGTTGTGATTGGTGGCAGCCACTGAAACATGCTTTATTATTGTCACCATTGTTGAGATTCACAGGCTGATTATTGATGTCTGTGTTTCTAAATAAATTCATTTGAAAGTGTTTTGATCAGAACAATGCTTATTAAATATTTTGGATTATAAGAAACATACTGATATTCATACATGCTGTAGAATCACAAAACTGGTGCTAATAAGTTAAACCAACCTATCGCAATAAGTTTCATTTTCAGATCACAGCATGATTATGCGAAAACACAACCAACACTATCAGATCACACATTTCTTTGTTCGTTTGACTGTTATAAAAAATAACAGCAGAAAAACAAATTTAAAGTGAATGTATAAAGGTTAAGAGCCCAACTAAAGCAAACACTGATCGACATAACGGTTGCTTACAATTTGTGACTTTCTCCTTTAATGATGCTGCTTGTTAACATCAGGTGTCTTCAATAATGCTCAATCATCACTAAATTAATCACTTAATTATCTCATTAACTTTAACACTCTTGAGTGTTAATTTAACACTGGAGTTTGTGCTGTGTAGTAAATGCCGCTCCATCTGAAAGCAGGTGAAGGTGATTTACTACTAATCAAGGAACCGGCTTTACTGACGAGATGTGCATAACAATATCGTGCAATATATCGCCCAGCCCTACATCCATATACTCATAAACTTGTTCAGATCAGCTCTTGCTGATTTTGACATCATCAAGAAACATTTGATCAACTTATCTCTCTCCATAGCAAATGTATTTCATTAAAATACAATTAAAGCAGCCAGAGACAAACTAAAAGAAGAGTAAAGGGTCAAGAGCTCAAATAAAGGAGCCATTAATCACAATTCTGGTGACTTCAAATAAACATTCAGTGAATCATCAACATCTAAACCTCAGTTAATTCTCAATAAGAGCTTGTCTATGTAGATTAATGATGTCTAAACCATCCAAATGTTCAAACAAACTCTTTATTAAACGTCACTGAACTACATAAACACAAGTTAACAATACGTTTCAGTGTTCATCCAAACACTCAGGTTTCAACACACTTATGTGTAAGAGGAATAACACATTAGTTGTGTTAAGGTAATACAAAATGTGTAGCCCTAAACACAGAGGTGTGTTAAGATATAACTTGTAAGATATAACTAATTTGACACAACATGTGTTGTCCCTGAGCACACACACTACATGTGTTAAAATCTACACAACATGTGTTGTCCCTGAGCTGATTCAGCACATGTGTTAAAATCTACACAACATGTGTAATAGTTAACACATCTCTTTTTACAGGTTGTGTTGTTTTCAACTCATCATTTTATAAGAGCGTGCCGACACTCACCATCACTGTGAATGGTATGTAGTGTTTGCTATGTTCTCAAACATACAGGCCAGTGTAAATACATACAAGTTATTTATATAAAATATATTGTCAGTTGCTACATTTTAAATAATTCAAAGTGGAAACTCCACTGTTATCTCTCATGAATTTTTGTCAAAAGCAGCATTATCAGTTATGGGTTGAAGTGTGAATAACTGAATAATGTCCAGTACAGTGAGTCTGTCCAGTCATTGAGCTTGAGACATTGTCTTGTACTTTGTGTGCACATGCATTCTGTACTCGACTATTGATTAAACGGTTAATATTTTTGCATCTGGCCCTTTCGCTTTATTTTTTAAAATGACACAATGTGTGTGTTAAAATGACTTGCACATTTATTGTGCTAAATTTGACACAACATGTGTAGTCCCTGAGCACACTCACTATATGTGTTAAAACTGACACAACACATCTCTTTTTAGAGTGTACATTTTTAATTCCGCATTAATCCATCAAAACACAAGTAAACACATCTTTGTGTAAAAATAACACATCTTTGTGTTGACCAAGTTGACACAATAGATGTGTTAAATAAAGGGACACATAAGTTGTGTCAAATTTGACACAATATGTGTTGTCCCTGAGCTGATTCAGCACATGTGTTAAAATTTAACACATATGTGTTGTTTTTAACACATCTGTTCTAAGAGTGCACGCTGATCTGGCTTCACCGTCACTGCAGGTTTCACTGAGAAACATAGAAGTAAATATTGAAAAGCATTGCAGTATCAAGATCACTTCATGAACTCAAAACTTCCTCAGGAGAAAAACAATTAAATTAAAAATCTAGTTTGCTTATAAATTGTAATGATTACATCAACAATGTATGTATTGGTAAAAACTAAATGAAAGTGATATATTTATCCAGTCTGCATGTCTTTATTGTATTATTGATCTGCCTGTTCTGACCAGTAGATGCTGTTTACAGTCAGAGTGTTTTAAAGATCTGAACTGGGAACTTACTAACTTCTGTCTGTCTGTTCTCAAGCGCTTTTCTCTTCCAGCCCTTCCAACCAAACCACTGAATGAATAAAGCTTAGCATTGGTGCTCAAGATCTTAATGACACACAGTCAATAATTAGAATTGCAGCAAAAACTCAGAAACATGCAAATTCTCACTGTGCAGAACTAATTTCTGTTTTATACAGTGGATTATGATCTTTTGAAATCAATGTCTGACTGAACTAATTTACAACTGCATGACAATTTGATTGATTTAATAAATAAATAGTAGTTTTCTGAAATGTTTTTCAGCATAAGGAACTAGTCAGGTGATTCTGTGAAATATATGCAAAACATAAAACATCAGCAAAGAGACAAATGTGGGATCCTGATGTATCCATGAAGACAAATAAACTACTATATAACACAATTCACATTAGTTTAAAAACGAATATTTACTGTAGTAATGCACAGTACCTTGACTGAGTCCAGAGTGAACGAGTGACATCAGCACTAAAAGCAGAAGAAACACATATGAAGCTTTTCCATTCATTCAACACAATGTAAATCACACACTGAAACATGTCTAGAGTTTATTCTACATGAACTGAAAGTGTTTTTCTGTTCTGATGCTCATTCAGAGGAGAACTGATGGATTATTCTCCAGCATTTAACATCATCACACACAATGACGTCACAGGACTCGTGAACTGATACGAGAGTCGATTCACTGATTCACTGATGGATTTACTGACTATTAAATTTTGTCTGTATAACATGTTCCCAACCCTAACATGAAATACACTATTAAAAATGGTAACACTTTATAATAACTGCACGCTATTAATCATTAGTTAAGCATTAGTAAACAGTTAATTCATAATTTATAAAGCATTAATAGACATTAATAAGCAGTTTATAAATACAGCTATAAATGTTTTTTTCTTGATTTAAAAGCATATCTATAATGTGTCTAATAATTGTATTTTCATACTTTATTAATGATCAATTTATCATTTCTAAATGAAGTATTGCATTATTTATAAACCAGTTATTTAAGAGTTGTCAGTGGTTCATAAGATTACTTAGAAAGTGTAAGTAAAAGATTAATAAACTATTTAAATGTACATTCATACATCTTATTATTCAGACATATAGTAATAGTTAGTGTGTTAATAAATGCTTTATTAACATGTATTTATACTGTAATTCAGGGTTAATTCGGGTAGTTATAAAGCATTTAGTAGTGGTCAGTTAACTATTTTTGTAAGCTCATCTAAAGTGAGGACTAGTTATGCCTTGTAAAGCATTTACAAAGGAGATTTAAAGACTCAGTTATATATTTCTATGTTCTGTATAACTGTGTTGTGTTTGTTTCATTTTTCTGTTTAGAAGATTACTGAGTCTTTAAATCTCCTTTATAAATGCTTTGCCAGGCATGAATAGTCCTAACTTTAGATGAGCTCACAAAAATAGTTAACTGACCACTACTAAATGCTTTATAACTACCTGAATTTACTCCATTTACTTACATTTTCTAAGTGATCTTATGAACCACTGACAACTCTTAAATAACTGGTTTGTAAATAATGCTATACTTAATTTAGAAATTATTAATTAATCATTAACAACGTATGAAAATACAATTATTAAACACATTATAGATATGCTTATAAATCAAGAAAAAAACATTTATAGCTGTATTAATAAACTGTTTATTAATGTCTATTAATGCTTTATAAATGATGAATTAACTGTTTACTCATGCTTAACTAATGATTAATAGTGTGCAGTTATTATAAAGTGTTACCAGAATGTATAAATAATATAGAATCATACACCTTTCACAACACTAAAATGCATTATATCACAGTACATAAAAATGAACTTTATGAATAAAGACACTTGCATACACACATAGTGGCT
>JAPDVR010000001.1:4472277-4479777 GCA_026230005.1 Gila orcuttii | reverse complement strand
AAGAGTTTCACTTTTAGACACACATGGCGTTACTGGAGACATTTATGTAGTTGTTGTGGAGTTACATTGATTCATCTCATCATCATGTTTAACTTTTACACAAGTTGAAACAGTTCCTCAGGTCTTTATTAGACAAATGTGATGTTTTGGTCAATAGTGTTCAGTGCTCGTCTGTGCTCAACAACAGAACAGTTTACATGCTTTTCTCAAACTTTTACCATTGCTTTGGAACTAGGGTGGCCATACGTCCGGATTTTGGCCGGACAGTCTGGATTTTAAGCCCCCTGTCCTAAGTTGCGCTGAATTGTTTAAAAAAATTAACCTATAAAAATCCTGCATATTGATAGCGGCTCCCTGATGCCCGTAAATTAGTTAAAATCTCCCAGAATCTAGAGCTCGCGAGCACCAAAGCACAGAAGACAATATTCCTCCGCCCAGGCGAGCAACCACCAAGAAAAGGTGTTAAAACCAATTCTCGCCCAGGACAACTGGAAGCTGCTAGGGACTGGAAAATGCTGGCTGATCTTGATCAATGGCTTATTTTTCCACCTGAGATTGCCACCACTAACCTCCGACCAGATATTGTTTTGTGGTCTGGATCAGCACGCATTATTCAACTGATAGAGTTAACAGTGCCATGGGAGGATGCGGTAGATGAGGCATATGAGAGGAAGAAACTGCGGTATGCTCATCTGGCCACTGAAGCAGAACAGCGAGGATGGAGAGTTCAGGCTTATCCAGTGGAAGTGGATTGTCGGGGATTTGTGGCACACTCCACAACCCGGTTCCTCAGAGATGTCGGATTCAGTGGCCAAGAGTTGCGTCGCAGAGTAAAGAACTTATCTGAAGCAGCAGAAAGGAGCAGCAACTGGCTGTGGTTGAGACGGAAAGAGTCTGGCTGGCTGTGTACAGGCCGCCATGCTACGGTTTCGAAGAATTCTTGAAAAACTTGAAGAGTCTGTTGGTTTATTTGTATAGTTTGCATAGTAATTACAGTTATTACGTCCCTGTGTATTTTGCGTGAATGAGGATTGGTGTTTGGACAGATTGTGTTTTGCGGTAGTATGCCATACGGAACCGTTGCCACTGACCTGCTTTAAACGTCGGCAGTGGGGCTCGACAGCCTTAGTCAAACGGGTTGGCGCGTATGGTCGGGTTGCGGAGAGATTGTGAGAGATTGTGGTTTGGCACATGTGTAGCAGGAAGGATGTAAAGGTCAATAAGCTGGGCTGAGTCGGGTGGGGGACGGAGGGGGGTGACTCTGGGACGCCAGAGTCACTGTCAAGCCCTCTTGAGGTGTCGTGGGCTAGTCGACGAAACATTGAGGACGGAAGGTGCCCACTTGAAGACCCTAGAGATGTCCCCTACTCGGCTCAATCCAGACGGTTGTTATGGGGGGACCGCACTGTGGTTGCAGCTGTTGTGTGTGCTGACGTGCAAAATACACTGCAGCTATTAACACCAGACAGAAGGAGATTCACATCACCATATGGAAAGAAGCGTAAATGGATGGAGAAGCATAGGTTACTGTAAAGCTATGTCTTAGTTGGTGCTTATCTTGGCGAAAGCCGAGTACAAATCAGCATGAAGTTTTAACATCTACTCTCAAGTAATGGAAATCATTATAATAAGATCCTCTTCCAACGTCAGAAGGAGAGCCAAATCTGATCGGCTTATTTTTGACATGCTTGCAGAGAAAGTCTCACCAAAACAAAGTTACTGGGTTTCACTTTTCACGTTTTCTGGGTTGGTAGATGCACCGGGGACACGATTATAGCACTTAAAGAGGGAAAAAGTCAGATTTTCATGATATGTCCCCTATAATAAAAAAGATTGAAACCAAGCAGCCAGTTTGAAGGAGCTTCAGATATTATGTTGGACAATGAGGGGCCTTCGATTCAAAAAGTTTGAGAATATCCTTCTTCTTTTTGTTAATTTAGCGAAAAACATGTAAAATACACTTAGATTTTTACCATATTTTTATACTTTTGTTACAATGGCTGTTTAGTTGAAATAATAAACCCTCCAATTGAAATCCCCCCAACCACCAATTTCAAGCCAATTCAGAGCAAATATGAATATTGAGATGTATTTAATATATTATAAATTGTGAAAACAAGCCATTGTCACGCAGGGTTGTTGTAACCAGTTGTTAAGAAGTACAACAGTCTTCATAGAGTAACTGTTGCCATGTGCTGGATATTTGACTCCCTCCATATGTTGCTTTTGGCTATAGAGTTGTATCGTGACTGTGATGCTGTGAAAGTAATTACAGAATAACATTTTAATGCAACGTTTGCTTGAAAACACTTTCTTGTTTTGTCTTGTTTCTTGTGCAATGAATGATATTATGTTATGAAACGCAGAATTGGGATTTACATAAGCGAAGGAGTTTGAGGCGTTTCAGTGATGTCATGTCCTCATGATATGGTCATGGATTACATATGCATAATAAGATCTGGAGGGGTTTTGGTGTGTCACTTCCAAATGGTGACGAGCCTCTAGCGTGAAGGTCGTTCAAGGAACGAGTGTGTGTTGGAGAGAGAGAACATCTTGTCTTTCAGTGATGTGGCTCTTTAGTGATGCACATCGGTTACGCAAGGACACTTAATCACGTCGAGTGTTTGATTCTCTTTAATGAACCGAGTCACGGTGCTTTATCTGAAAGTTCACAAGGACACACTGAGATGATGACGGAGAGAATCGGTGAGTTATTTAGACCGCTGAGATTCACCAGGAACAACAAGAGTGAGATTCCTTCATTCACACTGCTGGAGAAAAAGACATGAAAGTGTGAAGAACAGAACAGACATGACAGACAGACAGATAGATAGATAGATAGATAGATAGACAGACAGACAGACAGACAGACAGACAGATAGACAGACAGACAGACATATAGATAGATAGATAGATAGACAGACAGACAGACAGACAGATAGACACAGACAGACAGACAGATAGATAGATAGATAGATAGATAGATAGATAGATAGAGATAGACAGACATATATATATATATATATATACACAGAATGACAGATTTACAGACAGATAGAAAGATAGATAGATATATAGACAGATAGATAGATAGATAGATAGATAGATAGATAGATAGATAGATAGATAGATAGATAGATAGATAGATAGATAGATAGATAGATAGATAGATAGATAGATAGATAGTGTGAGTTAGTGCTAGTGATCATCAGGGAGTTGCTGCTCTTCTCCAGCTCTAGTGAATAATGCGGGACCGTCGCTGTGGGAAACGCAGGAGTGAAGGATCAGGAAAACAACACTGAGGGTTTTGGCCTCTTTCTGTGTCTCCATGGCGGCTGCGGCAGCTCGTTTCTTTTCTTTTGTCATCTAAACTTTCTAGATGAACAAACACAGGGACACAAGCAAGAGCAGACGGACAAACACACACCCGTCCAGATCCGCTGTGAATAGATTACTCACTTTTAATACTCATTTCACAATATGTTTGTTACCAGTTCAGTCATGCTCACTGTGTGTGTGTGTGTGTGTGTATGTGTGTGTGTGTGTGTGTGTGTGTGTGTGTGTGTGTGTATGTGTGTGTGTGTGTGCCTGTATGTGTGTACTATTGAGCCATTAATATCTCTGGAAGCAAAACAATCACACAGGTGTCACGTTTATTCTCCTTCGACACAAATACTTTTCCCAAATCAGTACTGTAATTCACAAATAAATGCAATCACTAACATTATTGCATATTTTCTCCCATAGAGAAATCATGATTTTGAAAATGTTTTAAGTCACAAGTGGGAGTATTTGAAGGCAAACTAAGTTTTCGGCTGCAGTCAGAGAGCTGAACAGATTTCATGAAGGAAACAACTCAGGTTACAACTGTAACCCTAGTTCCCTGAGTAGGGAATAAGACGCTGCGTCGATGACACGTTGATGAAAGAGAGCCCTGGATCCTACGGGTAGAGGCAGAGAAAGGGCAGGATGGAATGGAAATGAAATGGAAACCCTGCAGTGAGATCCATTTGCGATCCCCACGTTAAGAGCTTTTCGGCAGTAGCGGGGCCTGAACTGCAGGGAACGCTCACCTGGACACCCTCCTTGAAGAGCGCTCACCTAGACACCCTCCTCAAAGAGCGCTCACCTGGACACCCTCATCGAAGAACGCTTACCTAGACACCCTCCTCGAAGAGCGCTCACCTGGACACCCTCCTTGAAGAGCGCTCACCTGGACACCCTCCTCGAAGAGCGCTCATCTAGACACCCTCCTCGAAGAGCGCTCACCTGGACACCCTCCTTGAAGAGCGCTCACCTAGACACCCTCCTTGAAGAGCGCTCACGTAGACACCCTCCTTGAAGAGCGCTCACCTGGACAACCTCCTCGAAGAGTGCTCACCTGGACACCCTCCTCGAAGAACGCTCACCTAGACACCCTCCTCGAAGAGCGCTCACCTGGACACCCTCCTTGAAGAGCGCTCACGTAGACACCCTCCTTGAAGAGCGCTCACCTGGACAACCTCCTCGAAGAGCGCTCACCTGGACACCCCCCTCGAAGAACGCTCACCTGGACACCCTCCTTGAACACTGCTCACCTGGACACCCTCCTCGAAGACCGCTCACCTGGACACCCTCCTTGAAGAGCGCTCACGTAGACACCCTCCTTGAAGAGCGCTCACCTGGACATCCTCCTCGAAGAGTGCTCACCTGGACACCCTCCTCGAAGAACCCTCACCTAGACACCCTCCTCGAAGAGCGCTCACCTGGACACCCCCCTCGAAGAACGCTCACCTGGACACCCTCCTTGAACACTGCTCACCTGGACACCCTCCTCGAAGACCGCTCACCTGGACACCCTCCTCGAAGAGCGCTCACCCGTGAGATAACGAGGGCAGGAAGAAGGACACAACTAGGATGATTGTTTGGATGCCATTATATATATATAATGAGGCACAGAAGCTAACGCCGGTCAGACCGGATGTGCTTTTATCCTTTCCTGGTTGTGACGTCACAACATACGTGACACTGTTGACATACGTGCTACAGATGCAATCACGCAGGGGCGTTCCCAAAGAGTCATCGACACAGCGGGAGTTCCCTACTCAGGGAACTAATGCTTTGTCTGATTCATGGAGTTTCAGGCTATAAACTTTAATTGTGTAGTATCCATAGTTTAACTGTGGTATTTGAGTGTGTTTTGAAGTGATTCAGTTTCATGTTTCTCTTACACACTCTGAAATGGCAGCATGTCATTAAAACAAGTGGGGATAAGTCTTATTTCACTCGTAAAAATTAAGGTTCTTTATTGGAATCGATGGTTCCATGAAGAACCTTTAACATCCATGGAATCTTTCCATTCCACAAAATGTTCTATATAGTGGGAAAAGGTATTAAACAATTATTAAATGTTCTTTACACTAAGAAAAAATGACTGAAATCACTGAAATTTTCTTTGGGAAACCAAAAATAGTTCTTCTATCTATGGCATCGCTGCGAAACACAAGTATGATAGTTTGTTTTTACGATTCAGACAATGCAATTATTTTAATTATTTTTTATATTTTCTCTACATTTCACTTACCACTATAAAAGAAAACTTTTTTTGTATTTATTTGTGCATTATATACTTTATGTATCAAGGTATTTATAATATTTGAGGTGTTTTTTTTTTTTTTTTTTATCAGTTTTAGCGATATTTTTTGCACCATTTTGTCCCTAAGGCTGAATAAACTCAAAATGCACTATTTCACTGATTGTTTTGCTGATCAGCCCATTAAACTTGATTCACACACACTCTTTCAGGGTGTTTTGTGCAACAGCTCGAGGTCTTGAAATAGCACTCAGTTGACACACACTTAGTAACTACACACCACACCGTCCTCAACTCTACTACAAGGACGTTTCTCAGTCGCTCATGAGATTGATTCAGGTTTTGACTTTTCATGTTCAGAGGTCTTCGCTCTTGATTGACAGGATGTTTGTAACCTGAAAATATGAAAAACGTAATAGTTTCCGAACGCTGCTTGAGGTTTGCGTAAGTCCCAGGCAGTCACATGTGGCCTGATGTCTTCAGGAACGTAATACACACCGATATACAACTGCTTGCCCGAGAATAACCCGACTGCAACATATCCCAGTGTCTAAAAATAGACAAAAATACCGTCCACTACTACCACACCAAAACTCAACCTGCCCGACGTCTGTCTTGTTTTTCAGTGCAAATATCACTCTAAAAAATGCTGGGTTGGATAAAATATGGACAAACACAACGATTGGGTTAAAAAAATAATGTAAAAATGTAACCCATCAGTTGGGTTTGTCCATATTTGACTCAAACATGGGTTGAAACAACCCAGCATTTGTTAGTGAAAACATTCTTAAATCAAGGTACATTTACTTGATAAGCAAAATGACAACATATAAAGTTGTGTGTCAAAATTAAGTGTTTACGTGTAAAACAAAGACAAACGAATAAACTTGTTTTCTCTTTGAATTAAGTTTATTTTTCTGACCACATTGGCAGTTTTTCTTATTTCTGGCATAAACTTTTCAATCATAAAAAATATACAAATCAAGACGTCATATCTTATGACATTTTGCTTTTCAAGTAAATGTATCTTGATTTTACTCTGTAAAAATTAAATAAAGCATGGATAATTGGTATGTTTTACAAGAAATCGCCACTTAATTTATTCTATTTTAAATTACTTAATATCACGTTTAATTCAGTGTTCTACTTGTTTGTTTTTATTGTTTGTGAAATTTACTAGCAATTTCTGAGAAAAAATTGTTTCTACACCAATTTTTTCTACAACCAATATCTTGTTTTAGAAATGTTTAGATATTACTGGAAAACAAGACAAAAATACAAAATAAATATGTAAAGTTTTTTTTATAACCCAATTTGCAGAATTTGTTTTCTTGTTTAATGCATAAACTCATTTCATTTTTTTTATAAACAAGATGTAATATGCCATTTTGCTTCTCAAGTTAAAATAAAAAAGAGTTGTAAAAAAAAAAAATGGGATTCATTTTTACAAGATACTCCTACTTCAGAATTTCACGTTTAATTCAATGTGTTACTTGCATTTCTTCGTGAAAAAAAATCTTTTTTTCTTTTTTTAGTGTAAAAGTATCTGCCAATTCCCTTCAAATTAAATGTATTTGTCTGCCACATTAGCAGATATTTGCTCTTGTTTTAATACAAACTTAATTTTAATGCATTATACTTTGATGGATCTTATCTATCTTGACTTAAAGGGTTAGTTCACCCAAAAATGAAAATGATGTCATTAATGACTCACCCTCATGTCGTTCCAAGCCCGTAAGACCTCCGTTCATCTTTGGAACACAGTTTAAGATATTTGAGATTTAGTCCGAGAGCTTTCTGTCCCTCCATTTAAAATGTATGTACGGTATACTGTCCTTGTCCAGAAAGGCAATAAAGACATCATCAAAGTAGTCCATGTGACATCAGTGGGTTAGTTAGAATTTTTTGAAGCATCGAAAATACATTTT
>JAPDVR010000001.1:4464777-4467277 GCA_026230005.1 Gila orcuttii | reverse complement strand
CACTGAACCCATTACAGTCTGTCAATGAACTCGTCCTGCTTTAACGGTCACTCGTCTGTCTTTAGAAACACATCACATGTCAGATCAGAGATACACAGTGTGTGTGTGTGTGTGTGTTCATTTTAACTGTGATTTCTGGCCTCAGGAAGCTCATAAAAACATGTTGAAGTCATATTTCAACACAAAAATAGGAAATTGTATTTTGCAATAATATATGGATATGATTTAAAATAAAATAAAAAAACATTACAATTTAACCACATTTCACCCTAATTTCTATTTTCTCTCTCCATTATTCTAAAAAATAGGCTTCGTTTTCTTAGAGCAAAGCAATTTATTGTACTAATAAAAATGTTAAAATATTTTATATTATAAATGTTAAAAAAATATAATTTAAATAATAATAATAAAAAAAAAAGATCAAAAATAGATGTCATATGTGACTTGAAAATGTTCTCGATTGGTCCGGGTCATATTTCACCACAAAAACACAAAAGAAAAATATGAAATTATATTTTGCAATAATATATGAAAATGATTTAAAATTGAAAAAAAATAAATATTTAATATTTTGACAATTAAACCACATTTTGCACCCAAATTCTCAGTGTTTTATTGTGTCTGAATATTTTAATTTAATATTAAAATATATTTTAATTGAAATGATTATTGAAATAATTTCTACTCTTTCTGTTGTCCCTGTAAGTGACCTGGATATGTTCTTGACAGGTTTCAGTGAGATTCGTCTCTATCCTCCTACGCTGCTTATTTCTCTTTCACACATTTTCTCTCTTTCGGTTCATTTCCATTTCATCCTCTGTTTGTTTGTCGTTCCTCGGGCTTCATCACGGGTTAGTGACATCACAAACCCTAGAATTTACATAAACCCCGCCCCTGAACACTGCGTTTATGATGTTCTCTGAAATATAAGTTTACAACACCGATCAATAACAGCACATGATCAATAATGCTGTCTGAAAACTCAATAACAATAACTCTATAATCAATAACAGCACATGATCAATAATGCTGTCTGAAAACTCAATAACAATAACTCTATAATCAATAACAGCACATGATCAATAATGCTGTCTGAAAACACAATAACAATAACTCTATAATCAATAACAGCACATGATCAATAATGCTGTCTGAAAACACAATAACAATAACTCTATAATCAATAACAGCACATGATCAATAATGCTGTCTGAAAACTCAATAACAATAACTCTATAATCAATAACAGCACATGATCAATAATGCTGTCTGAAAACACAATAACAATAACTCTATAATCAATAACAGCACATGATCAATAATGCTGTCTGAAAACTCAATAACAATAACTCTATAATCAATAACAGCACATGATCAATAATGCTGTCTGAAAACTCAATAACAATAACTCTATAATCAATAACAGCACATGATCAATAATGCTGTCTGAAAACACACCATGAACTCTATTGACGTCTCACAGAATCATGCTTTCTCACACTTTAGAATAAGAAGTGGTGTTTTATTTCAGTAATGGATTGTAATGTTTCTTTAATTCTCGATGAATCTGCAGTGTTTGTGAAAGTTCGCTGGCGGCCGTCGTTCCCCAGGATTATTTTTAGCTTGTGGATGATGAATCTGTGTGTGTGAGAGAGATACACACACACACACACACGTACGCATGTACACACACATACACTCACACATACACTTACACACTCACAGACAGACTCACACGCACACACGCACACACACACACGAAAGTGCAACATTACTCAACCTAAAAGCCAGTTGGACACACTCTTGTTGTTGATATTGATGAACGAGTCGTATCGCCTGAAGCTCTCGCTGTGAACGAGTTCATATGAATCTATAAATCATCTTTAAAAGCTTCATGGCTGATGCTTTAAACACGTATAATCACTGGATTGGCCTGGTTTCACTACCATTCTGTTTCAAACCTGTGAAAGATAGTTAGAGTCAGTTTGAGGCACGTAGTGGAAAGCTCTTCATAAGAAGAAATGTGTGTTTTCATTTGTTTTCTGTCATATTACTTTTGTATAGACTGTGATTTTGCTCGTTTTAATAATTTGTGAGAACTCTGGAGTATTTATGATTAGTTCACTTTCATTCCAGTCTATAATCATCGTATAATCGGTTTATAAACTAGAGAACACACAACAGCCGAAGTCTTGAGTTCGCTTTAGTAAGTTCACGTGGTTCGTTGAAGAACTGCACCAGTTGATTCAGTGAGTCATTTAACTGATTCAAAACAATGATTCACTATTATAAGAGTTCAGAATCATTCAGAGAATTTTCAGATTATTAAATCACTTTGTGTTGTTGTCTGTAATTATTAAGCATGTTGCACATTTGTGTTTGTATTATTGGCACTTTGTAAAATGAAACTGATGGTATTTGTTTTTAATGCTTTGTTTTGCCGTCTCTGTATATTCAGCTGCAGGAAACAGAGTATTTTAAAAATGTTAACGGAACTTCA
>JAPDVR010000001.1:4452341-4464677 GCA_026230005.1 Gila orcuttii | reverse complement strand
CTCTCTCTATGTTAATTTGTTCTTGCAGCAATTTCTAATTAAGATGAGTAAGACCCAGCAGAGTCGTGATTGTCCCGCTGGAATACAGACGCACGTGTGTGTGTGTGTGTGTGTATTCTCTGTATTGTTATGTGGCTGTTTTTGCCGCAGTGATTATGATTTTCCTCTGTTTTGTGTTTCAGGACAGCGTATCCGGAGTATCCGATCACCATGACGACTGAAATGCAGGAGATCGCCATCACAGAGGAGAAGCCTTTACTGCCGGGTCAATCAGACGCTGTGAAGGTCATACACACACACACACACACACACACTCTCTGTACATGCTACACACACACACACACACACACACACACACACACACACACACACACACACACACACACACACACACACACACTCTTCTGCCACCTGCTGCACATGTGAAGAACTGCAGCATCAGAGCTGTTGTTTCTGCAGTGGATAATGATCTGTGTAATGAACAACTGATGAGAGTCTGTTAAACTCAACACTTCTCCAGTTAAACTGAGACATCGCCTGGCAATTACATTAATAACTGCGTGATACTGTGATTTTACCACAGCTGCGCTTAATATCACCTCCAAAACTGTGGTAAAATAAGTTTAATGCACAACCAAGTGGCGTAATGCTTCATTTTATACTTTTTCCTAATGCATCATTTTATTTATTCATTATTTTCTGTCATTTTAAATTACAGTTCTATAAAACATATATTTATATAAAGCAAACTCTTTTAAATACCATTGTCTACACAAAGTGTGCAATATAATTTATAAATATGTTAAATAGGACTAAATATGTGTTTTAACTTTTTATATATTGTTGTTGGGTTTGTCAGCTAAATGCCTGTAGATTCAATAGGTTAATGGATAATGATTTGTATAATGGATAACTGGATGAGTTAAACGCAGCATCTCTCGAGTTCATCATTAATGCACTAAACAGTTATATGTAGTTATAAACAGTGTGTAGCAGTTGTACAGTGTTTATGTGAGCTGAGACGTGAGGTGTGTTGTTCACACCTGCAGTAAGCGGAGGTATGATGTCCAGAGTGTGTGTTTAGAGATGGCTGTGATTATTTCTGTGCAGGACGTGGAGATCGCGGCCCGAATGCTGCTGGACCAAGGCCAGGTGTGTTAAAAGTGTGCCGCACATTCGTGACACACTCAGTGTGTGTTTGTGTAGTTGACTGATCACTGGTGTATTAAAACCCTTATCCTTCCCTCGGGTCATTTTGAAAAGTGTTCATCAGGGGGGTCCAAGACCACAGGACTTCTGTCGCACTTTAACCACGAATACACACACAAAAAAAACAACAACAACAAAAAAAAAAAAAAACAACTAATGGATTCGAGGAGTTTTGTGGTTGAAATTTTAAAAGTAACAAATCCTTTATTTATTATTTATTGATCAAATCTAGTAATTTAAAGGTAAATAAAATAAAAAATAACAAAAATGTCATTTTAAAATAGAAAAAAATATTATCAAAAAATATATAAAAATCTTTCTAGACCAAAAAAATAAAAAAATAAAATAATTTTGTCATTTTGACCTGCGAGGAAAGGATGAGAGTTAATGTTTTTCAACACCATTAACAATTCTTTATTGTGAATTTTCATGCATAATAATGATCACAATGTTGTTAAAATGAGGTTTATATCTAGTTTAGCATGTCACACTGCTTGACATGTCATGCCAGCTACCCATTATTAATTATGTTTCATTATAAATGCATGAGCATTGTTTTATCAAGCGTGTGTGTGTGTGTGTGTGTGTGTGTGTGTGTGTGTGCAGGAGCACAGTGTGGAGACGCCTCACGGTGTGCTTCATGTGACGGTTCACGGCGCCGGGAACGCTCGCAGACCGGCCATACTGACCATACATGATGCGGGAATGGACAGTAAGTGTCTCACACTCACACGAACACATTACAAGTTACGCGAGTTATGTAATCAGATTACTTTTTTTAAAGTAACTAGTAAAGGAACGGATTACTTTTAAATTTCTGAGTTACTTTTTCAAACTTTTTCATGATTGACTGACAGCTCCTGTCCTCATGTTGAGAGAAATCTGGAGTAAGTTGTAAGATGATTATTGTAGTTCTAGACTTAGGGTACGTTTACACGACAACGATATGCTAAAAACGGAGACGTTTTTCCTTTGAGTTTTCCATGTACAGACGAGACCATTGTCAAAACATTCACACGGATTCAAGAAAACGATTAAAAACGTTGTATTCTGCTGCCAGGCCAGTAGATGGCGATGAAACACTATAGACTGAACACGTAATACGCCTTCAAAAAACGTGCACTTTGAAACCCGTTTTCAAAAGTTTGCATTTTCAGGCGCCCAAAACGCCGTTGTCGTGTAAACGAACGGCCAAAACGCATAAAAAGTTCTACGTTTTTAGTTGAAAACGGGTGTCGCGTAAACAGCCCCTCAATGTGAACATGCATTTACTCATTTCACCCATCTGCACAAAAATGTATTGAGTATACCTCAAAATTAATAAATAACATGAAATGCAAACTAATAATATTATGCAAACCTGCAATAATTAAATATGTTAAATAACTCAAATATACTTAATGCATTTAATTGCACTTTATTAACCAATGTCTTTGCTGCTGACCTACGATGATCCAATCCAACCATTAGCAAAAATGACTTTAGATAAACACCACATTTGTGTTTCTTTTTCTTGTTGGTTTGTATGATTGATGAACTGAGGGGCAGTTTAATAATCCTTTACCATCTACTGGCCTTTTTACAGCGTTTTTAATCATTTTCGTGGATTATTTTGACAACGTTGTGGCGTGTGTACGCAAAAAAAAGGCAAAGGAAAAACGTGTATGTTTTTAGTACATCATTGTCGTGTAAACGCACCGTTAGAGCGTTGAACTCTCTTCTTCTGCGATCTGGAATAGCAGCAGCTGAAAGGTTTGTTTGAGCGGCGCCCTCTACTGTACAGGAGTGCACTTGCATTTCCTTCAGCCTGAGGATTATTCAGTTCACTTTCAGGATAAAGGGACTTCACAATTGCCAAGAATAGACCTTTATTATTAAAAACAAACAACCAAGCCTCAGCCAGGTGAGAAAAAGTAACACAAAAGTAACATAATGCATCACTTTCCATAAAAGTAACACAATTAGTTACTTTTTAGAATAACAGTAATAAACAGGCATTTCCCCAACACTGCTGACAGAGTAAGACATTTTATTTTTTTTAAAGAAATAACACAACTTTGGTTTTGCAAAACACACCATTTCCACAGCTGTACTTTTAAAGAATACAAAAGAGCTTAAAAAATAGTTTTGTTCGCTTAATTACACTTGCAAATCATCCCTATACATCCAGTTATAAACAGCAATCCTTTCTTCAAACAAGCAAATATAGATTTAAGGGAACCTTCTTAAAACATGGGAAAAACAAATGACTGATCACTTTTAAAACTGATTCACTGATACTAACAGATTCACCAATGGGCATTTCAAATTTATTTTTTAATTTTTGACGCCACTGACCCCTAAATATGATGTTCCCTTTGCAATTCTTTCAATTCTTTAAGACTTTCTTCTTAATCAAGGCTGCATTTATTTGATCAAAATACAGTAATGATGTGAAATAAAGAACAGCATTTATCTGAAAAGGAACTCTTTTCTATTATTTTAAATTTTACTGTATTTTACTGTATTTCTGATCAAATGAAAGCAGCCTTGGTGAGCAGTAGAGACTTCTTTCATAAACATAATTGAGTACAATTTTTATTGGAATTTATTTTAATTTAATATTTTAATTTAATTTTATTTTATTTAAAAATACTATTAAGCTAAACGTAAAATATAACACAGCAACTATGATTAATCTCATTACAGACCAGTTTTTAGTAAGCACAATCAATTGGTAACAATATTACAAAAATATGTAAATGCTGTAAATCAAACAGTTGAAAAATAATGTCTTTAAAGGTCCCATATTGCACAAATTTCTGAAGTTTTATTTTCAGTTCTGATGTCCTTAAGAATATATATTTGCGGTATAAGTACCAAAAACATCTCAATATATGTTTACAGCTCCTTTCTCAGGAGCTCTGCCAAGAACAGCTCGATTTTGGCCTGTCTACTTAATATTCATGAGCCTCTCTTCTGATTGGCCTGTTGTTTTCTGAGTGACCCACCATTGGTGGGGGCGGAGACTGAGTAGTTCTGACATCACATTTATATGGAAGTCACAACGGCTCGTGAAAAGGCACAGCTACTTTATCCAGGCTGTGTGTATCGACTGTTTTGACACTTATATGGTAGTTTCAACGCCACTAGACTTCTGATATCATGAAAACAGCCAGGAAATTTCAGTTTTGACAATATGGGACCTTTAAAGCAGGTGTACGAGTGACGACAGAAGAGATATGAAGTAAAAGTAACTCAGTTGTTCAGGATTTGCTAACGTGTGCACCGCTGGCCGTGTTGTGATGGTGCCGTGTAAACGATCCCTGCGAAGTGAACGGGAATACAGTGGACGACTCGGACAGGTTTAACATCAAACACTGCAACAGTACACGCGATGATCACGTGCGCGCTCTCAGTTTGGAGCTGAACTTCACACCGTCCGTTTCTCCAAACGCTCTGAACGATGAACACCCTGAACTTCCTCACGCTGACACACAAGTTCTGTGAGTTACTGACGCCTCCTCCGTGACAGACTCTCACAATGTTATTGGCATCGTCCTTATGTACAAAAGACTGGTGAGGATTTACGCCACAAAGACGCGTTTTCTTCAGATAATCGACCCAAGCGTGCGTCTTCGACGTGTCGAAATTATATTGGAGAATGTGTTGGTTCCAAAAAGCATGATAAGCGTTTACATTGGAGATTCCCCGACAGGGAGATGGCCAGCGAGAGAACATCTCGGGTGTATCGGCGATGGATGTGGCGTTATCCAATCCTTCACTGAACACCAGAGTCACGAGGAACACGAGTACAAACACAGATCTCATCCTGAAAACACACACACATGTTAATAAGACAACAAACACAGGCTTTTTCTACAGTATAATACAACTATAAGGAGCAATTATGTGGCCAAAAACATCAACAGCATTTGCATTGTGTATTTAGGAATGATTACTTCAAAGACTATGATGATATTCAACTTTATTAATAGCTTTATAACTTAAATTAAAATAAAATAATCTGAGACAGTTTAGTTGAAGATTGGACATACTTTGTTCAAGTGTCAAGGTAATATTAAAAGATTTGAATTAATTTAGTTAAGTAAATAACTTTTGAAAAGTATTTTTTACCAGATCCAAATGTGTCAATATCAGATTAAAACTGCAGGACGAGTTTTAAAAAGTATGTTTTCAATACAATTGAATTTTCATAGTTCAGATTCAGTACCGCATTTGCGTTTTGTATTCAGGAATGATGACTATGATGATATTCAACATTATTTATAGCTTTATAACTTAAAAAAAAAAAAAAAATAGTTGAAGATTGGACAGACTTTGTTATAAATAACAGTGTGTGAATCAGTTAAAAATGGCAGTAAGTTTATGATTGACCTTGAAAAATCAAAGTAATATTAAAAGATTACAATAACTTTAGTTAAGTTAATAACTTTTTAAAGTATTTTTACCAGATCCAAATGTGTTAAATATCCAATTAAAACTGCAGGATGAGTATTAAAAAGTACATTTTCAATAGAATTTAAGTGTTTATGTCATAGTTCAGATTTATTCGATTTTCTGAATTAATTATAACATTTAAAACAATCTGAAAGGAGTGTGTTTACCTGTTGAGTTTCTGCAACGCTCGACTGATGAACGAGTGTCTCTCCAGTGACGGATGGATATTTTGTGCTGTCAGAGAAAAATGTGTCAAACTGTTTTAACAGTTTTTCTTCACTTGTTTTTGACATCAGCATTCGCTGCTACGTGTACACTAGTGTTCAAACGTTTGGGTCAGAAAGTGTTTCTTAAAATAAGTATCTTCTGCTCACCAAGGCTGCATTTATATGATCAAAAATACAGTAAAAACAATGACATATTATTAGAATGTAAAACAGCTGTTTTCTATGTGAATATATATTTAACTGTAATTTATTCCTGTGATCAAAGCTGAATTTTCAGCATCATTACTCCAGTCTTCAGTGTCACATGATCCTTCAGAAATCAGTATAATATGATGATTTGATGCTCAGTACACATTTATGATTATTATCAATGTTGAAATCAATTGTGCTGCTTCTTATTTTTGTGGAAACTGTAATACATCTTTTTTTTAGGACTCTTTGAATGGAAAGTTCAGAAGAACAGCATTTATTTTGACATATAAATCTGTTGTAACATTATAAATGTCTTTACTGTCACTTTTGATCAGTTAAATGCAACCATAATGGACAAAATTCATTTCTTTAAATAAAAATTCATACTGACCCTCATTTTGAAGAGCAGTGATGAATAGAAAGAACAGCATTTATTTGAAATATAAACCTTTATAAATGTCTTTACTGTCACATTTTATAAATGTAAGGCATCCTTGCTGAGTAAAATAATCAATTTCTTATCAAAATAATCATTCTTACTCCAAAATTTTGGAATTTAGAATAACAAACCTTTGTTCTGATTAAGTCAAACAAAAGATAAATGCTTTATTACTAAACAGCTAAAGCTTTTACATAATATAATAACTTGATGTGAAGAAGTTGATTTACATGAGATTATTAATCAAATCAGAGGCAATAGAGGATCATTCAGTATTTAAACTGTAGGATTTATATTTTGCAGCATATTAATATAATAAACAGAATGCAGATTTACCTTTGTGCAGTTCTTGAGCTCGTGCAAACGAGTCTCGATGAGTGTGAGCTGAAGTTTAGAAAGCGTCTCTGCTCTGATATTGTGTGAAAAAGAGGCGGTGTGAACATAACCCACTGTTTTTTGGGAAATGCACCAGAAACCATTAAGCATTTCTGCCATTAAGCAAAGTTTACTTGCAGTTTTTGCATCTTGGAGATTCTGCCTTTGAAATTCACACTGTACCACAATAAAAATGAGAATAAAATAAAGTGGCTTGTCTCTATAAACAGTCACTTGTGTGAACTGACTTCCTACATCCTCTAAAAATCCCCAAAACACCAGCGGATTCAAAAAGAAAAAGTGAAGAAAAGTGACATTAGTGAAGCGTTTGAGACTCTTGATCTAAGCAAATGATGTTCAGACATGTTAAGTGTGACTCTTAAGAGTCTAAAACTGTTACTTTGCTGTTCACGTTGTAAACATAGTCAGAACACCGACTTTTAAAATATTTTTTACCAGATCCAATCGTGTTAAAACCAAATCCAAACTTTTAGGACTGTATATGTCATAGTTCAGATTTTGTAGACTTTCTGAATTCATTATATCATTCAAGAAAGTCACAGAATAGTGTCTCTGTGTGGGTATTTCCGTAGTGGATATGGAAAAAATACAGGAACATTATTACACAATTGCTGTTTTCTATGTGAATATATAGTAAAGTGTAATTTATTCCTGTTATCAAAGCTGAATTTTCAGCATCAGTTCTCCAGTCTTCAGTGTCACATGATCCTTCAGAAATCAGTATAATATGATGATTTGATGATCAATACACATTTATGATTATTATCAGTGTTGAACAGTTGAGCTGCTTAAAGGAGAACTCCGGACAATTTTAACATTGAGCTACGACAAACAACGACAACAATCGGTGTTGCCTACACCGTGTTATCCTCTTTTTAAAAATTGCACCCTGTTGACTTAAATGGGGCAAGTTTTAAACCTGCTTTTAGCCTCTTAACATCCTTGATGTGTCATTACAAGTGCACAGCCATGTGAGTGATTTTATTCAGAGTGAACACGGTGAATCTGACTGCAGTAGATGTGAAAGATATGAATAAAAGTGATGTTAATTCAGCCAGCTCACATACCTGTATTTACTTCCTGTTTTCGGTCGAAGTCCACAGTAGTCGATTGTCGAGTGCGCGCACGCGATCATTGGTAAATTACCATTGCTTAGGCCCCATCCACACTACTGCGCTTTAGTTTAGAAACGGAGAATTAAAACGAATACGATCTCCGTCCACACCAGCGTTTCAGCTGCGTATTAGAACTGATCTCCGTCCACATTAAAACGACTGAAAACGTGGATCACGTCACCATTAACCTACACTGGGTGTGCGCGTGCCGGTGTAAACAGAAACAGAAACTATTCCTCAGATTTCGCTGAGGTTGATAAGTGCCGATCTGGACATTCGAAACTTTTCGCATCATTCTTCAGGAACTACAACTTCATTGATAAAATCATCCCACCATGCGCTGGTTCTTCCCGGCTTAACCCAAAACCGCCGCTCCATGTATGGTCGATACCGCCGCTGCACACGGGAATTGTCACAGATCGCTCGAATAATAGCTTGTCTCCTGCGCATGTAGGCAGTTATAGCATTGTAAAATGCAGAATTTACTTGCACTAACGTAACTGGTAGTCCAGGCTGTTGTATGTTTTCTTCCGTTGTATGACACCCAATCAGAGAGCCGAGCGTGAGCCTCTGCGTCATCGTTTCTTAAGTCCTCCGTTTTGACCCGTCTACACTAAAATGCCCTCCGTAGATTCAAAACGCAAAACGGGGTCGGCAGCGTTTCTAAACTTCTCCGTTTTAGGTCTTCGTTTTTGCCATTTTAGTCTGGATGGGAGGTGCAAACGTAGCAAAAGGTCTCCGTTTCTAAACTAAAACGTAGTAGTGTGGATGGGGCCTTAGTTACCAATGATCATGTGCGCACTCGACAATCAACTATTGTGGACTTCGACCGAAAACATGAAGTTTTTTTACATTGTAAATGTCTTTACAGTCAATTTTGATTCATGTAATTGATCCTTGATGAATAAAATTATACATTTATTTAAAAAAAATATACTGACCCTAATATTTTGAACAGTAGTGAAGCATGCTATTCAAATCTCTATTTTAATTAAGTAAAATATGTTTTATTACTAAACTAGCTTAACTAAAGCTTTTAAATAAGATAACTTGATGTGAAGTAGTTGATTTACATGAGATGATTAATCAAAGCAGAGGCAATAGAGGATCATTCAGTATCTAAACTGTAGAATTTATATTTTTTTATAGCATATTTGAACAGTATATTGATTTACCTTTTTTGTAATTCTTGAGTTCGAGAAAGAGTCTTGTTGAGTCTGAGCTGGAGTTCAGAAAGTGTCTCTGGACTGATATTTTTCGAGTGGAAAAAACGGCCATGTGAAAACCCTGCATTTTTTTTTTTTTTTTTTTTTTTTTTTGATAATGCACATTTCTTTCCATTAAGCACATTTTATTTAGCATAGAAATCTAGACTCCCACTAGCGGCAGCAACATTTATTTTTGCAGCCAGTGCAACTCTCCGTTGACTTTCGAGCTGGAAAAAACAAAAACTGGTCAGGCCAATCAGATCGTGTATAGAGTCGGCGGGCGGGCTTAACATAATGACGACAGAGTTGCGACGGTTCACTGCTACCTTGAAAACTAAGAATGGCTGCTGCTGCTGGCAAACAGCGGTCTTTCGATTCGGCTTTGGCCGCGACTCTGGAGGATTTGAAGTTAAACTTTTCTTTGAAACAAGAACAAAGAACGGCTTTGCTCTGACTCTGACTCCATCGCTCTGACTACGTCACCTTCTTCGTTGCTCTGGTTGGTTGTAGCACTATCCTATTGCGTGCAGAGGGAATTTGAAAGACAAACGTTTATCCGCCCCTCGGATTGAGCCCTGCCAATGGTGAGTTCCCAGACACAACATCTTGATGTGGGTCTGGCATGCCAGGCTACATTTTATTGGCATTTTTTATTTTTCTGAGATTTTTCTTTATCATAAGCTGTTTCCATCCACCTATTTTTATACACATTTTAGGATATTGCATAAATGCGCATACATTCTAAAAATGCGTATTAAAACGTTATTGCGAACATTATTATACATAGTGGTTTCTCCCACTGCATCAACTTCCAGTTTTCTTAGTGATATTTAGCGCACAAATGTTTTATGCAATATTCCAATCTTGCGCATTAAGTATAATTCACAACTTTGGATGCAAACAGCTATAGACTGTTAAAAAAACAAGGATAACGTGTCTTCACTTTCTTCCACTATAGAAGAATGAAGCCAAAATATATCAGAATAACCATTGACATCTTGCTCCGATTATGGCCCGGAAATTATCCGATTATTCGTGACGGTGCTTTGAAGAAGTGAAATAATGTGTGTACTAGAATAAAATTATGATCAAACATAACAGATGCATTATCTGAACAGTATGATTTACATTTTGTCCTGTATTCAGATTCATCTTTGTGTTTCTTGAGCTCGTGTAAAGGAAAGAGTCCCGTTGAGTCTGAGCTGAAGTTTATAAGCGTCTCGGGACTGATATTTATTGGGTAAAAAAAAGGGAGGTGTGAAAATAAGTTTTATTTTTATTTTAAATACACCGAAAATGCGTTTCTTGCCATCAAGCACAATTTAGTTGCAATTTTTGTTTTCTTTGAGATTCTTTCCTCATTAAAAATGAGAATGAAACACATGATTTGAACACATTGATGAGCGAATGTTAGAAAAGATTCTGATTTAAATGTCTAAAAGAGATAATTGTATATCATACTACTTCAAAGGTTATCAAAATAATTTCACAAAAGAACTGAGATGAGACATTAATGGATTATCAGATGCTTTTATTCCAAAAAGTGACTCGCATTGCATTCAAGCAATACATTTAAAAAGTTCATTTTATAATATTGAACTATAAAAAGAAAGCCTTATTGAGATGCTAAACATGCATTTAGCATTTAAACATATATTAAGCATAGCAATGTCAAAGCAACATTTCAAGCCTTATCTAGTTCTTCTAGATTGTTTGTCACAATTAACAATTACATAATATTTGCCCTTCCTACATTTCCAATATTACACGCAGTCTCGTTAATACTGTTAGATGGAAGAAGCTAAGCTTATGTTTGCATTCGACTTAGATTATGTTGCTTTTGGCAAACATCATTTAGAGATGAAGTTGAACTGTATTATTGTTCAAAGTTGTAAATAAAACAGATTATTAGAGTGCATTTTACATTAAAATACTATTTCACTCTTTCAACTTCCAAATGTCACGTTTAATTCATTGTGCTACAGTACTGCCGTTTCTTTGTAATTATTTGTGACATTTACTAGCAGTTTCTAAATGTCTAAATAGTTTACAAAATAAATCCCACATTCTATTTTTTAAGTACATGCTACTAACATCTGCTAAGCTGTCTTAGGTCTGCAGGTCCGGCCGAGTCGGGATGGTCTTAATCTAGTTTGTCTCACATAGTGAACAGGCACACAGCGGTTTTCAAGGACCTCACAAGACACAGTCACATAACGTCTCTTAGACTCGACTGGAGACCGAACTACACACTGTCCATTTCTGAGAGCACTTTGAACAATGAACACCTCGAACCTTCTCTGACTGATGCACTGGTTTCGTGTGTCTTTGTTGCCTCGTCCGTTGCAGATTCTTACAACGCTATCGCCGTCGCTTTCATGGAGGAAGGATTGTACAAGTTCTCTGCCACAAAGACGCATTGTTGTTAGGTAATCTTCCCAATCTTGTGTCCGTCTGGTGTTGAAACTTCTCGAGAGCACGTGTCTGTGTTTAAACCTGTTATATCCGTTGTTATCTTGAGATCTCTCGCAGGGTTGTACCCGGTTAGAAAAAAGACCTGAAAACACCTCCGGTTCATTGTTGCTGAAACTGACGTTATTCGATCCGTCACTGAGTGTGAAAAAGAGCGCGAGAAGAACCGCCGATCTCATCCTGGAAGAGACACAGACCTTTACAGATTCACAGTAGTTAAAAAGATAATGATGCAAGCTAACCAACTATTTTTTTCAATGGAATAAATGCATACGTAGGTTGTTTGCTCATTGCATTCTGGTTTTTAGGACAGATTGTTTAAACGATTATGAAGAGATACACCAATATTTATTGCTTTATAACTTTCGATTAGTATGCGGCACCTTTACTAGAAAATTTAAATGCTATTTTCTCAAGACTTTGTGGAAATGAACCAAACTCAATAACATTTTACAGGCAAACGGTTTTGAAAATCAAGGTTTGTAATAATCTGAGCCAGTTTTGTTAAAGTTTTGATCAGTCTAATCAGTTAAAAATGGCAGTAAGGTTAATGATTTACCTTGAAAAAAGTCTAAGTTTTCATAGAAATATATATGCTTTTCTATAAGCTCGATTCCCTGTAACTATCATAATTGGCT
>JAPDVR010000001.1:4439841-4447341 GCA_026230005.1 Gila orcuttii | reverse complement strand
TTTTCAACAAAGTTTTAAATCTTAGAGAATTTGATTTTAGTGTATTTGTTTTCAAATAGTTATTATCATAATAGTAAATTAGTGCTCTCACATGACAAGTGCTGCTAAACACAGATTCTGTCCAGTAACTGCAAACCTCTTGCTACTACATCTAATTGGCAATTGGCCAGAAACAACTAACCATACGCTCTTATACAGGCATTAAACAGACGTATCTTGAGTATATCTTAACACTTTCTGAATTCATTCAAACATAAAACTTAGTCACAAATGATGTCAGTTACCTGTTTAGAAGTTGAATAGCGCTTGTTTAGGATCTGCTTAACAAGTCTCAGTTCCCTCTTCAGTATCTCGTGCTTTGAGAGAATAAAAATGTGTGAAGTTGTTTTAACAAGGTTTCTTCCCATGCAAACCATTTGTGTGTATGAGGTCACATGCAGTGTGTGATCATTCAAACATGCAGTGTGTGATCATTCAAACCTGGTTACATATCATCTTTTATAACTTATCTAATTCATAGGCTTTTACATAAAGCCGAATGTCTTGATGCAAAGGATCCTCTGTAGGCTACTAGAATAACATAATTCAAACGTAAATGATGCCCCTACAGTGAAAAATAAATATCATGAAATATTTGAAATACATTTATTTTATGCTAAGTATACTACAAATGTATGTACTTAATATAAATACCCTACAATTGTACTTTTGGTATACATTGGTATACTTAAAGTCTTCTAAACTGATTTTGTGCGTAATGTACTTTAGTTATCTGAGTTAGAGGTGAAAATACACCGCAAACATGTTTCTTGCCTTTAAGCAAAATGTTGTGTCCTTTTTTATTTATTTATTTAATACTTACATCTTTGAGATGTAATACACATTGTCAACCTTACACAGGCTGGCTTCATGCATCCAAAAAACACCAAAATCACCATCATATTCAAACACATCGACACTTTAAACATGATCAAGAAAAGTGACATTAGTAAAGAGAAAAGATCCTGCAGTGTCCAATGAACGAGATTGGATCGGATGTTTGAATTCATGTGACTAAAAGAGTCCAATTACTTTTGATACTGTTGCATGTCACACCTGAAAGATGATCAAAATAATTGAATCACAAAGAACCGAGATGATACTGTGCTTTGCAAATGAAGCTTTTATTTGAAATGCTTTTGAAATCAGATCAGATTTAAACATATATGTGGCATAACAATGTTTTGAAATGTGCAGTTAAAAAAATGCAGTTCATTTATTTCAAACTCCACAAAGTTCCTCACAGTGATTGAAAACAAGTCATCCTGTTTAATAGCAATTAACTATCGGCCCTATCCCATTTTGTTGTCCGTGATAATGCGCAGGATAATTTCCAGCACAGGCAACAATTACAATATAGCTGCCCACTGTACATTGAGTTATGACACACCTCTGTTGTTCGTCGAGGCTGGTGACAATGTACACTTGGAAATGTCTTGTACTTCTGTACAAGTTTCCCTCCTGCCTTGTCCCTTCACCTCTGCAGATTTGTTTAATATTGTTTTCCTGATTTGAAGGAACGAATGATGACATGGTACGGCCACAGAGACGATTGTTCCTAAGGTGGTTTACCCAAGGATTCATATTCCTGGGGTTGAAATTAATTGGGAGAATATGTCTTCTCTTGAATCTGTCATACTCGTTCTGACAATCTGCTCTGTCGCTGAGAGCCAGAATGAAGAGGAGCGCGAGAAGAGCCTCCGATCTCATCCTGACAACTAGAGAAAAGAGCAGGTTAGAAAAGTAGACGGCGAACACCAGCCGTGCGAACACAATAGTTGGGGACGTGAAGTCATCAACATTTTCTTAATAAGACTACTGACTACATTTAGGTATTTTTGATGACTAGTTGACCTGTTGGTTTTAAAGGGGACCTATTATGCCCCTTTTCACAAGATGTAAAATAAGCCTCTGATGTCCCAAGAGTGTGTATGTGAAGTTTTAGCTCAAAATACCCAATAGATAATTTTTTACAGCATGTTTAAATTGTCACTTTTTGAGGCTCAGAAAAACGCACCGTTTTAGTGTGTATCCCTTTAAATGCAAATGAGCTGCTGCTGCCGGCCCAGAGGACGGAGCCTCACGAGCTCGCGCTCAGTCAGGACAATGTCATCTCACGGAATGATAATATCAAAACAAACTCTCAGTAGCAGTGTTCATTTCGACCAGGGCCGGCCCATGGCATAGGCAGTATAGGCAAATGCTAAGGGCGCCGGCGCCTTATACCCTAGGGGGGGCGCCAGAGCCGCGTAAGGAACTTTCCGCTTTTTATTGTACTTCATTAACACTGCAACGAGTGGAGCAATTACATAAGCCTGCCAGTGGCGCAAAAAGTGGGTATACCGGTATGTGTATCGGAGTAGGCGCCCTCAAAAGATTTCATCATAGAATTTTGACAGGGGACCCCCCTCCAATAATACCGCGAGCGGGCGCGGGCGCCGTGAGCGCTGAGCGAACAGGCACGAGTTAGTGAGTTGTCGTCGAAAAAGATGGATTAAGCAAAAAAGCGGCCGGGGGCTGAAATAGAAATAGAAATAGCCCATTCGTTTTGTTTTGTTTTGTTTTGTTTTGCTTAATCGGTGGCGCTGGGTTAGTGCTGGTGTAATGCATTGGTAAAAAAAAAGTCAGTGTTAGCTTTTTTTCTGACACCGCATGAAACGCGTAGATCAGCGGCCCATTGGTTGTTTTCTTGATTGACACTGGGCTGGCCCAATTACATCTTTAATGTGAAGTATAGAAAAATACTCTTTTTATAAGTATAGAAATTAGTACAAAACTTATGAAAGTTTTCTTTATTTTTCAGTGCATTGTTTTACAATATATGAGTATTATCATGGGATTAATATTATAACTATTATTATGTAATGTAGACAGACACCAACTAAAAGAGGTTTGAATTTTTCTTTGTTTAATTTGAACACTGAATATGGGTTGGAGCTTTAAATTTTGAGCTCTCAAAGTGCACCAGATTGATGTATTTAACATTAAAATGCACAAAATTTTCTTACGGGGGAGCATGTCCCTGAACCCCCCTAGCCTTGTAGCAGCCTAATAGATTAGTAATAATTGTAATGGTGGTAATAATTGTCATTCATCTACTACAAGTTACATGGTCAGATAAAATGTATTTGTACAATGCAACTATGTAGGATGATTGAAATATCCTAGAAAGTTCTTTGTAGCATTTGTATAAACAATTTATTACAGTTCAAGTCATAATTTGCTTGTTGAAGTTTTGGAGTGACTATAAGAACATTTTTGTTTAGTTCTTTATTTTTAAAGGAGGAGGGGGGGGGGGGGGGGGGCGCAAAAATCAATCTCGCCTAGGGCAACCAAAGGGCTAGAGCCGGCCCTGATTTCGACCCGGAGTCGGACAATGATGCCCACAGAGCCAGATAGTAATATATGCTGTATGGAGACTGAACAGGTATAGTCTAGTTTAATTACTGTTATAACTTGTTTTTCCATCTTTCTTTTATCCACTATTAGTACAAGCCTGTTGTAGCGGACTGCGTCCAAATGTTGTAAAAATATACTGATGAGTTCAATGAAGTTTATTGTACATCACACAAAAGATTGTGTCAATTTCACCCTAGAAAATCACTGTAAGAGCTGAATAAACACTGTATAAGAACACTCTCTCCCTTTCATTATCATCAACATACACAGCGAAGTACAAAAAAACACTTGTTACAACTAACAGTAAACAAATATATACACACCTTTTCAGGGGGTGCTTAATAAACTGGTAAAACTGTATATCCGTAAAATAACTCCTATGAACTTAATAAAGTGCGCGCTCTCACTTTCATTACTGCCATAATCAATAATGTTATGCCCAGGGGTTAAATTGGGATTTATTATGTGGGGGTGCTCTCCCTAGGGGGGTCCGGGGGCATGCCTCCTCGGGAATTTTTTTTTTGAAAAATAAACCATTAAATAGCACTTTCTGGAGAGTTTTGTGCAAAGAAATGGAGAAATTGAGTATTACATGATATGTGAAAAACTGCAAGGTTAAGAGCATATACTTTGCATTGTTGTAGTATCAACAGGTATTAGGACATTTAGCATTTACATTACTGTTAATCAGTCATCACTTGATTACACATTGTATTACCTTGATATAGTGATATCAGCATTTCTCATCAAGATATGCACAAGTCACAAAAATAAAATCAATCTATCCTTGTGGAAAGGTTGCTTGGTAGCTAAATGTAGGTCTAGCAAGTCTTATATTTCTGTAATTCACACAGATCAAATACACATATGTTGACTGAACATATTTCTAGTTTATTTTGAGTAGCCAGTTAGCAGTTCTCTTGACAGTTTGCTGATAATCCGGTGTCTGAAGTAAAATGCTCAAAACATCTCCTGAGAAATATCACATGGTCAATCTAGTCTTGGTTATTTAATTTTGATTTATTCTTATTTTCCTTACCTTGTCATTCAAGGCCAGGGCACTTTTTGTACATTTCTGGAACTTTTGCACGCTTCCACATCCCGCGCAACTACAGATCTCCCAGGAATATTCATATTACTGCGTACATTTATCCGTGTCACCTAGATGCGCGTGCGCGATCATGGTCAACTCACAACGAGATTGAGCAGCTGAACAAGAATACGGCCGTGTTCCGAATTGTTCTCATCTCAGCTCCGCCGAGACAAAATAGACATGTCATTTCAAAATCTTTCATTTATTGTCATAAATATGTTTTCAAAAGCATCACTTTCATAAAATTTTATGTGACATAATTTCCAATAGGCAACTGACTGCAAACGAGCAGGCTTATGTGCCGGGGCTGAGCCCCGGAGAGCCCCGGCCCAATTTAACCACTGGTTATGCCTATCGCTCCAGTAAATAGAGCTATGAGGATTAATACATCCAGCTACACAACACCGACAACGCTTGGGAGACATTCTCGTCAGTGCAGCAATGGCGGATGTGTACAACTCTCAACTCGCTGTGAACTCGATCAGGGCGGGTCTATGTTAGAACGGCAGTGTCTGTCAACACTCGTGGGCGGGGCCTGTGGCTTTTGTGACGTCACAAAAGCCACATTCTGAAAACAGGTCGTTGGGAGACACTGCTTATGATTTATGGGGATTTTAAAAAAAGGAGGGGGTGGATTTTTATCACTGCAGGGTGGTTGTGTACACTCACTGCCATCACACATTTATGTCCAAACACCATGCAAAAGTGAATTTTGCATAATAGGTCCCCTTTAAGTTTTTTTCAACTATACATTTTACTGTAATTTTTTTTATTTTTTTTGTGATTTAATGTGATTTTGTCATTTTAACCAGCAGAGGGCTTCATTCAGTCTTTCTTTCTTTTTTTTTTGTGGGGGGGGGGGGGGGGGGGGGTCTATTTAGCTTTATTTTAATTTGTATTTCAGTTTTTAGAACTTCAGTTGAAATTTATTTCTAATTTTCATTTTTTTAATTCTAATCTAATATTTATGGAAGCCCATTTCTGCCACGAAAAAAAAAAATATTACTTAAAATTTTAAATTTCTTGTATTGAAAATCTAATTGTAATATATCAAAATTACGAGATTAAAAAATTAAAATAATGACATACTAAGTCGAAATTCTGACTTTACATACTTATTAGAGCAAGTTCATAAAAGGTCCACATTCATCATTTTGATCAAATTAATATCTACTGTTGAATGTTAATTTGAACTTTAGCCATTAAGTAGCCATATAAAGCTAATATGGACACACTAAATCTGATTGTGATTCATTAGATCAAGTCTCAAATGCTGCAGGATCTTGTCTAACAATCACGTTTCTTCATCATGTTTGCATTCTTAGCTGGTGATTTTTTGTGGATGTATGAAGTCAAGTTCATGAAAAAAAATCACACAATCTATCATCAACTGTCTTCATTTTAACAGTAGACTTGTTATTACATAAAGAAACATTAATCTGCTTTACACGTGTTACACCGAAAGAGCTGTAAAAAAAAAAAAACTTCAACCATGGACAGTACTGTACATTCACAAAATAACTAGATGATAATATCATAACATTTTTTATAAATATATATATTTATTTATATGTTTCAGTCATTTGATTAGGTTGCAGATTTACCTTTGTGTTGTTCTTGAGCTTGTGTAAATGAAGAGTCTCGATGAGTCTGAGCTGGAGTTCAGAAAGCATCAGTCGTGTCTGAGACGATCACTGGACTGATATTTATTGGAGGCAGGTGTGAAAAAAACACCTTGTTTCTTGGAAATGCACCACAAAACACTTTTTTTTTCAACACTAGTGTTGCTGCATCTGTTATAGATGGTTTAAAGGCATCTGTGCACATCACACTAAACAATGAGCTCTTCACACTCAGTTCATGCGGTTAACACTTGATGAGTGTTTTTAACTAGGCAAACTTCACGGCCGAGTCCTGAGATGGGCTTGGCAGTGACAATCACACTGGTCTGTCTGCAAACCTTCCGCCCGTGGTCGGACCTGTCGTTGCTACAGCACGCTGTAGTCTTCACGGATGCCTCCACCACCGGCTGGGGGGGCACATACAATGGGCATGCAGTGTCAGGGATTTGTACGGGTCCCCAACTGCATTGGCACATCAACTGCCTCGAGTTGCTAGTAGTACGTCTTGCACTGGGCCGCCTAAAAAAGCCTCTACAGGGCAAAGACATACTCGTCTACGAGCGCAAACCTGGCGGAAACCGGGGCTAACGCGGATATGACGCCATTGACTGGTGACTCCTCACCCCTGCTCACACGCCCCGTTTCCTCGCAATATCTCACGATTTACAAATAGTTGGAAACATTTGGGATATTATAAGTAATCAACTAAACAAAATATAACATTGGCCTAGTGGTTTTGGGAGATTTTACTGCAAAAATCCTACATATTGTACCTTTAAGCCTTGTAGCTTTCTTTTCAAATTATTTTGAAAAATGGTTTTATCCTTTTTGTTTGTGGTATTAGCCATCTTCGACACTTTGGGCCTACGGTGTAGTTTTGAATATGCTCCAAATGAAATTAAAAATGCATGTATGAATGTAAATGTGAGAAACAGTCATATGAGTTGTGCTGTATGTTGTTTTTCTGTGTTACAATACATAATTGTATAAAGTCAGGACTTCAAGTCATGCTATTCACGAACCCTCAGCATTGTGCTGTTTAGCAAGACACTTTATCTCCGGGTCAAGTCACTTTAAGTTAAATGATGTTTGATTCTCTCTGTCTCTCAGGTAAGAGCTGCTTCTCCACCCTGTTTAAGTTTGAGGAGATGCAGGAGATCGTGAAGAACTTCACTGTGGTTCATGTGGACGCTCCGGGACAGGAGGAAGGTGCGGCCATATATCCTGCTGGGTACGTGATGTTTATATATATTTATAAAGTGTGAACATTTTATATACATGCTGTTTGACACCTGTCAAACCATCTCCAGCTCCTCAGAAGGTGTTAGTGATGCAGAATGTGACTCA